>CM022706.1:34437244-35037244 GCA_012295165.1 Asparagus setaceus
TGTTAAAGCTGTAATCAAGCTTTCACTAACTTCACTCAAAGCAGCAGATGCAAAAGATATAGCTTCATCAATTACTGCAATCGCAAATGAAAAACTCAAAGCAGAGAAAGAAGCTAATGCCGGGAAGAAAAAGCAAGGTAGAAAAATTGAGTATTACCTTGCAGTAAATTGCATGCTCGTTATTCACTGAATAGTCAAGCATAAGGATCCTATCAGAACCCCCCCTAACTAACCCCTCGACCACTCGTGAATGGTATAGATCACCCATTCTATGGGGGTGTTCTAATAGAATATGCACTCAATAATCAAGGGCTGCCTGCATGTTAATTATTGTTCTTGAGTTGTACAGGTGGAAAGAAGAAGCAACTTCATGTGGATAAGCCCGATGATGATATTGCTGCTGGTCATTATGATGATATAGATGACTACGACTTTATGTGAGCAACAGAGAATTTCTTTTTGTGTATCAATCTGAGGCTGAAGGTTCTGCGGCACTAGCTTGTTAGAGAGCCACATTTCAGGCATTTGGTGCTTTTTTTTATATTTCTCAATTATTTTTGGGGTGTACTTTAACGTTTCTTGAACAATAAAAAGAAAGGATATTAAGCTATGGGATACTACTGCATCCGTAGCATTTTTTGACCAAAGTTTACAATGTAGTAAATTAACTATGTTTGTATTAAACATTTTGGTTTTGTAACAGTTGTATCAAGTTCGAGAGGATTGAAGATTACATCTTGGTGATTCGAGTACTTTTTAGATCAATAAACGTGTAGACATTTTGAGAGTTTGATATATATGATATTCTAAGCTCCTGTGCCTTATATCGTAAGTGATAGTTTATCAATACTTGGATTTTAACCTTCTACACAAATAAATAATTGATAAGAGAAAAACACGCTTGGCTCATGCAGCTCTTTCCCGTGGATATCGTCATTAGGCTCACTGTTTTTATCTACACGGAAAAGAGTTGGGTGGGATTTAAAGGCTATATCAATTTAAATTTAAACGTAGAAATTATCATGTCCAGTTGAAAGAGTTCATCAGAAATCAAACAAGATTTATACTCACAAGAATATCCATTCAGATATCAAATCAGATTGTTATATCAACGTTAATATCAGATTTGGGCTTTGATTTCAGAGTATCAACTACGACCTTTGTTGCCTTTGGCATTCCTACCAAGATTTATGGAATGCTAATGATATCATTAATTACCTCATCGCATCATGCTAGTGAACGTGACGCGCCTCTCCACCACAAACTAATCAGCTGTTTAGTGGGGGAAAAAAAGGATCCAGTTAAGATGTCTCTATTGCTAATGGTACAAAAGTAAACAAGTCCGTACCTCAATTATATCTTCCGTTATAAATGATGCTAGATGTAGGTCATGCGGCATTTATAATGGAACTATTATTATCAGTACAAAGTAAAGTTAGGCTTAATAGTTGTATGGGCTGTGCTTATACTTCGGGGGGTTTTTTTTTTTTATTTCGACCTTTTGCATGCCATTTAATCACCGAAAGCTAACAATGGTTAAGTTGGGTAATTTGGATTGCCGGCAGAACTCTTTTTGACCTGAAATCGTGTTACTCTTGTCGCGTTACTATAAATGAAATAGACAACAATATTATTCTTTATTACGCCATTCTTCAGAAGAAAATAAATAATAATCCATCTACTTAACAAAAAAGGTTCCTATAGATTGGAGAGTTCAGTTAAATCAAGGTGAGCAGGTCATTTGTACTGTTGATTGATTTTAGGAACCAAAAAGTTTGGAGAAAATTAATTTTGAAATAGGCGCATGCCACCGACTTGCTGAGTCAATTAACCTAGCTTCCTTAGCTTGTAAGTGATATCACCACTCTTGTCTCTTGTGAAATTAAGTTTGTGGATTCTTATTTTTCCAATTACTACGAATAAAAAAGAAATTGTCAAAGTAATATGCAGAAGTGCACCAACATAAACTGTTTTTGCAACAATTTGAGTTTTTAAAATTTGAAGAACGTTTCCTCTCATGCATGACAATCTATCATCATTTAATTCTCACATGACATCTCAGCCAAATGGAATAAATAGTATTGTCTAGAGTTCAAGGAGAATAAGTGGTAATAAAATTATTTATAATTTGTATATAGAGGGTGTATCTACAATTAACCCAAAAATTAAAGTTAGTAATGAAGGGACGAAATTTTCGTAAAGAATCACGAGGATAAAAAAGTTATCATGATGAAAGCATGAATTAGGCTGTAAGAAGAAATGGATTAATTGAAATGAAGGGCGATAATGAAAGAAAGAGTGCATGGAAGTACATTAGCCAACTTATTTCACAAAGAAAAACCACTCTTTTGCATCTAATATTCCTAAATCTGATTCCTCATGAATCTCTTAAGGAGTACAAAGAGCAACTCTCTGAAAATTTAGAAAGAATCTTAAAACCTGATCATTTCTTTCGCATGGTCCAATAGTACACTGGACCAATTTTTCTTTTTTATTCAAGATGTTCACCAATAATTATATTCTATAGTACTTGTCATAATTAATACTGCATTTGCTGGTGGTCGTATATATTATGCCGAAAATTAATGAATGATGCCCACTTGACATACATTGGCTGATAATAATTCTATTACATTGAAAAGTTCCAAACACTGCAACAAGTGATGGGCCCTCATGGGCCAGGCCAGCCCTGCACGGTTCTAGCTACCAAGAGAAAGAAACTATGGACTTTTGTTTATCCCCATTTTTCTCTCATGTTGTTGTTGATGCCAGCCTTAGTACTCAAAAACCTGATATATATACCACATATGCCCAAGTTTAAGAGTGTCCCTGACGAAGGTTCACATGCCAGTGTCTGCAACGGCAGTTAATGGCGTATGCATGGCATCAGTACCTACTTAGAGAGGATGAATGGAGATGTAAACAGCTTGGATGAATAGTGAAAGGACTGCCTCCTGCATGGTACAATTCCTTTGATTTTACGGCCAGAAAAAAAAATAGATATGAAATGACAGTTCATTTTCCTAAATGAATTAATAAGAGATAAACTGGTAGGAAAAATTGTCTTGCGCTAATCACAATGTAGCAATAGGATCTTGGTATTTTCATGTCTAAACATTTTATTTTGCTCAAATGAGTCATCAAGTCAGATCATACTCAGTACACGCAGAGAAACCTCCCATAGTCGTCACAAACGAATTAAAGTGGTCTACTGAAATACCGAAAACAATGTATGTACTAGCTTGTTTTAAATTAAATTGATAAATGTTTTTCACATAGCCTCTTTTTCCTATTTTATATTGTTTTCCATGTTGATCCTATATATATCTCTTGAATTGCACGTATCCAATATTGGTATTAAAAGTATTATGCTTTAGGCTCTAAAATAAACTATTTACTAAAAATATTAGTACTTTTTTAACGTAAATTAAAATAATAGTCATGGTTCGTGAACGAATATGCATCCAACTATTACTCCAATCCATAACTAAGTATTAATATATTGATCATTCATACTGAAGTACTATAACGATTTAGTGACTGACATTCGTTAGGTGCACATTTAGTATCATGGACCCGGTCAATTGACTATATATCGTGATATGATATCTATATATCGTGATATGATATCTATTTAGTGTACCAATTAATACAACGAATCAGAACCATTAACACAAAATAATACTTTTCTCTAGGGGGAGATGCTTGAACGGCAAATGCATAGATGCATGTCCTCTCCGGCCCTTGATCTGTCCCCTCCTACGGCTATGAAAAGGGTGCTTTCCCATCTGTTTCCAATTAGGTTGCTCACATGTGGAGGAGTAAGAGGGGAGCATTCATTTATTGCATTTCTTTTATTTCAGCATTTAATTATCCTCACTCTCTGATCTCCTTTCTTTATTGTAGTATTTTTCTCTTTTCTCATCTTTCCCTTGAGAGAGAGAGGGAGACCTCTGAGTTTCTCCTTTAGCTTTTACAGCCTAGTTACAAACATGTTTGGTTAGTCACAAGGATAAAAAGTCCTATATTAAGTTGAAAAATTATACAGAGGGCAGGTCGTAAGACTTCACAGTTCACATGCGGAGCATTTAAGAGACTCATCTGCATATTTCCAATGAGTACCATCTCTCCGCTGGATTTCGCCCCCACTCTTTTTGCCTTTTAATATTTTAATAGTTCCTTGTGATCTTGGATAAGTGTTAATTAGACCATGAGGCTTCAAATCCTTAAACTTATATATAACACTTATGGCATCATCTTTGTTATCAGCCGTGGATTACAAGTTCTAGATATCTCATGTTGTGGTGCCACCTCGCATTAATCAGAGAAACTATATAAGAATGTGTTTTGTCTTCTTTTTTAATAAAATCATTCAAATGATACTGACTAATAAATATTTGCATCCTAAGATATTTTGTACACTATTTTAAATTATACATTATTGAGATATTCAAGCATAAGTGAGTAAAAGGATTATTAATTATAGGTAACCATTTTAAGCTAATGTACGCATTCTACAATTTAGCCAAAAGCTTGTAGAATTTCGGATCTCACATTTTGGTATAACATTGTAATTTTATTCTCTTATTGTACATCTCTAGGTATCAAGTTCCTATCATACTTAATCTTCTTGTAATCTCCTCTGTTAACTTTTAATAATAATATGGCCGAAGGATCGATTTTCCCTCCAAAAGCTTTGGGTAAGAAGAAAACAATTAGACGTAAGAAAAGATAGTGTTCAAATTTACCCTGCAGGACGTTTATATGCAGTACATGCCGAAAATTTGATATATATGCGTAAAATTATATCCCCTGCAAAAAGTGCACATGATGCTCAGTTATCAATTTGAGATTTCATGAAGGGACCTCTCTTGGAAGGAAGAAAGTTCTTATGAAAATCATATCATTTATACAGCGTGAAGATTAGTTTTGTGATTACACACACACACTAATATTAAGTCTGTGTTGCTACGGTATTATTTACAAAAGTATATCTATTGCTAAATTGATAATATGATTTATATATATAACTATTAATAAAACTTCAATGATAAATTTTTTTACTATTTATAGAGTGAATCTCTAAACCAGTTAATAAAATAATATACCGCCAAGAAGTTTTATCAATTTTTATAATAGAATCGAAAAGATTTATATTTGTGAAAAATCTGTTGAAGGTTAACATCAGCACCTGCATGCAAGAACAAATAAATAAATAAATAAACAGTGTTTTCAAGGGTAAAAAAAAATTTGCTTCGACTTGAACAATGGATAAATTGACAAAATTTTCACCGTAGCATGTAGCATATAGAGTATGTGCAAGATTCGAAAATTACACTGTATCATAAACACTGTAGCATAAACAGCAAATTTAATATTCTATATCAAGTGTAGCATGAATAGTTATGCTGAGCATAAACAGTGATTTTGATGTTCTGTAATAAATATTAAGAAATATATATTAATGGAGCTCAATGTCAGATATTACATATATAGTTTTGACATATTATTAAAATATATCTCTTATACTTCTGTTACGCTCTAATGGGAAAGCCTCCATGCTAGGAGTGGGAGTGGGTCAGGAATCAACATCCAATGGCTCCCAGGTGTGGGGCCCAAACTGTACGGGTCCGATGGTGGTCTCCATCTTTGGCCTAATCAACTGCCTGGACCTGATTATGACTGCAGTGTCATCTTTAACTGTGGCTGACTTAAGCTAGAGTCTCAAACCAGAGTAGTAGGAACTATACCAAATAAATAAATAAAAAGCTCAAAATTTGTGGATAATTAGAGAATCTCTTTTCTGTAAAATTCAATAATTTTGGAACATACATTTTCTTTCAATTTTAACTTCGACCGGATAGTATATTTTAAATAAATACAGTTGTACGCGAATGGTGTGATCAAGAGAAGCAACTCCTTTCACTTTGAAAATTTCGCTTATGCTAGCCTGTTTCTGCATTATGCATTTCATTGAGAACCCTCTAAAAATTTCCAAGCTTCTATTAAAGTCTCAGCAGCATCATTTTCTCTCCCTCTTCTACTTCAAAATTCAACACATTTACCAGACAAGATAGTAGGCTGTCATGGGCATATTGATACTTAATGTCATATTTGTTTATATAACTAGAAATTTCGCTATTATGTTACAACAGTTTTAACCAAAAGTTTTTTTTCTAGGTAATCCAAATAAGTACAAACAAAATACACTGGATAACAAATATTTTCAGAAAACTACAAACAACAGGATCTTTTGATACGTTGATTACCATTTCAGGACTACATGGATCTAAAACCCTAATCATCATCTCCTATATTTGACACCAACCAAGTCACAAATTACAGACCCCACTAAACCGAAAAATGAATAATAGAAATATTCAGATCATTCAAATTAAAACCTTGCAAATGTTATTCTTCCTCCATTACAAAACAACTTCTGAATCATCATCCTATCTAAAAATAGATATTTTTGTAATTTACAGTTTCTTAATTTCTGTCCTTGGATCAGTTGAAAAGCTCATACCAACAACAAATCTAAAGCAAGTGACCGATCATATTTTAACTCTTTTTAAAAATCATCTAACTCCAAATTAACCAAGTCCTCCTTCTCATCAAACAGCCAAGTCTCAAGCAACTCCAATGGCATCTTCCCCTGCTCCTTGCTCTCTTCTTGATACTGGCTCGAACCCGCGGAAGCCTCGGGTGTCGCGGAATCAAAACAGGCCACTGACTGCTGAGTGCTGGAACCAGAATTGGCACTGTTTGCACCATCGTTGATCTTTGCCGATGGACTAGTCTTCATCCAATTCTCAAGCAATCTAGAAATGTTCTCGGTGCTCGACGCATAGGTGGTTGTCGTTGTGGATGTTGCTGATGATGATGAGGCTGCTGAGTTCTTAACATGAAAGGGTTTGGTTAAAGCTTCAGGCTTCCTTTCAATGGATAAAGCATCACAAAGAGCTTGCTTCGCCATTTGGATGTCAGTTTGAAGTCTCCTCTCCCATTGGCCTTTGGGGATTGTTGAGTTGCCATTGCCATTCTCAAGCTTCTTCAGCTTCTTCTTGAGGTGAGTGTTCCAATAGTTCTTGATGTCATTGTCAGTTCTCTCTGGGAGGTATGAAGCTATTGCTGCCCATCTGCACACAACAATTTTTAACTCGTAGATAATTTAGTCCTGATGAGGGGGTTTATATTTTTTTTAGGATTGAATTAGAGAATGAATGATTAGTGTTTAATTAACAACTTACCTATTGCCAAAAAGGGCTTGGAGATGGATGATGAGCTTCTCCTCTTGTTCTGTGAAGTTTCCCCTCTTGATTCCTGGCCTAAGGTAGTTTGTCCATCTCAGTCTGCAGCTCTTGCTACATCTCATTAACCCTGATCAAGAAAAATTACAGAAGCTTGTTTTAGACAATAAATTAAAAACAATTTGGATCTTATAGAAGTTGTAGAGTCTTTTATAGATACTCTATATATAGATACATGATGAAATTCTTAAATTTGACAGTCTAGTGGCTAACAATTACCTTAAAGAAAAAGAATTAGCTACTCAAGATCAGGAACACCTGATTAGTAACTAGTTCAAAAGAGAGCCCCAATTAATGTTTTGAAAACAGGTTTTCTACGGAGAAATTAAAATAAAACGACCCTTAATTTTTATCATCCCTTTGATCTAGAATCGCAAAAGAGAAATACATAACAATTGGAAACTAATTTTCATGAAATAAAAAGAAGACGGAAGATGGTCTAAATAGTATTTTAGATCCAAACGGAACTTGGATCTAACTCAAAAATGGAAGCTACTATGTATGCATGCTTGGATCCAAACCCTAAAACAATATATATGAATGAATTAAACTAGCTAGATAGTACATCACTTAACTAAAATTTATTTTGAGAAAAAGATCAACTAGTATTATTAATTATAGAAAAGTTTAGTATAGATATAAGATGAAAATAATACTGACCAGTGTTAATAGGAACAGCCCTCCAATTGCCAGGGCCGTGTTCTTGGATGTAGGAAACCAAGATTATATCTTCTTCAGGAGTCCATGGCCCTTTCTTCACTCCTACTTTGTCACAACATGGAGGCCTCCCCATCTATCTCCAATTTTGCAATTTGTAACCCCCTTAATTTAATCTCTCTCTCTCTCTCTCTCTCTCTCTCTCTCTAGAGAATATTGTGTGTGTGTGTGTGTTTGCTCTTCCTTTTTCTTTCTCTTACTTGTTTTTTGTTGCTCCCCTCCTTCTTAATCTTAATCCTAATCTCCTTCTTAGAAGAGAAGGGCACAGACAAGGGTCCAAGGGCTCTTGCTTCCACTCATATATATACACAGAGGACCCGCTGACCCAACTCAATTTTAGAGGGATAAGAGACTGAAAGGAGTCAAATGAGGACAGCAAGGATCATTTACTCAATTGGGTCCTCCTCCAAAGTCAGCCAATTAGGGGCCAAAAGCAGCCTCTCTCTCTCTCTCTCTCTCTCTCTCTCACAGCCTCAGAAAACCGCGTGCAATAAATTAGGGTTTGCAGGGAGAGAAAACTGAAGAAAAAAAAAAACCCTATAATGATCAGTGAGTAATGAGAGCTATAGCTATAGCAATAGCAATGGTGTGTGTTAATTTCTTTTACCTTTTGAGTGCGGCTAAAAAGATCACATGTCTTCACACTCACACGAAGCTCTTGTGGTAAGTGATGGGCCTCCCTAAAAAAGCTGAAATAAATATGGGTCTCTTTTACATTTAATTATTAGGGTTTTCTTTCTTTTTCCATTTTCTTGTAGTTTTTTTATCCCTTCCATGCAGAAACCCTAGTTTTATCCTGTTTGGTTTGGTAGTTAAAAAGATAAGAGCTCTTCACTCACAGAAGTTATTACCCTCTCTTTAATGCGATGATGATGGTACTCATTGGGAAGGTTCAGAACACTACTTCAATACATATTAACTGCTAGGGTTACTACTATTTCTAACAATTCTCTTTCTTTTTTATTTTAATTATATGATCAAAAGAGCTACATCAATCTTAAATAATTATAAGGGAGCTCAGATAATTAAAATATTAGAGAGGCACTAGAAAAGAGGAGGGAAAAAAAGTTAAATATTTGACATAATCTGGACTATATATACTTTTTAAACTACGTACACACTTAATTTCATGGGATATATATGTGGAAAATCCTAATTAACAATTATATTCCATAAAGATAATCACATAGTTTTATTATGCTTAACTTGATTATATATATAGTTAAAAAAATCTAAGTATCAATTTCTGGTTGATGGTGGGATTAGATTTGTTTTTCAAGATGTTTGGAAGTTTCCTGTGCCTTTAAAAGTCAAAATTTTTGTATAGTTTATGTTTAGAGGATGTTTAAATACAAAAGATAGGCTTATTGCTAAAGGGGTTAATGTGGATCCAAACTGTGTGTTATGTGATAATTCTCATGAAACTCATGAACATCTTTTCATACACTGCCCCTATATTGTATATGTGTGGAATTCCATTAAGCATAAATTTCAATTATTGGGAAATATTAACTCTATAGATGATTTGTTCATGCATTGGAGAATGGAGGTTGTTCCAGACCATCACAAAGTCCATGGGATTGTGTATAGCTGCTCTTCAATCTGGGTGATTTGGAATGAAATAAACAATCGTATTTTCCTCTAGAAATCCAAACATTCTCTTGAGATTCTGGGCAAAATTAACCACTTTGCTTCTTTCTGGTCAGGTCAATCTTCACTTAGTGCACGCACAAGGAGGCTTCTGACTCGGAGAGGCAAGAGGAGGGCATCTACTGTTACTGCTGCGGGCAATAATGAAAGAGAGGTTGAAAAGCTGGATGGAGGAGAGGCCAACAGGCCAATACATTTAGAGTGAAATGAGCTGCTGGATCTATCTGCTGCAAATGATATTTTGGGGATTTTGTTGTAAATATAAAACTGAATCTGAAAACTTGGAGCTTATGTGTAAATATATGCTAGTTGTTGGTGAGCTAACTGGGATTTCTATGGTTGTATATAGGGTTTTGAGGGGATAGCAACTAAGTGATGTAAATTCATATTTTGTTGTAGTCTATACTTTTGGAGTTGGGAGTATAGATCATTTTTGAACAACCACAGCAATGGAAAGCAGGATGAGCTCTAGTTATTAGAGTTTCATCCTTTTTATTTCTCAAAAAAAATCTAAGTATCATTTTACTTTGTTTATTTTGTACATGTGTCAATGGTATTCTATTGTGCTCGCATATTATAAGGTATATAAGTACCCTCATTAATGTAGCCTCTCCATTCACTTTCAATTTTACATCAAATCTTGTGTACCCAAGTCAAATATATTCAGAGTTAATTAGTACGTCAATGGAAAATTGAAGACTTATATAAGTATATAGTAACTACAAATAAAAATAAAAAAGAAGTGCCACAACGATCGAGTTCATAAATGTCCTTTAGCTTACACTGGATTCATTTTCTTCTGGTCACCTTTCATTTCAAAAAATGTTGTTATCATGATTAAGACTCTCTCCTTTGTATCGGTATCATAATTAATTAAGACTTCTCCTTTCAAATTTCAATTCAATACTTTTCTCGCAAGAAACATGCATATATGGCCACATTGAGAGTTCATGCTTAATTATATTTGTTAGGATTAAGGATCTTAGAACAAAAGTTAGTAGCTTAATGTGATAGTAACTCCGAGTGTGATTAAAAGATTCCAATACCCTGAAAGTTAAGCACAAAATAACAAAAATAAATTTGAAGTTAATTCTCGATAAACATTGACCTTTTAGCAAGCTTGTATAGGTGATCGATAACATGTAGGCTTATATTGTTCTAAGGAAAAAGGTGTAGACTTATATTAAATACTAGTTTGTGTTCTGTATAATATATTGCAAGAGGTATACTTAATATTGTTAGGATCTAATATGCAAGTTGTTGGAATTTGTTAGATAAAAATAAAATGTCACAAATGAAAAGGTTTGGCTATTGGAAATTAACCATTGAGATTTCAAAAGGTTTGACCATTGGAAATTAGCCGTTGAGATTTCAAAAGGTGTGACCGTTGGAAGTTGACCATTGGAATTTTAAAAGGTTTGATCATTAGAATACCTTTTCAATTCTATAAATGGGACACTTCTCCAGACTTTTAATCTCAACCCCAACCTACTGAGGACGAAATAGAAGAAATCAAGAAGCAAAAGACGAAACGGGAGGAAGATGAAGTATTGTATCGCGGTCATATTCTAAACACACTTTCAGACCAACTGTATGATCTTTTCACTAGAATAAAGTTAGCAAGGAAAATCTAGATGCAATGGAGTTTAAATACAAAGTCGACGAGGAAGATACAAATAAGTATTTGATTGCAAAATATTTAGAATATAAAATGGTTGATGATAAATTTGTCATGAAGCAATTTCATGAATTGGAGGTTCTGGTTAATAAGATTCATGTCCTCAAAATTGTTCTTCCCAAATCTTTTGAAGTTGCTGCAATTATTGCAAAACTACCCTCAACTTGGAAAGATTACGCAAAGAAACTAATGCATAAAACTGATGATATCTCTGTGGAATTACTTTAGAAAAATCTTTGAATTGAAGAGGAGTCTCCTTTATGTGACTCAAAAAATTCTGTCCAAAGTGATTTTAAGGTCCACATAGTGGAAAAGAATGAATCTTCGGTGAGAACTGAGAATCTTCAAATAAAGAAAAATGGACAACAGTTTAAAAAGAAGAATTTCTAGAAGAAAAATGGACCCTATTTTATTTGCGGTAAGCCTAGACATTTTACTAAAGAATGTCGTCACAGAAAAAATAATAGTACAAAATCAAAGGCTTTTGCAAATATGATAGAAGAGAATCTGGTCGCTATGGTTTCTAATATCAATATGATTTTAGAATAAAGAAAAATTCTGTCCAAAGTAATGAGTCTAAGATCCAAATAGTGGAAAAGAATGAATCTTCGGTGAAAATGGGAACCTTCAAATAAAGAAAAATGGATTACAGTTTAAAAAGAAGAATTTTCAAAAGAAAAATGGATCATGTTTTATTTACGGTAAGGCTAGTTATTTTGCTAAGCATATTGTCACAGAAAAAAAATAATAATGCAAAATCAAAGGCTTATGCAAATATGACAGAAGAGAATCATATCGCTATGATTTCTGAAATCAATATGACTTTTGTTAAGTCTAGATGGTGGCTTGATTCTGGTATAACAATCCACATTTGCAAAACCCATGTTTAAATGGTTTGAAGAAATGTTATAAATTACAGAAGTGCAAACGGGAAACAAAGCTTGTGCAAAAGTTGCTGAAAAAGGGACTGTTGAGATTGATTTTACTTCTAAAAAGAAATTGACTCTGATGAATGTTCTTCATGTACCCGAAATTAGAAAAAATTTAGTTTCTGTTGATCTTCTCTGTAAGAAAGGGTTTTGGGTTGCTTTTGAGTCAAACAATGTAATCCTGTCTAAGAGCGAGATGTTTATGGGAAAAGGCTACTCTTGTGATGGAATGTATAAACTCAAGATTAATAATAAAGTTATATCTTCTACTTATATTATTGAATCTTCTTATTTATAGCATGGTAGCACATTTAAATTTTAGCTATTTAAAATTTTTTATTATTTAAAAATATGAAAAGTTAGACTTGATTAACTTCAATGGAGAATATTTTTCGATACTTTTAATACATTTTGTGAAGAACATGGTATTATTCATTAATGTACAACATCTTATACTCCCCAATAGAATGGTTTAGTCGAAAGAAAAATAAAACTTTATAAGAAATGATAAATTGCATGCTTAATAATCTAAGTTATCTAATTTTATGGGAGAAATATTTTACACAAAGATGCTATATATATAATAAAATTCCCTCTAAAATGTCAAACATAAGCCCTTATAAATTATGGAAAGCTAAAAATCTAGTATGTCATATCTTAAACTGTGTGAGTGTTTGGCTTATTATAAAGTCCTTGATCCTAAAAGAATAAAACTTGGAACTAGAGTCATTAAAAGTGTTTTTATTGGATAAGCTGAAATAGTAAAGCATATAGACTACTTTAAAATTAGTTTTCTCTGATTCGAGGATGTTGAAAATGTTCCTATTCTGCCTAGTTCTAGTGATATTCCTAGTTCGATTTTTATGTTAAGGAAACTAGTGCATCTAAAGAAATATCGAACCAAGAAGAAGTACTAGAGCAAGAAAAGAGAAAACATAATCTCCAAATTTTATTTCTCTTGAACAAATTATTTTTCTTGTTGAAGGTGATAGTAACAATAATATTTTGAATTAACATCCTATAAGTTTTAAGCCGATAATGATCCTAAAACCTTTATAGAAGCAATATCATCTAGAGATGCTTTATTTTGGAAAGAAACTGTCAACAATGAAATGGATTCTATGATGGCTAATAAAACTTAGATTTTAGTAGATTTACCTCAAGGATCAAAGACAATATGATATAAATGGGTTATTAGAAGAAAATATCATTCGATGGTTCTATTCAAGCTTTTAAGGCTAGATTAGTAGCTAAAAGTAAGAAGACATAGATTATTTTGATACATATACACCTATTGCAATCATAACATCTATTAGAATTTTTATTATTATAGCATCTATACATAAATTATTTGTGCATCAAATATATGTTAAGACCGATTCTTAAATGGAGATTTAAATGAGGATGTTTGCATGAAACAACCGAAATGGTTTATTCTTCTAGGAAATGAAAGAAAAATATATAAACTAATTCGATCTCTTTATAGTCTTAAACAAGCACAAAACTGGCATGAAAAGTTTGATTCTATTATTTTGTCTTATGGTTTCAAGCATAATAGTGCTGATAAGTGTATGGATTCTAAATTCACTAATAAATATGGTGTACTTTGTTTGCTTTTATGTTGATGACATGTTAATATTCGACACTAATATGATTGGCATAAAGGAGATAAAAGAGCATCTATCTTATGTATTTAAAATGAAAGACTTAGGAGAAGTAGATACAATTTTGGGGATTAAAGTTAAAAATATAGTGGAGGTTTTTCTTTAAGCCAAGTTTTTCTTTAAGCCAATCACATTATTTTAAAAAAATATTGAGTAAATTTAATCATCTTGGCTTTAAAGAAGTTAACACTGCATTTGACCCCAGTATCAAATTGATTGCAAATTCTGGTAGAGCTGTAGCACAACTTAAATATGCTAGTGCAATTGGTTCTTTAATGTATGTTATGCATTGTAATAGACTTGATATTACATTTTCTATATGCAAATTAAGTATATACACTAGTAATCCAAGTGTGGAACATTAGAAAAGCATTTCTCGGATTTTTAAATATTTAAAGAAAATCAAAATCTTTGTTTTTTTTTTTTGATAAAGAAAATCAAAATCTTTATTTGTTCTATAATGATTATCCGGCTGTGGTAGAATGATACACCGATGCAAGTTGGATGACTAGTGTAGGAGACAACCAATCCACTTCTAGAATGGTTTTTACACTTGGTGGAGGAGCAATTTCTTGGGCGAGCAAGAAATAAACATGTATCTCACACTTCACCATGGAATCTGACTTCATTGGTCTAGCAGTAATGAGTAAAGAGGCTAAATGGATTAGAAACTTATTGCTAGACATTAAGTTATGATCTAGTTCAATGCCTCCTATATCTGTCCATTGTGATAGTCAAGCCACTTTATCAAGGGCATGTAGTTGTACCTATAATGGCAAGTCAAGACACATAAGTCTAAGATATGAATATGTGAGACAATTGATATAAGATATTGTCATAACGATTGTCTATGTCAATACATATAAGATAGTGTCATAACGATTGTCTATGATAAGACAAATAAAAACTTTTTTTTTGAAGTAAAAAATAGGGCAAAAAGCCCTATTTCAAAAGATGTATATTGAAAATCAAGACATATACAAAAAAATATCCAAGGCAAGATTAAAAGCAATTAGAACGTGAGGTAGGAGAGGACCATAGCCGTCACCACCATCATCATTCAATTACCCAGAATCAAGACCTGTGGATATAAAACACAACCAGAAGCAGTTATTACAAGAGTTTATAAACCTTCACCTAACACAAAACAAAAGACTTGATACCAAAAAACCAAAAAACTTAGAATCTGATAAGCTATAAGTTTTTATCCCACTTCTTCACTGCTACTCAAGAGATCATCAAGCTTCTTCTCCCGAATAATATCCTTCATCCTTACCGCCTTCTTGTGGAGAGATTTACCTGTCCAGAACAATAGAAAGTAGGCAATATTAGATGCCACCCAAGATGGTTCTCTTATCACCCCATTAAAGATCAGAGAATTCCCCTCTCTCTACAAACACCAGGCCAAAGTCGGAAAAAGAATGGACCATAACAAACTGCAGTTTCTATCTTGTAAAAACTGTCCTTTAGACTCCATCATATAAGAAAGATCATGTTGAAATGAGCCAATACCCAGTTTCGGCCAAAAGAATTGCCAAATATCAAGAGCATACTTGCATTTAGTAAGGAGATGGTCTGCTGATTCATCGGCCGCAAGACAAATTGGACATAGTATATCACCAGCCCATCCTTTCTTCATTAAGTTGTCTCTGGTTTGAAGTTTGTTCTTGGCTTGTAACCAACAGAAGATCTTGACTTTGAGAGGTATATATGAAGTCCAAATAAATGAATAAAGAGCAAAATTAACTCCACCATAATTGAGCAAGCTGTAAAGGGATTTCATAGAAAAGTTACAGTTCTTGTAAGCAGGCCATATAGGTTATCTAAAGCATTCGATAGGGTAGGAGCAGCAGCTAATAGCAACTTCAGGTCCTGTAATTGTTAAGACAAATAAAAATTTGACTGATCCATTTGCAAAATCTCTAGCAAGAGAGGTCGTAAAGATGACATCAAGCGAAATGGGGGCTAAAACCTTATATTTGAGATCACCAGAAATGGTAACCTGACCATTTACTAGATTTGAACTAGTTAAACGATTTAAATGGGTAATAACAAGTTTTTGAAAGTAGTCGATTGATATCGACACATTAAGCCCTAGAAGATAAAGTCAATATCGTCCATTACGAAATAAGAGGATGAGTTATACTCTTAATGAAAGTCTAGTACATTAATGTTGTGTGTTTAAAGTAATGAAAAACACATAGTAGACATTTCACCTATCTAAATTTAGAAGTGATGCCGCTTCTTACAAGAGCCAAACGTTTGCTCTTTAGAGAGTTCATGAACCGGGAATAAGCACAAGGTCATAACAATGCTAAAATATTTCATAATTCTTATCCAAATAAGAAATTAATATATGTACGGCATTATTTGGTTCTATCACAAAGAGTAATAGCTATGACAACTAAGGACTTTGATAGAACTTTGAGGTGTTTGTACTAAGTAAAGGTTTAATTTGAAAGACACCTTTATTTTTTATATCAATCTCATTTTGTATTGATTACAGACTTGTTTTAATAAAATAAAAGTTTTTTTTCCAAATTTTATGTTTCCAAACAAACCGGGGGATTGTTAGAATTTGTTTGATAAAAACAAAATATCACAAAAGAAAAGGTTTGACCATTGGAAATTAACCGTTGAGATTTCAAAAGGTTTGACCATTAGAAATTAGCCGTTGAGATTTCAAAAGGTGTGACCGTTGGAAGTTGATCGTTAGGATTTCAAAAGGTTTGACGGTTGGAATACCTTTTTAATTCTATAAATAGGACCTTTCCATGTATATAAAAAGATGTTTTCGTATTAATATATCATTAACAAGTAAAATAAAAGCCAGTGAATCGTATCAATCAATATACAAGAAAAGGTTAAGCATTTCTTATCTATCATGTTGATAATAAATAAAAAAATTGCTTTTAGTGGGACTTGCTCTTCTTTTTCTTATCTTTTTTTCATATCCCCACCCACCCAACTTTGAAAATATCATAAAACCCTCTTAAGGTTAGGGGTTATCAGGAACCCCCTTTAACTTTAAGATTTTATCAAAAACCTCCTTAAAATTAGAGGAGGGGTTGATAAAATCTAAAATTTAAAGACCCCCTTTTCTTGTATATTGATTGATACGATTCACTGGCTTTTATTTTACTTGTCAATGATATATTAGTACGAAAACATCTTTTATATACATGTATACTAACTTTAGTTCTGATCCTTAATTCTTATCTAACATCATGTTGATTAAAAAATTGCTTTTAGTGGGACTTGCTCTTTTTTTTTCCTTCTTTTTTCATATCTTCTTCCAACAAACAGTTATATTATTTGATGATTAAAAAATAGGCTAAATATTAGAAAGCCCTCTTAAGTTTAGGGGTTATCAGAAAACCCCTTTTAATCATACTTGAGTCTGACCATTACTTGAAAAAAAATGCTTTCAATCTAATTGTTGTTTTAAAAAACCTATAAAGTATTATTATTGTGCCGGACGAAATTAATTAAATGTCCTTTTGCTGATACTTGATAGGAATACTAGCTTCGTTTTCTTCTATCCTTCTTCATCTTTCACTTCGAAAACTTGTTGTATTATAATCGAGATTATCCTTCGTATCAGTCTCATAATTAAGAATTCTCCTTAATTTCAAATTTCAAGTTAGCGTGCGTTTTTCTGATAATGTTTGTTTGAGAAAAGTGCTTACTCATAATCAATGCATGCTATGGCTATATCGGGATTGAACCTTCATGCTTTAGTTACATTTGGTAGAATTAAGGATCTTAGAAGAAAGGTTAATTAGTAACAAATATATATAGCTTCATGTGACAGTAACCTCAAGTGAGATAATTAATATATTCCAAATATATATTAGAGTTAAGCAAAAATAATAAGCATAAAGATGAAGTTAAATCTAGACCTTTATCAAGCTTAACTTTATGTCATGATAAGATTCAATCTTAATTATATAATGTCTTTATTTCTGATTCCCCAAGCTTATACCGCTAAAACTAGTCACATTAATTGGGTCAGAAATTCCATTTTGGATCCAATCGATATAGACCTCTATGTGTGTATATATAGTTCTAATTACTTCAATGTATGTAGTTGGATGATTAAGAAAGAGAAGATGATGAGAAGATATATATCTGGCTTGTGTATATGTCCATATATATGTTGGGCCGGGGATAATATTCTATCAGATCTGAAGTTTATAAATTAAGGATTTGTATTATATGTTTATCATATCTGAAGTTTAAATAAATAGATAATTAGATTAGGATTCGAGGATTACCAGCCACGTGTTCTTTTTCTAATTTCATCTTCAGCGTAATTATCATTAGTTTGAATTGATCATGTCCATAATGCACTGAATACTTGACCTGATCTTATCAATTTGTGTGAATTCCGTTGATGGAATCTAGGAATACAAGCTAGTGGAAAATTTTGAAGCTAATAATATTAATTAATTCCTTGTGTTTTAAATTAGAATAAACAAGGACTATGCGTGATACAACTTAGGTGTAGATTAATTTTTAACCAGGGTTGAAACCTTGTAAATCTTAATATTTTGCTTCTAAATGGTTGTTATTATTAAAGTCCTTAACCATTACACCAAAACTCCGAAATTAGTGGTGAGATTATAATTTTATATTAATTCTAACATGCCCCACAGGTTGAGCGTTCTTTTTTATAGGCCGAAACCTGAACTCACACATCGCATCAATTTAAATTTGTGGCTGATGCGATTTGAACTTGGGTTGCTCTGATACCATGTTAAAGTCCGTAACCATTACACCAAAACTTTGCATATAATTTTATATTAGTTCTAACCGTTATTAATCAATTAAGTGATATATCTTTGCATCCCAAATGACATTAGCGTGTTGGCAGTATGAAAGCATTGGAGAGAGGTTTGAAAACAATATGTGTGTAACGTCATGATCTTGAGGATATATACAAAAAGTTAATCTTAGAGTTACGTGTGTATTCTTGGCTTGTTTTGAGTTCATCACGGCAAGACGGAAAAGGGGGGAATCACAAGCATGTCTCTGTTGTAGGGATAGGAGTGCTTCCAAGCGTAATGCTTTTGAACCCTTTTGTGTGTGTGTGTTTGTGTGTGAATTAGACCGAAAATGACGGTATTAAAACTAATAGTACTATCAAATTGTACTAAGGAAGCACCATGAGACAACCATCTCTCTCCTATCCTTTTCACCATTTTGGGGTCAACACCAAGAATTGCGCAAGAAAGCAAGTTTGGATATTATAAAAGATACATAATATCACATTTTAAAGAGGAGTTTCTCATATTAGACCCTAAAAGAATTCTATCTGTGTTATATTAGGCCCTCAAATCTTCATATTTTGTAAATTACCGTCTCAAATTTCTAGATTTGAACGGAGTGTTTTTCCTTCCTTTTTTTAATAATTGAAAACGGAGTGTTATTTGAATCAATTTTATAGAATTGGGAATATAAATACAAATATAGGAATGTTTTATTTAAAATAGTTCAGTTAATTTGGAGGTGTGAATTACTAATATGAAGATTTGAGGTCCTAATATGAAAATAGGACAGAATTTATGATCGAAAAACTGATAAAGAAAATAACAAGAGTTAATTGGATCACTGGTCATTATATTAATCTCATAACGGATGTTTAGACCTATGTTTTAATTGCTTGGATGGTTAATAATATAATTAAAACTAATTGGATCGTTAATCACTTCTAATATTTTCCGTCAATCAATTAACATAATGGATTTTCACGACATAAAAAGTCGATGATCATTTAACATAATAGATAGATACATAATAGATTTATTCCTATGTGTAATATCTAGATCACACTTATGAAAATGAAATTTGTGAAATATAGGGCAACTTGTATTGGATAGCTTTATTGCATTTGGCAATTTGTTATTGAAAATATTAACTTGTGACATATTGAGTAAGGTGTACTGCTTAAAAATATATGGGAATATACAACTCAAACTAATGAAAATCATTAGAAGTGACTAATTAGTATTTAGTTACATGACCGGTCATCCAAACAATGAAAACATAGGAATGAATGTCCAATTATGAGATAAATATAGTAACTAGTGATCAAATTAACCCAAATAACAAAGAAAATTAAGTCTATATTACTTGTAGAAATTATTGTTCTACCTAGCTAATTAAGATGATTAACATGCCATCGCCATATATCCTGCTCCTCTTTATGTAATATATAGCCGTTGACTTGTATGCATGGTCATTGTACTGCCTTCCGTGATCTTGATTAATGTAGTCAAACTCTTATTGGAACGGAACAACTATAAAGTTTAGCTACCTAGCTAGCTTGTCTTCTAAATATATATTTCATCTTTTGAACAATAACAATAATAATATATATCCACTAAAAATTCTGCTGTTGGTTTGTTATCACAAATATCAACACAGTAACATAACTTTCCTCAACTGTACTTGTCCTTGTAGCACAAAAATGAAATCTATTGAATCCATATTATAAGATATTCCCAATAAAGAATGAAAAATGAGAGAGAGAGAGAGAGAGAGAGAGAGAGAGAGCATGCGGCGAGAAAAGGAAAGAAAAAGGAGCTCCCCTTAATCTCTATCCCATAACACAAGAGTGGTGGCCTCATAAAATCTCATTAATTAATTAAAATATGATGTTCTCCCAATAAAATCCCATGATGGTTCCTTATCAACAACCATAACCTATGCTATATGCTTTGTGATCAATGTCAGTTATGGTGTAGCTATTATGAACCAAACCACGCCAAAGAAAATGGTGTGGTGCGCAGCGCGATACAAACAAAGAGGCTAAGGCAAACATTTAAAGCCCGCCCTCAACTTCATAATCTCCATGATCAATTTGATACTAGGAAAAGATTGACTAAGATCCACAAGCAAAGCTTTGTAGCTTCTCCTACAAATTAAATGGACCATTGACTTTTAATTTTCCATAATATGGAGTCACATTTATTGGCCGGACATTTGATAGCTATGCCTCTGTGTGATGCGTCACCACACATGTCAGTGCTCATGGTCTTCATTGTTGTGGGACCTAGTGTTCTTTATTTTATTTTTATTTTGATAATAATTCCCCTTCTTTTCTTTTCTTTTTTTCTTCTTTTTTTTTTTCTTATTCTTGCATTAAATGAGATAAGGTATCAAAATTCAAGTGTCCACATTTTGCTGTTAATTAGTTCATCTACTCTCTGCAAGTGTATAGTCAACAGTAAATGTTAACAATCTGCCGTCGATGTTATTGTGTTATGTATCTTAGATTTTTCTTTTTTCTTTTTTCTTTTTTTTCCCCACATCATTATCCTTTGATGAGATGAGTATGAGTCGCGTTTGTTGACTTTCGAGCGAAAGATATTCATAAGATATTGCCAAATGTTGTATTTATTTATGACATTAACACCAAGACAAAGATCACTGGCACCTATTTTGCGTCAGAGTTAATTCTAAAACTTAATTGATCTTGATATACTAAATATATAAAATCATACAAGGAGGAAGGAAAACATAATATATGTTCCACTATCAATTTTGAAATCATTATGCAATATCAATTCGTAAGTATCGATACAAACAATTAAACATAGTACAGCCGCAATTTTACCCATAATAAGTCAATTATTACTGAATTTTCTTCAATCTTTTCTAAAAATAACGTACTTATTGCCTGGTCTTTTGAGGCCGTAGGTTTTGGTGTTGCTCCAAATAGATGTAAAAATGTGCATAATGCACATTGTCACTACAAAATTACACGTTGCGTGTCTTTAAGACTTTACTAAATGGAGTTGATGAGCTTAGGCGCGGCGCATCTGGAACCAGCTAGCCCATGATTGATCCATCCATATGGGCCCACAAACTGGGTCTACTTGGGCCCAAGGCCCACACAAATAAGAACCACGTCCGTTTTGGTAATAAATATGATAATTTATTACCCCCAACACGTGGCATTCATAAATCAGTAGTGTTTTTATTGCCCGCATCAGGTCCCCCATGAGGTCACGTGAGGAGCTCGTGACTGAAGCTGTTACGCATTGGCTTGCATTCATGGACAATTGGGAATCGCTAGAAGTGCAGGCCGCAGAGAAAGGCGAATCATTGATTGGGCCCATTGTGGTCCACATCTTTCTTGCAAATTAACAGGTCATTTATTATTAATAACTTTGCTTTCATGCAGCAGGGGTAAAAAAATCTAGTGACAGGATTGCTCAAGGGAACATCCAATAATTTTATCTAGACTCTCCATTGCCCTGGACGTAATTGGACTTTATGTGCTTGGTGTCGTTCCTTGAAGAGTTCCTTGATAGAGTTTGCCAACTTAGTAACGTCATTGCTTAATTGTCTAAATACGTACGCCTAATTGATGGAGTTCGACTAAATTATTTGTGCAAAGCTCTGGTCACATCTTTTGAGGAATAATTGAGCCACTAAAAGACACAATTTACCTTTTTGAAGAATTCATACTTGCATTGCAGTAGTTGCAGCGGCGAAGTCATCAAGTTGATCGATTTTTTCTTCTTCAATCATACAGGAGTTGCCACGCGGAGTTCAGTTGCGAGCAGTGAAAAGTTTTACAGGACCTAAATATTTATGGGGGCAATAAATGATTAATTTGGTGACTCATTGCAATTTCGATTCTTCATGACATGATATTATTAGTTTCACAAGCCAATATCACAATCAGATCAAAAATTTCCCATTATAAAAATAAAAAAAATGAACGGAAAAGAAGTTTTTGTTTTCTCAATGATTTATCCCAAAAGATATTGATATCTGTTGATGATAAAGTACCGAGTTTTTTTTTCTTTCCACTTTTTCTGCCTAATTAGGCGTGTAGCCCCTTTGAGTTGATCTCACCTAGAGCCACGATTTCGAATTCCACGGACACAAAAGAGGAACCTAATGTGATCAAATCAGAGTCTCTTCAGTAATTCAATCAACTTTCAAGAAGTCTACGAGCCATTAATGTCATTAGTTGGAGAAGCTGTGAGATATTAAAATTTGAAAATTCAAGATAATAGATTGATTGATTGATAGAGGCATTGATGAAATTAGAGCAAAAGTAAAGGACTCAATGCACTCGTACAAGCAAAGCTAATCTCATTCATAACCCAAAAAATTAGCTGGGATGGCCATATGCTCGTCTTTAAGAAACTCTTCAGAGCGTATTGTAACCTCAACCTGTATTTTTGGAAAAGACGGAAGGAGACGATACTGCAAAGTTTCTGAGTACAGAGAGAAATATGTATCGTAATGATGACAGGTTTGTATAACCCTCCATTGTTTAAACAGGTGTATTTGGGCTTTAATAATATACCCCTTGGTTTAAAAACTGAAGCCGGATTGAACTGGCTAGCAATCTGTCATTAACCCTAAAAGGTTTTCCAAACGGGGATAAAAATCCATTCTTAAATCAAGCCAACTTGTTGTAACATCTCACGTATTACAAATATGAATTGCAATGTAAGACATTGTATCATCACGGGGTATGTTGACCTATTATATACATCCTGATCAACTTTCCTGCGTATCCCCTTGAATTGTAAGATATACACGACATAGGAATAGAAACACGTACCCTTAATATTGATCCGATAAAAATGGATCTCTCTACCCATCTGCTTATCTTCAAGGTTCCCCTAGATTAACATTCGGTACAGATAAGGGTCCTTTCATGTTATGGTTGCAGGTTGCGCCTCGAAAAACATTTCACTTCCATGTTGTATTAAAATCTCTAGTTTAGGGTTCGCCAATTATTAGCATCTGGAAGAAGGCTGCTTGTACGTTAGCATTTACGTGCAGTGCAGTAACATACACGTATGGGTTGAGAAAAAAAAAATAATAATTAAGAAGGACGCAATATTTCATGTTACTAACGCCTCTGTTCTAATCACTTATGATCCGATTCCCTCTAATTCCAAATATTTTTTGTACTAAGAATTTGGCATGAACTTGTCAAGTTTGACATCAAGTTAGCTTGATAATTACCGTTATCCTGTTATCAGGCTATACAGAAACTGTGATTCCCAGTTAAAGGTAAGTTCTAAACACATAAGCTTAGGCTAACCAAAACTCCAAGACTAAATCACAATGATAAACAGTTAACAGGATGGTTGTGAACTGCAGATAGAACATGATTTTATTCTTCAAAGTATGAAAACCCAACTAGAAGAAAATCATACAAATCATGTTCATAACACAAACTAAAAGACAAACCTTCGGTTTAAAGTTTGATGCAAAGGTTGGATTCTGCTTACAGTCACCAATAATCTCCGCAAGAACAAGATCCCGCTCTGAACGAATGAAAGCGGCTCCGATCCCTAACTATGATCTCCCTCCCATAAACCTTTGATATCATCTTCATCACTGCATGGCAATCCCTACAAACTCTTAAATTCTTCACAATCCTTATCGTCTTCCCAACACCAGCTCTAGCTATACCAAATGCCACTGCGAGCTTCTCACTATGTCTAACAATCGCCCCTTCTTTCTCCTCGTTCTCAATATCATGCAACACACTCCCAACTTCAGGCATATAGCCTTCATCCTTCAGTTTCTCCATGATCTCCACAAGCTTTTTATTTGCCTCTGCACCTATTCTACTAGATTCATCACTTGCTACAAACTTATAGACAGCCTTGTCAACCTCGATAGAGCTCCATCCAGGATCCTTCTTGATGCTCTGCTTACTCATTGATCCTCTCACTTCAGCTACATCTTTCCATTTCCCAGCTACAGCGTAAATATTTGACAGGAGAACATAGTCGCCAGGGTCATTAGGATCCAACTCAGAGAGGCGCTGCTTTACAAGTTCGGCAAGCTTAACATTTCCATGAATACTGCATGCACCAAGCAATGTTCTCCATATGATAGCATTAGGCTCAATAGGCATTTGTATAGCAAATTCATAAGCCTCATCTAATAGTCCAGCGCGACCATAGAGATCAACCATGCAGCCATAGTGCTCAATTGAAGGAGAAAGTCTGTAGATATGTGTCATTCTATGGAAGAATTCAAGGCCTTTGTCTACTAGCCCAGCATGGCTACAGGCATAGAGGATAGAGATGAAGGTTATCCAATCAGGTTTTGTTCCAAATTCTTCCATATCAGAAAAGAGCTTGATTGCTTCTTCTCCATACCCATACATTGCAAAAGCTGCAATCATTGATGTCCATGATATGATGTTCTTCTTCCCCATATCCTGAATGAAAACCTGATGAGCCATGTCAATGCTCCCACATCTAGAATACATGTCCAAGAGTGCGTTTGTCACTGCTATAATGCTAGAGAAACCCGCCTTCATTATGTGTCCATGTAGGATCTTTCCATTCTCAAATGCCCCTGACTGTGCACAGGCTGAGAGGATGCCAGTCAAGCTCACCTCATTTGGCTTCAGGCCCTCTCTCAACAAATCTCTAAAGAAACTGCAGGCATCGTCAAAATGTCCATTGCTAGCAAAACCAACAATCATGGTGCTCCAAGACACCGGGTCATGTTGGGGCATCTCATAAAATAACCTCCTAGCCGATTCAAGCTCACCAGCCTTTGTGTAACCAGCAAGCATGAGATTCCAAGAAGTCTGATTCCTCCATGGCATCACAGCAAACAGATCCTCACCACCTTTGATATCATTTGAACGGAAGTAAGCTGTGACCACTGCATTCCAAGCTACAACATTTGGTTGTGGCATTTCATCAAACGCTTTCCTTGCTGAGGCAACGCAGCCACACTCAGCATACATGCTTACAAGCGTCGTACCAACAAAGAGATGGGCATCGAGGCCGTGATGGATTGAAAGGGACTGGAGTTGAGTGCCAGCATGGATTGTCTTGCAATTTGCTGCTGCCTTCAATAGGAAAGCAAAAGAGAAGCTGTCTGGAGTAATACAATGCCGCCTCATTTGGTTGAAGATGAGGAGGGAATGATGCGGGTGATCGGATTCTGAGAAACCACGAATGAGAGTGTTGTGCATGAAGGCATCGGGGAATGGGAAGTGAGATAGTACATGGTGAGCATACTCCAAACCATCAATGAGGGTGATGGCAGCAAGGAGGATAATTTTTCCAGCAACAAGAGGATCAGCATCGAGCCCGGTCTTGAAGACAAAGGGTTGGACTTGTTTGAGGTGGCTGAGGGTCTTGCAGCCTCTCAGCAAAGATAAGCATTGTAGTGGCTGATGGGTGATGGCCATTCCTCAAAACTATATGCTCAGACCTGCATATTATCACGCTACAAAGGCATCATTTGAAGTAATACAAAAGAGCTATGAACTGGGAACAACTTCTAATGCAAGTAATGATTTTAGACATGAGTTCGATACGTATTGAATACACTAAAGCTTTATGGAAAAATATATTATGTGGGAAATGAATTGAAACTATCTAAAACCATTCTCTCATTATTCATTGTAGAAATCCAGTCAATAAACAAGCATACAACTTCAAAGCCTCCACCATTTCATACGATAACCAAAAGCAAAGAAGATACTAAATCACTTATATGTTTAACTCTTGGATTCAAAGTTTTCTTGCAAAAACTGGTAGAGCTCCTCTGAAACTGTCAATGGATACTCTTCGTGAGGTAAAAGGGCCCCTGGGACCTCAACAAATTTGCTGACGCCTTTGGCTCCCTTAAGAGCATCCATCTCAGCCTTGGACCTCTTGGGAGAGCCAGCTGTTGATACAACCAGAACTCGTATCTCTCCCTCAAGCTTGGCAAATAGAGCTAGAAACTCTTCGCGAGATTGAACAGGATCAAGGAGACCAGTAAGAAAAGCGGCAGGTACAAACCGAGCACCTTTCCTTTTTGTTAGAGAATATCTGCTCTCAATGATGCTGGGGGTTACATTTTCGGGATCAGCATAGACATGAGATTTGTACTGGGATTGGATGGATTTCTCATTGCTTACAAGCAAATTGTACATCATCCAACCCACTGCAGGTGCTCTTAAGGTGCCTCTCAAAAGCCCATACCTAAAAGTTGATGATCAAGATACGAGGAATCAATATCAACAAAACGTATCCTCCTAAAGAAAAAGAAGAAGGCTCTAGAGGAAGAGAGTCATTTCAGAATAACATGCATGTACCTTGATTCCATGTCAGAACCCCGACCAAAGACAATAGGAAGAGGACCAGCCCAAGTAGGTGCAACAGCTGCAATTGCACATGGGCTGACCTGACCCTTACCAGCAGCGCGTAGTGCTATGGTTGCCGCATGTCCTCCCCCAAATATGACCAACTCACTGCCTGCTTAGGTCTGGGTTCTTGTTAGGAGTCTAGAGAGAAAAGATGGAGAACAGATATAGGTGTGCCGTTATTTGCAGTTGTTTTCTCATTAATGCAGAAATCAATATTTCTTAATTGTTGTATTAAGTAACCATATTTGAAGAAAAAGTAAGAATTTGTATCATTTAAAATCACTACTTAGGTGCATGACCAGGACCAAAGTAGGAGAGGAAAATGACGTCAACCTTTTTCACTCTATTTTAATCCTTCGTTGTGTTCGAAACCACATGACTGTTGGAATATAACCCTTGTGTCTATGTCTGTGGAAAATAGGCCATCTAGCAAACAGATAACTCCAGGGTTTTGAGCTTCGACCTTCTTGATGTGCCTCAGACCTAGTAATACTTAATATAAATGATATTATTATTATTATACATTTAGTCCAGGACTCCAGGAAGTATATGATGGTTAGATCCTTTTGTGTTAGTAATCCTAAAATGTTGGTTATAATTTAAATTCTTTCGGGTAATAAAATGTTACATTTCTTACATTGCTGTTGTCAATTTGCATCATACCCAAACTCTACCTGGTCCCCCTGTTAATTTGAGCAGGTCAGGCTCAAATAAATTTTGTTGGGGTTGGTTTGGGTTTGGTTGGGTTACTTGATTGATTTAAGCAAGGAGACTATGCATCAGATCCAAATGAGGGATCAAAGTATCAAACATTGAGCTCAACATCTCTACCCGACTTGGTCCAGACGATTGATATTCCAAATCAGAAGATTGACAATAAGCAAGTCTGTATTGTGGAATAAAAACAACGAAAATGGCTTCAGCTTGCAAAAATTCCAAGCAACAAGCCAATTCTATTACAGGCATTACCTTGACCTACCTTTTAGATGTGATGAAGATTAATCCTACACTTCATGCAAGTACAACAAGCACGAGAAACAAGCACAAGGAACAGAAAAGTCAATGTAGAGAGTTCAAATGATAATGTGGAGACACTGGAAGTTCAGGATGAAAGGATGTACATTACCATGAAATGTAACACTTCATAACTGAAGACACGTGTGCCGAACAAGTAATATCCATGAACAGCTTGGTGTGTGCTATGTTCAGATTATACGATTTTTGTCCGTTCAAACCCAATGGCAAATAGTTATGTCGAGTTCAAAATTCACGATTTCATGAGCTATAATCCACAATTTTAGTCTATTTTTGCTCGATTTGACCAAATAGGACATAATTAAACAAAGTTAAAAATTCACGATTTTCATGAGCTATACCTTTAACCCATGATTTTTGTTCAATTTTGCTATTTTTGTTCTTTTCCACCAACTAGTAAAAAATTATCTGGAGTTTAAAATTCACGACTTTCATGAGCTATAACCCACAATTTTTTTTGTGTTTCAATCAAATGGTAAATAATTACGAATGTAAAATTCATGATTTCATTACCTATAACCCACAATTATTGTCCATTTTCATTCGTTTTCACCAATGGCACATATTTAACTGGCGTTCCAAATTTACGATTTTCATGAGCCATAACCTACGATTTTTGTCCATTTTCATTCATTTTCACCAAATAGCAAACAATTAACTAGAATTCAAAATTCATGATTTTTGCTCATTTTTATTTGTTAGTAGGGAACAGGAACAAAGCATGTGAGTGCAGCAGGAATGTTCAAATAAGTAATAGTTGATATGTTGTCGTGAACAAGCTTTAAGTGCAGACATCTTAAACATATCCTACCATTCAAAATGCAAATTAAAATCACTACATAACCAAAAACCAAAATGAATTATGTACCTGAATTGGATAAGGGGCTATCAGGTGCATTCATAAACTGAATCAAGAAATTTTCCATGACATCAGCATTGTATTCGAGTGTCGGTCTATCTGAATACCCCAAACCAGGCCAATCCACTATAGTAGCACGACAATTGATTCCACCTCTTCGTGCCACAATATCTTTTGCAACTACTCTCCATTCCTCGACAGTACTAACATCTGAAATTGTGGGTATCATAAGAATGTGCTTGGCATTGTCAGTAACCTCCCCCTCATGTTCCTCATAGTATATATTCACAGGATTGTCCTGGAATCTCCATTGCCAAGTTCCGCTCTAAGAGCCATAAGCAATGATACAATGAAAATCAATACGTTGAAATCACTTTAAACATGATACAACTGACATAGAGAATGAACTACAGCTAACTTCCCGTCCGTAACTAGAAATATTAAATTTAGAACACAGTGAAGGGGAGAAGATCTGTGAAAATCAGCAGTTATCATCAAAGAAATAATAACTCGAAATACTACTTACACTACCAAATTCCATTTCTTGCACCAGTGCTTTCCTTTAGATCATTTATAATTCGTATCATGTAGTCATAAGAGAAGTGAAAATGGAATCAGACAAGATTAAGCCAATTTGGTCAGAATCAGACAATGTTCGAATTTGTTATAGATATGGAGTCACTCGAGTTCCAACTGTTATATATCACTGATAATTTATGTCGAATAAACTACCAATAATACTTCTACTGCTGGATTTATTTCTACCAACAGCCCTTTATGCAATTCCACCAGATGACGTATTCTTCCGCAAAGAAGTTATAGCTATAGAATTTGAAGATGATGTTTCATGAGAAAAATCAATGGATAGTCCGATTGTATTTCTATCTCCTAAATTGAGGTTTGCAAAATGACACATATTCGCATTATGTTATCAAAGCTTTCCCCATGTCAGATATTTCCCCCTACATTTTTCACAAGCCTCTCTTTTACTTGGTTCTTCACTTGAATAGTTCACAACTTACACTGAATTTCATGCTAGCCTATTTCAAACCATAGAAGAGAAATCATTTCCTCCAATTTAATAACAGATGCTGATCCGTGGAAAACTCGAAGAGAAAGAAACAAAATAAATGTTTTCTTGAACAAATCTCTGTTGCACAAATACAAGGGAGTCTATTTATCTTGTAAGTCCTCTGTGGATCTCTAAATTTCTAGGGTACTAGATGAACAAACTACTAGATGACAACCCCACTAAAGAGACAGAGGGAGAGATTATCAAAATAAAGCACGGAGTTTTACTCCTAGATGAGTGTGATTACAACTAAGAGATCCCTAAATGTCTCGAAAAATTTACCACTGAAACCATGCAAAACCAGAATAGATCCAAACTTATGACAGTCTTATTCCGATTGGTTGATATTCGGTAGTTTTTGGGTGGATGTGATGGCAAAAGACCCTTCTATTTTATCTGTGTATCTAACCGAGCATTGTCGAGATGAACATCAAGCTAGATATACCCAGTCAACACATCAATTTAAGAATAATACACTAATATAGTAGGTGAAAACTGACTGCCTACTTTTGGGATAATAGGTGCTGCAGAAAAGCCAAAAGATCAGTGTCCCTAGTAGTAAGCAAATCATGCATTAAGCCAAACACCTTATGTCCATGAATCAATTGTTAATTGACGGACAAAAACAAATGATTCTCTAGATGACACAGGAATGACCATATCATTAGCGACCATCGCCGGGGAATCCATCACAAGCAAGAACCTTACTAAGCCCTCGGCCCCTCACCAACTCAAATTATATTAAAACTATAGTTCCATTTGCAATTAAACGGATAAAGTTATATTATAATAATACCATAGACAACAAAATCCATATAATAATTAAAAAAACACCAAACAATTTATCGATTATCGCAATATATTGAAAAAGAATCAAAATTTCTCATAAACGCGACATAAAAAAGAGATCTTTTCACGTTGAATGAGCTTCTAACCTTGAATTTGGAAGAGGATTTCCCTAACACAGCAGATGAGTTCGAAGAATCAACAGAAGAAGAGGCGCAACTGATTCTAAAGGGCTTGAAGAGCTGATCACTTGGGAAATGGGATGACGAGAATTTTGAAGCGGGAGAAAATATAAAGGGGGAGGGAGAGAGGAAGAGAGAAGCTGTGGAGGCCATGGACAAGGGAATGAGAGAGAATTACTAGGGTTTGGGTTGTAGGACAATTGGAGTAGTTGAGCTCCATCACCTTCAGCTTCATTTCTTTGATTTTTCTTTTTCTTTTACTTTTTTGGGAATTTTGAAGGCCAGAAAATATATTGATGGGCCGAGTTTCGCCCACGAGAGCCCAATTGTCAGATCCACGATTTAGCTGATTCTCCTGATCCAAGGTTTCTAGACTTATGTTTGTTTACTTCCAACTGGGTTGAAAGTACGAAAGTAACTTTTTTTTGTAAGTGTGAAAATACATCCAAGTCGGTGTTGAAAGTAGAGAAGTGAGGATGATGTGGCAACATTATTTTATTTATTTATATATTGAAAAACCATGTTTTTCTTTAAATCACTCCCCTTCTCTATTTACCATTTTGAACCATATCCAGGATTGAGATCATGTAGTCATAAACACTAATTTAACAAAATAAACAAAACCTAAGACATATATACCTAAAACTAAGCAATCATCATGGATAGTTCTAGTATAATCTCACTAATAAAATTTTAGCAAAAATAAATCCTTGGTATTATTAACATTATGATAAAATTATTTTTGTAATACTTGCAAACGGGGATGAGAGAATCACAAAGAACACCCAAGCTACAAAATGTAAATAACCCAATTATTTATCTTCAATGAAAACAAATATCATTGACATATTTCAAACTACTGCTGCTACCAAAGATGATAAGAATAGTATTCAAAACAAAAACTACAATTTCATTCATAGGATAACAAAGTTTCCAAACAAGCTATTACTGGTAAAAAATAATATGGAAAAAACGCGGGGAAAAAAAATCAGTGGGATTAGTTCTATGGAGGTAAAAAACAAAAAGGGGAAAATACAGCGGGGAGAGAAAAGAAGCGTGACAGAAAAATTAGGGGACAGATGATATTGTTGAAGATGAAACAAATCTGATATATTAATTATTATAATATTTTTAATATAATGTGGTCCCCACTTTCACTTTCATGGCTCACTTCTGCACTTTTTTAGGGGATGTTGTACTTGCAAAAAATCTGATGTGAACTATTTTTTGGATCTCACTTTCACTATCACTTTCAATAAAACAAACAAGTGAAGTCTCAAAAAATAAGTGACTTTCATACTTACAATTTTCACTTACAACTAAACAAACACCCCCTTATTAATAATTAATAATGTTATAATAATTAATAAATCAGATTTGTTTCATCTTCAACAATATCCTCTGTCCCCTAATTTTTCTCTCACGCTTCTTTTCTCTTCCTGCTGTATTTTTCCCCTTTTTGTTTTTTACCTCCATAGAACTAGTCCCACTGATTTTTTCCCGAGTTTTTCCATATTATTTTTTTACTAGTAATAGCTTGTTTGGAAACTTTGTTATCCTATGAATGAAATTGTAGTTTTGTTTTGAATACTATTCTTATCATCTTTGGTAGCAGCTGTAGTTTGAAATATGTCAATGATATTTGTTTTCATTGAAGATAAATAATGGGTTATTTACATTTTGTAGCTTGGTGTTCTTTGTGATTCTCTCATCCCGGTTTGCAAGTATTACAAAAATAATTTTATCATAATGTTAATAATACCAAGGATTTATTTTTGCTGAAATTTTATCGGTGAGATTATACTAGAACTATCCATGATGATTGCTTAGTTTTAGGTATATATGTCTTAGGTTTTGTTTATTTTGTTAAATTAGTATTCATGACTACATGATCTCAATCTGGATATGGTTCAAAATGGTAAATAGAGAAGGGGAGTGATTTAAAGAAAAACACGGTTTTAATATATAAATAAATAAAATAATGTTGTCACATCATCCTCACTTTTCTACTTTCAACAATAACTTGTTTTTGCAAACAAACAATGTATGTTACTTGTATGCTGACTTGGATATATTTTCCCACTTACAAAAAAAACAAGTTACTTTCATACTTTCAACTCAGTTGCAAGTAAACAAACACCCCCTAAAACAAACAAGTGAAGTCTCAAAAATAAGTGACTTTCATACTTACAATTTTCACTTACAACTAAACAAACACCCCCTTACTTTCTTATAAAATAGGAGCGTGAAATTTTTATTTTTGGATAACTTTTCCAAAAATCTATCTTTTTTTTATAGAAAAATGAATATTTTTTTATTTTAGGAAATCAAGCACCTTTGCTTAGCACCACCAATAGAAATTAAATACAAACATTGCAGTAGCCTTTACAAGACAAATCTAAGATAAACGTCTTCTTAAGTTAAAACAATCTTTTCTCCGATTAAATACAAACAGTTGATACTTAAGAAAAAAGGACAAATCTCAATAGCAAAAACACTCTACATTACTAGTGTGTAAATGATAAAAGAGGGTCTAGCCTTCAAAGTGCCTCCAACTTACATCTCGGTCTGAAAACAAAAGGATCTAGAGAAGAAGCCAACTTCATGAATATAAGCTTTGTAAAAAAATAAATAAAACAGAGCGCATATATATATATATATATATATATATATATATATATATATATATATATATATATATATATATAACAAACAACGGACACGTGTCCGCACGTAAACAACACTCTATGAACCCGTAAGAGGTTTAAATTGTTGGGATGTGCAATTCTCTCTCGTAGATGCTGCCAAGAGACGCTTCGGGTGAGCTCTTCTCTTCATCATCAATGTGCTTTTGAGTCTCAATCAAGAAGATCAATCTCGGATCGCCAATGAAAGATTTGTGAGTCACACTATACTTTGTATATTTCTTTTTCTTCAGCATAAAATTAAGATTTTCTGTTCTTCCATTCCTTTTCAAAATTTTGATGGAAACTGGGTAGTCCCTCTCATTCCTCCCTTTTTAAGGTGGAGTCATGGCTTCATCAGTCTTTGATTTCATAGTTACTTTTTTAAGTTTGATGGGGTTTTGCGAGACACAGCCAAGTTTAGGGGTGTTACGTGAGATAAATAAAGTTCCGTGGGGTTCTATAAAATTAGCCCGTATTTTTTAACGGTATAAATCATAAATGAGACGAACCGCTTGATTTCCGCCCAATTATTAAGCCGGGCCTGGAATATTCTGAAAACACGGCCCGATGAGCCCGGACGAGAGGCAAACTTTGCAAATTTTAATCTGAGACTCTGAGGGCTTTGTATAAAAAAGATATATTAAGGTTATATTTTTTCGGCATAATGCTTTGAATCATTTTATTATGTATTTGGTACTGCAATTCTTTTGCCAGGTCCTAGTTTAGGATCTTTAGAAATAACCTTTTATACAAGATTCTTTACTACTAGTAATATTTTAGGCATGAAAACCTTTTACCTTAAAAAAGGAAGAAAGAAAATTACATGAAAGATTATTTGCAATCGCATGTTATGAGAGATACGTACCCCTTACCTCCTCCTTTGTGCTGTGATTTTAGTCATTGATTTCCTTTCCTACTTCACCGTGGATGCTTAACAATTGTTTCCTTACATACCTTCAAAATAAATAAATAAATAAATAAATAATGGAACATAAATAAACAAATTTGATTCCTTATTGGACAAGTTAAAGGACCACGGAAAGTTTTAATAGGACATCCTTTTTCGCAATCAAATATTAATAGGTTGTTAAATACCTATTATTACCACGTGGAAAAAATTACAAGACTAAGATCAAATTTGTTCATTTATTTGCCAGCAGCCAACAAAACATCAATCTCCACCTTTTCCTGTTCCTTCTTCAGCTTCTCCTCCAATGCCAACTTTAAGGCTCTGGCAGATTTGCTTGAGGAGTCATCCGACACAAAATGAATTACAGTGCTTATAACATCTCCATGAGGAGAGGAAACATTGTTGAAAATTAAATTGTTCCTTCAATTGTTCTTGTAAAAATCCCATATTTTAGCTGCAAAATTACAAGAATAGAAAAGATGATCTAAGCCTTCAATATTTCTACCATATAGAACGCATGACGGATCACACCGTCATCTCTTTTGAGCAACTGATCTTTAGTTTGCAACTTGCCTTTAGTAAGAAGCCAATAAATAATCTTAGTAGCAAAAAAGATCTTCATCTATGAGAGAAATGAGCAAAATTATATTTGTTGGAATCTGAGACGCAAGCCCGGAGGAGGGAGAGGGTTGAATAGGGTTGCATAAATATTTTAATAAATTAAAACATTAATGCACCAGAAAAGATAAAATAATGAGCAATCAACTAGAAAAAAAATTCAAATACAAAGCATAAGAGAATTTTTATAGTGGTCCGAAATAAATCATACATTCACTCTTCCTTCTCTCAAAGGGTTTCCACACTATAATAATTGTTCTTCTGGATTATAAACCATAAAGATTTGCAAGACCGCTCCTTAGATTAAATCCTAATTTAGTCATCTACATCTAAACAATTCTATCACTAGTGTGTACCCTAGCTCTCAACTAGTAAACCTCACCCTCAATTAACACCCGCTTGAATACGCCATAAAACTGATGATCAACTGATCATATAAAAGTATTATTTACAATCAACAAATATCAATTAAGCGCAAATAAAAAGATCTTACAACCCTTAATGATCAAACCGTTCTTTGAAGTATTTGAGATTCGAATCTTGAAGAACAGAGGTCAAGGCAGTGATCCTAGGGCAACACTCGTTGAAGGATATTGATCCAAGGATGAAGAATGCAACAACGACGTGATCAAGAAGTCTACGGGATGATTGCGATGATGAAAAAAACTCCAACCTTTAAACCCTAGCTTCTCTCTCTCTTCCTCTCCCTCTCTCTGTAAATTAGGTAAGTGACGTCTATCTCAAACGTGATAGAAGAGAGGGTATAGCAGCTATAACGAACAACTAAGATTAGATCTCAGAAAGCTACAAAATCAATCCAGGCTCATCAATGGGCAACTTGCTCATTGATTAGAAATATGCTCATTGATGAGAAATATGCTCATCGATGAGTCAAGTTCTCATCGATGAGTGACATACTTCTGTAATTTTTGGACCAATGAGGGGAGGGAACTTCAAATTAATGGTCATTTACTTTCCTCATCAATGAGTAGCTTGCCCATCGATGAGTGAAAAGTCTCTGTCAAACTTTTCATTGATAGAAGGTTAAGAAATCGATGGACTCAGTAGCAGGTTCGTCAATGAGGAACTACGCTCATCGATGACTGCTTGCTCATAAGGCTCATCGATGAGTCTGCTTGCAGAGTCATCATTTTGAGCTGATTTCAACTCCGTTTGAACTCGTTATCGATTACATCCTGTATATACCTGCACAAGTCATCTCAAACACAAATTAGTCACAAATACATGCTTGTTATTACTTAAATAAAAGAAATTGTACGGATAAGATCTTAACAATAATGATTCTAGTATGAACTCAAAATTGCGCATGGCATAGGGCGTCATTGATGTGATTATTCTTCTCAAAGTAAGCCGATCAAAATAAAATAAATAATCTTAAGTGTAGAGTTTATGTTATCCATCTTTGATGGCGTCCTTTTAATTCTTTTTAAAATAATGATTACTTTGATGATTTCGCCATAAGAAAATCATTTTTGTCTTATCTTAAAGTGCAATTTACCATGTATCATATATGAGTTGTTCTTTTCTATTATTGAGTTCTTGTTGATATATTAGTTCTTTTGTTATCTAAGAATTTAGCTAGTATTCCCAATTGGCTCTTTGTTCTAAAAAGTTATCTCTGATTTCGTTTGCTTTATTATTATTATTTTAACAAGAGAGCTCTAATTTTCTTTGAGAAATTGTCAGTGACAATACAGCAACAAATTGATCAATCTAATGTCAACTGAAATTACCATGGCCTAACCTTAGAGCTATAAGGTTCCTAATTTTAGAAAGAGAACGCGAGAGAGACATAACATATTTTTAGCAGAATTTTTAAAAAAAAGCGACAAAGGTATAGGTAGATTATATCTTGTTTTCCCCTCCTTTTATTTTCTTTTATTTTTTAAGATGGAATTTCTATCAAACACCGAAAGAATGAGAAGATTGAGACCATACGAATTGGTCTCTAGCGATCACTTCAATGCATTAGCATCCGATTCCTTTATTTCGCGAATGAGACAAGTCAATTGCACTCAAAACTCAAAAGTATGAAGGCACAAAGAAAATTGTCCATGCTTTTGGAATTTTAGGGAAGAAAACAAATTTGATGTGAGAATAAATCCAAGAAAACGTGTATTGTCCAAAAACAAAGTCCATTTCATGACCCTCATTTATACTTTAGGATCATCTATAGAAGTCTAAGCAAGAAAAAATGACTCTACAAGTAGTACCCTTATTATTCTTCCACCTAGCAAAAAGAATGAGAAATAATTTTTTTATTTAATAAATTTTATTCTGAAATCACGAAAGGCCATTTATAATGGAAGCATATGTCTCTTCAAAGTTATGAATAAACTATTATATGTGTCATTATCAAACGTTTAGATTGGTTAATTGACCTGTTAAACTCTCCTTCAATTAATAATATCACCATCTACATGGTTATGTTTATTTTATTTTGTCCTTAATTCTTTACAACGTGGCAGCCGTATAGGCCAAAAATCATTTTCGTTTCATTTTCTGATTTTTAGCGGCATTGCCCGCATTGCAAGTATATTATATGATGACGGGTCCTTGAAAAATGACAGGTGAAGACTTTTTACCTTTTAATCCTATTACTCCACTAATGTTAACGTAATTAGCGGATTTAATTTCCATAAAGTTTTCATTTCTGAACCTATTTCAATCTCTTTATGATAGTTACATGTTGTTGGTTTTTTGGTGAACCATCAAAAAGCATGACGTCTCCACCGTCCGATTCTATGTTCAGCATGTAATGTCGACACCAAGTGTGCTAGCTTTTTCCCTTTAAAAAAAAATTATCAAAGTGTGGGAGTTTAATTAGAAGCATGCATCACTAGATTCTTATAATAGAAGATTCTTAGCTGTTAGCAAGAGCACTGACTTCTTTATGTTTAGTTAGTGATGTGCGGATTAATGAAGTCGATTAAGTTGAGAGAGAGATTATCATATCCACCAAGCAATACTTTTTTTTTTTTTTTTTTTTGGCATTTGGGTATTAGTTTTTGTGCTTAGAAAGGTGCCCAAGAGTCTAATAACTCCACATTTTAATTAGCAATAAATTGTATACTTAGGGTGTCAAATGAAATAAATGCATTACTAATTCTGATGTAGACCTTCTATTGTCAGCCTATCTATATATATTAGGTTAGCATTGAATATAGGGGGCAAAAAATTGGGGAAACTTAATAGCTGATGTATTATTAGTAAGTGATTGGTGATGCGATGCACTAATTGCGTCCAGCCATAAAACTAAGGATGTCTTATTTGACCTGATGAAACCTGACAATGGACACAAACCTAAATGCAAACTCCATCAGTCTGTATTCTATAATGCCTAACTATTCTATAATGCTAATGTGCCAACAATATGAATAAATTGAGGATGGAGCCAAAAACAAAAAAGAAATCAGCACAAAGAGAGAGTTGCATTGGTCAATTTCCCACTCTTGAATCAAAGTGCCCCCCACAAAGCCTAGTCAGATTTCCAAAATGAGGCCACTTGGCAAGAGGACAGTGGACTTGCTAGCTGCACCAAAATCTATTCTTCTGTTATCTCAAATATTTAACAGCCCTCAGATTTTTCAGCATATAACCCTCAACAAACAAAACAGAGGGCCGAGTTGTTCCCATGTACTTTTCCTCCCTCCTTAATTTCTCAACATATTATTAGGTGGAATTTCACTCTCTAATCCCCCTCAGTTTCTTCAACTTGAATCATTCAAACATTCATTCTTGCTTAATCTCATTTTTTTTCCTTGTTTTCGTTAATTGCAGATAGGAGGTCTATTCTTTGAGCAGAATAGTTTCCATTGACAGAGGTCTTCAGCTACTGCCCTTTTATAGTTGGTTCAAATTGAGAGAAAAGGGTTGGTGGAATTAAAGCCATGGGTATCAGAAAAATTACTCTTTTCGATACCCATTCGCGTATTTTGAATAAGGAGCCATTTGATCATATTATTTACAAAAATATGGCTCTTTTCATCAGTTCTTGCTGGTTTTATTTTACCCAATTTATCTTCTTTCTGGTTAAATTCACTGCCCGACATGTTCTTAGGTAAGTTGAATTCAAGAAAATTAATTGAATTTCAACTTTTTTTTTTCCCTCTCATGTGTTCTTCATTCTGATGTTTATTCCATTTTTTCTGGTAGAATTAAAATGGAAGAGAGCTCTGAAAATGTAATTGAGGACTACTCTGTTTCATTAGAGCCAGTGCCGGAAGCGAATGAGATAGAGGAGAGAGATTTCAATGGCTTTGGTGAGGAGGAGGAAGAAGAAGAGCATTCAAGTTTCAGTTTTAAATTTGAATATCAGATTCCTAAGATCAATACTATAACCAATATGGAGGCCGAAGTTCCTATCACTGAGGAAAATTATCAGACGATGACTACAAATATTAGTAATTATCGTGTCGTATCAGAGAGAGATTTTAGTGGGTTTGTTGAAGAGCCTGAATCCATGACCTTTCAGGTTCTTGAGTCTTTTGTTGATAGCTGTGAAGAGAAAATAGACTCAAAGTCCTTGTCAGAAAAAAACTTTGAGGGGTTCATTAAAAAGCCAGAACCTGCAACCTTCCAAGTTCACGAGTCCTTTGCTGCTAGTAGTGAAAAGAAATTAGAAGCTAAATTTTTGGCTGAGAATGATTTTGGCAGGCTCATTAAAAATCCAGAAGCAGTGCCCTTTCAAGCTCATGAGTCTTTTGCTGATATCAGTGAGGAGAAATTAGAAGCTAAGTTCTTGCCAGAGAAAGATTTTATCTGGTTCGGTGAAAAGCCCGAGGCTAAGGTCTTTCAAGTTCATGAATCTTTTGCCAACAGCAGCAAAAAGAAATTGGAATCTGAAATTCTATCAGATGAAGATTATAGTCCGTTTGTAGAGGATCCAGAAGCCATATCCGCTCGAGTTCAAGCTTATTTCTCTGACAGTTGTGAAGAAAATTTAGAAGCAGAGCCTTTTGTTGGTAGCAGTGAAGAAAATTTAGAATCAGGATTCTCATCACCCGAAGAACTTAAGAAGCTTAGTATTCAATCCCCAGTTGTAATGTTCTTAAAGGATCAAAAATTGCAGGGGAAAAGACCAAATGAGAAAGAAGCTATAAGCAACTTTTCTGGTTTTGACTCGGATTCTGATTCAATAAGCTTTAGTGATGGCTACTCTGTCAAGAACCTTGAAGTAGATTCAGAGAATGATGGATTTTTGTCGGAGAGGGATTTTGGTGATAAAGAGAGTTCTATAGTTTCTAGTACATTTGAGATGGAACTAAGGGAGAACATGGAGAAAATCGAAGAAGGCCAGTTTTCGAATCAAACCAATTACAGAAACATTTATGATGGCTTTATTTCTGACAAAGGCTTCAATGAGCTTGAGAGGATTTCAGAAGAAAAGCTTCACGAGAATTACTCTCCTTACACTGATAAATTAAGCCATCTAGATGAAGTTTGGTCTGAAAATGAATCCCCTGATCCTGAATTGGAGCTGAAGGAATTAAACACAGGCAAAATTGTTGACGTCCCCTCTCCACAATTCAGTGTGCAAGTGGAGTTAATGGATTCTAGTGATGATGAACTTTCTTATTCAAGGAAGGATAGCAACAATTTTGACAGTTCAGAGTTCAGACATAAGGATTTGAATTTAGAGGCTGAATCCAATAGTTGTAGTTTTGATCATCTAAACGCAAACGGGGGCTCGAATGAAGGAAGCGAAAAGAGAATAGAGGAAGAAAATTCTGACGAGACCAAAATGAAGGATTTAGATTACGATGACTTGGATGACTTGGAATCTCTATGGGAACATCAGGATCTGATAGAGCAGCTGAAGATGGAACTGAAGAGAGTGAAAGCTATTGGGCTTCCTACTATCCCTGAGGAATCAGAGAGTCCAAAGACTATCGAAGATCTGAAGCCATGGAAGTTAGATGAGAAGTTCATGAAGGAGGACCCCTTGAATGAGATGCACAAGTTCTACAAGAGTTACAGAGAGAGAATGAGAAAGCTTGATATCCTCAACTACCAAAAGATGTATGCAATTGGTGAGTTGTTTTCATTAATTTATATATATATATATGCTATTTTGTAGGAAAATTATGTGCTCAGATGCTTAGAATTTTCATATTGCTTATGTGCATTACTTGCTTTCTTATATTTTAGTTACCTAATGAAATTTGCTAGCGCTACCCTTAATACCTTACTACAACATCCTTCCCATCAATCACCGATATACTATTTTGGTATCATCTCAATTAACAAGCTAAGCTAATCTACTTTCCAACAAAAGAATCAAGTCATAATTCTAGACCACCCTAATACATAAGTTTATCCTTGGTGCTGTTCTTCTGACTGCATCATACATATTCACCATAATTCCCCTTTTCAACAAATAAAAAAGACTTAATGCTACTATTTATCGGGCATAAATGTTTTCTTTTTCTATTGAAAGATAAGTGTACAGATGCCAATTCTTAGTTTCTAGTATTGGTTCATTAGTAGCTTCCTTTTGATAATGTTCTTCTGTTTTTGAATTATGACAGGCTTTCTCCAGCTGAAGAATCCACTTGAATCCTTGGGAGCTTCAAAACCCTTGATTCCAACAATAATTTCCCATGTCTCTCAAAATTTAAGACACCGCAGAAAATCCATCACCGATCCATCAGAGAAATTCTTGAAAGAACTCCAAGTCGACTTAGAAACAGTATATGTAGGCCAAACATGCCTCTCATGGGAATTTCTACACTGGCAGTATGAAAAGGCTCAAGAGCGTCGAGATTCTGATCCATACAGAAGCCATCAATACAATCAAGTGGCTGGAGAATTCCAACAATTTCAAGTTACAGTGCAAAGATTCATAGAGAATGAGTCATTTCAAGGGCCTAGACTACCAAACTACGTAAAGAACCGTTGCGTGCTGAGAAATCTCCTCGAAGTTCCTGTCATAAGAGGTAAGGCAACCCTAACATTTCCTAACTACTTTAATGTGAGATATGGAAGTTATGTGATCACTCAGTTTGTGCTCATGTCCAAAGCGTGATTTTGCATGCTTTATGTCTTTGTCAAGCACATAACTATAGTGTGAGAAGTTTGTTTGATTTTCCGTTAGTAACGTAATTATGTCACAGAGGATCGTTTGAAGGACAAAATGGAGGAGAGAAAGAAAGGTAATTACGCGACTACATGCGAGATGTTAGAAGACATAAAGGACAAGATGGAGGAGATAGAGAAAGCGATCACGAGTGAAAAGTTGGAAGACATAATGGAGGAGTGTATCGGAGTTTTCTGGGAATTTGTCAAGGCGGACAAGGATGAAACTCCGACAATATTAAAGGGTCTAATAAGAAATCAAGCAGAACTCCAGGATCCATCAGATTTTAAGCTCTTGTCAGAAATCCAAGCAAGCCTGCAGAAAGTAAAATCTCTAGCTTTTTCATGATTTTCTTTTTATAACAGGTGAAGCAATTAACTTATGTCTTCATTTTTTTTTTCCGGAATGCAGAAAGATAAGAAATTGAAAGATATCTTGAAGACAGGTAACTGTCTAGTTAAGAAATTCAAGAAGCCCCGCGAAGACCGGTCAAATCAAGATCTTTTCTTCTCTCAGGTAGACATGAAGCTGATATCAAGAGTACTAAAGATGTCAAGGATTACAACAGATCAGCTGGTGTGGTGCCATATGAAATTGAGCAATATCACATTTGCAGATAGAAAGATCCACAGGGAACAATCTTTTTTGCTTTTCCCGTGTTGAGATATGATGTTTTTAAAATTTTCCTTTTAAAATTTCTCAGTGTAATTAATTTCTAGAGTGAATCTAGGTTAATAAGATTTGTAAAAGATTTTGCTAGTTTGTCATTCACAAAGTTACATATGATGTAGTCATTTTCTTTCAAATGACACGTACCCCTTGTTCAACTCTTCAGTCTGCATATGTGTTTGTGATTTATATACAGTTACAGTATCCTCAACTTAAGTAATGGAGAACAGGAAGTGTAAGAAAATGTAAAGGCAATCATATTTTCAATGCATGATAAGCTTTCATAATCAACAATTGCATTAATTGTGTATGAGCCCAAATTATGGTGGATCAGTCACCAAACAATGATTAATTTTTAATAGGCTGGAGTGGCAAAGCCATTTGAACGGTGACATCCAACTGTGAACCTCAGATTATCGGATACCAAACCTTCTTCTGTGTTGTCTTTTTTTTCTTCTGTGTTATTTTTCTTTTGTGTTATTGCTGCATTGGTACTTTTAATAATGGTTAGAAAAACTTTGCTGTTTAGAAATTTTAATAGGCTAACTAGTACAGAGATGCAGGAGCACATGAAACGATTAATAAATCAACAGTAGGAGAGGAGCCCTCCCCCAATAGTTTTGGATACTGTCAAGCTTGAGAACAGTGTACTTGGGTCAATACCATTAATGTTACTGCAATTTTTGGAGGTATTATATTTGGTAATCTAACAAACTTATTAATTGTAATAGGACATGCTTGGTTCAAGACCAGCAGGTTGTTTGGGCCATTCACTGCTCGTGAAGCAGTAGAGTATCAAATTCTGCCCATCTTTGAGAGCTACTCAAATTAGTATAAAAATGTGCATACCAACCAATAGTGTATAAATAGTGTGAAGCAATAATCAACTCCAAACAAGTTGCAAATGGCATGTTTCTTCAACAATAATAATGACACAGTCTAAAAAGAAAGAAAATAGCAGTTTAGGTTTCTGTGGTTCTGTTTTGGGCTTAAGCTAAGCATTCTTGGCTATGAAAGTGAACTTTTTAAATACGACTGTATTTGTTACTAAAAAGAATTAATTAGATCCTCATGCTAGACCTCAAGCCTTAAAGCCTTTTCTTTTCAGCCCAAACCCAAACTAAATTATGCGGATTAATTAAAATAGACCCATAAAAGACAGACCCTTAGGTGCAGTGCTAGGTATGTTGTAATACTAAATGCAACAAATGTTGCATGAAGCATTAGTTATATAAAATTGAACGCGAAGTGCAATATTTGCTTGCTATACAAGTCTACTTCTTGTCAATCAGACAATCCTTTAATTCTAAGTCTTACCAAATTCTGGCCCTAACTCGAACTATATCCATTGTCATCATTTGTAACTCGTAGATTAACTTATAAACCGTTTGACTCATTGACACAGTCACCGCTTTGTTAATAATTATATCAGAATGATGAGTGTAAATCCGACCAAAATACTCCTCTACTGGAGTTGTTTTTGTAGCCTTGAGGTTTTTGGTTCCTTGATAAAGTCGATTGAGATTGAAGTCTTTCAAATGAACATGGACTAGGAAATGGCTAAATAGCACCTAAATGCCTTATAGTATGACTCGCTTTGCACTCATGTATCCTCAGTTGTATTTCGCAATATTTATACATAATAAGCGGTTTAAAATTGAAATGTTGATATTCCAAACACTAAAATTTTTATGACTAGGTTGAGAAGAGGGTTACACTGTAGGGTATCAAATTGCTATGAAGCCTTAGAAAATTGTTCCGAGAGTATTTGATAACTAGATAAGCATTTTTTATAACTATCGATTGGGGTTCGGTCGGGGTCAGACTCAAGCCCAAAACCAAGAAACGCAATCAGTTCAGATCTAATAAAATAAAATAGCAACCGTCCGATCTAGGTTCAGTTTATCACTATTTAATGCTACAATGTGTGCCGTAGGTTTTCGTTGCTGCATCGTCTAGGGTTTACGATTCTTCTTGGTTGCGGCAGCAAGAGGAGAGGAGAGCATAAAAAATGGTGCAGCGATTAACATACCGAAAGCGGCACAGCTACGCCACCAAATCCAACCAGACTAGGGTTGTTAAGACCCCAGGTAAAAAAGATCTCATCTTGTTTCCCTTTGCAATCCAAGTTAGGGTTTATTTAGCTTTTCAATTCTCCAAACGCTAAAATAATTTCGTCGCCATTTTTTTTCTTTTTGTTTGGGTGAGCTTAATATTGTCTTTTAGCTTGTGATTTTGTCTCAAAATCAAATCTTTTTGAGTGGGTAGTGTCTATTATAGTGTTAGGGTTTATCCTGGATCTCTGCTGTCGAAAGCCCTAGATATATTTGGAAATGTTTGCATGTGTTAGTTCACAATGTAATTTATTTATTTGTTGGTTTGATTTCATGCGTGTAATCAGGCGGAAAGCTCACTTATCAGACTGCTAAGAAGAGGGCGAAGGGTCCGAGATGTCCTGTGACCGGCAAGCGTATCCAAGGGGTATGTGATCTCTAATCATTTGATAATTTGTTATCCTGCATCTTGTTTGTTGCATCGAATTACAATTAATAAAAGCTTTTCGTGATGTGAGATTCTGTTAGTTTCATATGAAAATAGTCTCAGCCTACTTATAATTGATGTTTGTTCTCAGAGCCAAAATCTTCTTGTTTTCTGCTGTTACTGCTCTGATAGTTTCATATGGTTGATGTTACTGCTCTGGTAGTTGATAGCTTCATATGGTTGATGTACTGCTCTGGTAGTTGATAGCTTCATATGGTTGATGTTACTGCTCTGATCCTAATGACCTAATTCTTGAACTTAATGTTTCTATCTACTATATACTTATATTGAATACCTGTGCCATATTGAATTGACAATTGTATTGTATTGTTTGGTAGATGTTGTATACCCAGAATATTCACTACCGGAACCTTTGTCATTCTTTTGGACCATGCTTTATAACCTTTATATTGCTTGCTTAAAGGTGGTTTGTTATCACATCATCATTTGTGGAGTTCATACATTATTACAGTGTTTCCTTTTTTCCGTTTGAATTTTGCTACAAAATGTTTGATTTCGTGTTTGACAACATATTTTACTTCTGTACTGTTAAAGTTGTAGAAGTTACTTTCTGCATCTTGAGCATTCTTCTAGATGCCACTCCTTTTCAGTTTTTAAGGTAGACAGTCCTTTTTCCTGTGGGGTACAAAGCCTTAGGATGTAGGAGCCAATTCCAAAGGGTTTGGTCTCAGACTTTTTAGATTGTAGTCGCTGTGATTCCTCCAGATTCCCATGCACGGGTGCATACATTTCAAAACTAACATATCCGTCTGAAAGCACATTGAGTAATTTTGGATTTGGTAGCATTTGAAATGCTTAGACTCTCAAATATGGTTTGTTGTTATTGTGTATCCAATTGTAGTCAACTGCCAGTAAGTTCCATTCTCGTGCTTTAGAAACTAAATCAATGTATGCAGTATCTCAAATGTTCCTCACTGATGTAGATATATGCAGAACAGCCATTTATGTATATTGTTGTTCTCTAGAATATTGTAAGTGTGATTGCCTAATTTCTATAAGTGTACAGTATGCATTTGTCATTCTCAGAGGGCATTTAAAGATTATACATGATTCAATTGGCTTCTGATGTTGTGCAATAACTTAGTTCTTTTTATATCTCTTATTGTTTTAGAAATACAATTGCTGAATTATATTCTTACAGATTCCTCACTTAAGGCCTACTGAGTACAAGAGGTCTAGATTGGCTAGAAACCGCAGGACTGTGAACCGTGCATATGGTGGTGTTCTGTCTGGAAGTGCGGTCAAGGAGAGGTCAGTGCATTTTAATCATCAAGTTGTTTATGTTTGTTTACCTTTTTTTATGTATCTTGAAATATCTATTTCTGGCTGTATCCTTTTAGGATTATTCGAGCATTTTTGGTTGAAGAGCAGAAGATTGTAAAGAAAGTCTTGAAGATCCAAAAGGCCAAGGAAAAGCAAGCTGGAAAGAGCTAAAACCAGGAAATGGAAAATCAAGTGGCCTTTTAATTTTGTTCACCTTGGCAGAAAATTTTGATTTCTTGGATATTACTGCAACGATGAATTAGAGTTTGTCACAGTACTCGTTGCATCTTTGGGCAAATCTTCTATCCTTGGCTTGAACATCTTCAAATATTGTGGAATTTCTAGTTTGTTTCCTTTTGAGTATATTTGTTCTAGGTTCCAACAGTGCACCTTTTGGTATTCCTTGAATTATTATATGTTAAAGAGTACTTTTATTTACGAAGTCTTTTGAACTATCAGCATTTGGCACTATATGATTTGATGATTTGTTCGATTGCACCCCATTTGTTTATCATATTATGCTTGCAACTTGTGCAAATAAAGAATTCAAAACATTTGATACTATTAGATGTGTGTAGATTTTATCTTGTTTTAGAGTTAAGGTTAGGTTTTATTCTGATTCTGCCTCTATGTTTTTTTTAAAATACGTGTAACCCATCTTTAATCTTTTAGGAAACTTTTGGTATCTCAATTAAATATTTTATTCTCCATTTTCTATAACACTTTTTCAGAAGGCGTCATAATGGGTGGAGTGCAAAGTTTTTATTCAACAATTAAGAAGAAATTATGATGGAGTGTAAAGATTTTATTCAATAATTAAGTAGAAATTAAGACAACACATTTATTCTCACATGCATACAGAATCAAAGTAGTACATCTCTAATTATTTCAAGCTTTCGATGAGGCCATTGCCAAGCCAACCTCTCTAAGGACCCAGTGCAGCTCCAGCAACTCATCGTATGGTATCACCGTGCTCGTCTCTAAACCGATGAAGGCCTCTATTGCCGACGACAGCACCGGCATCCTCTGCTTATCAAGCATCTCCACACCAGGAACGGCTCCAAGGGCCTTGAGCCCATTTGAGCAAGAGCCCATCACCACATCCAGCAGCCCAGGTTCTTTGCCGTTGATAAATGGGCCTCCATTTGCAAAATCCATAGCAATTCCATCCTCCATTGTCCTCATGTGCTCTATGAACTCTTCGGTTGCCTTCTCATGTGCCTCTCCCTCTGAAAACATGATGGCAAAACTAGTCGGCATTATCTGCAACAAAATAATGCAAACTATAGTTAGCATGTTATATTTGACGATGGATGTTTGAGTAAAATTCGCTTACTTGCTATCCAAATTATATTACCTTTTTGTAGAAGAAATCAGCCCAAAATCTGACTCGAGATTTCATATGAGGATCCTCCGGAAAAAGAGCTGGATACTTCCAGTTGTCTTCGATGAACTCAAAGATTACCAAGGGATTGGTTATAGATTGTCCATCCACAACAAGGGCCGGGACATTTTCATAGACCCGAACAAGGGATTCGGTCTTGATGTCAATATCTACCTCCACATAATCGTAGGCCACACCCTTGAGTTTGAGTGCGTGACGAACCATAGCGCAATCTGAACTGGCCCAAAATCCATGTAACTTCACCTCCTTCTTGGCTTCTGTCTGCATACTTAGAAATCTTGGCTTCCACTCTGAAGTTGGTTTCCAATCTGAAGTATTTAAAGAGTTGTGTAGTCTTGTTTGTGAGCTTGGGGAGCAAGCCTAACATTTTGGTCAACTTCGTATCGATTTTGACTATGTAGCATGCTTGGGAAGGAAGAAGCATATGCATACACAATTAATTATATGCATGAGTAGTCAGCATTCTTTGTGGAATGGTAGTTCATTATCTTCGTCAGACCATCATGTATTGTAGACGCATGGTGTGCAAAGATATACATATGGGTTAATTTTAGAACCCAAAATTTTGATATCCCAAAGTTTACATCTTTTTAGACTTTTAATGTTTCAGAGTGTTATCCACTTATCCTAACACTTTGATAGCTCAAAAGTATACACAAATTTTTAATTTTGATACCCCAAACTCTGAGATACCAAAATTCGGAAACGTGTAAATTTTGTGAAATCAAATTTGAAAAAGGTGTGAATTTTGGGATATTGACGTGTCACAAAAAACCTTAGGTGTCAAAGTTTGAAGTTGTGTAAACTGTGAAGTAGCAAAGTACAAATAACCTTAAAATAAATACTGAAATAGGTACTTGGAAGGAGATCGTCGGAAGTTGAGATAGTCTTCCGTCGTTATAAAAGAACTTCATAAGTGATCATGATCCAATGATTATTTCTCATACAATATCCTCAAATTATGCTAAAGATTTGGGAAAAAAGAAGAAGAGCATATCATGAAACTAGAAATATATCAACAACCAATATCAATAAGTTTGCAAAACGTATAAATTGCATTTTAATTTACCAAAGCGTCTTCTAAATTTCTACCGAGACGATTTGATATTTGAATCCGCAACATGAAACAAAAAGAACGATATCGGAGATTGAAAAGATGAGAGCTTTGCATCACTCCCTTCAGCGATCCTCAACCGATCCAATCCCCTCAATCAAACTTCTCTCCTCCCTCTCTAAAACCCTACCAACAAACCCCAATCGCAATCCCCACCCAAACCCTCCTCCTCCTCCTCCTCCTCCTCCTCCTCCTCAATCATCCAACACTCCCCCCATCAGACAGATCACCAATCTCAACAATGCCCATTTCACCGAATCTTCTAAGCACCACTTACCGAGATCTGCACACCATCTGTTTGATAAAATTCCCCAACCAAACCTCAACTCTGAAGGCATTGACCCTCTTAGTACTTTAACCGGAAAGCAAGCATCTGGTCTCGACCCAGATCAATTCGATTATGGGAATGCACTTTCGACTTGTGCCGCATCCCAGAACCTCAAATTCGGTGAACAAATTCTCTCCCTTGTGATGAAAAATGGCTTCTTTTCTAATGGGTATGTTGTTACCGGGTTAATAGACGTGTTCTCAAAGAGCAGTAGGTTTGATGATGCCTTGAGAGTGTTTGGGGAGAATTATGGTGGCAATGTGGTTTGTTGGAATGCTATTATTGCTGGGGGAGTGAGGAATGGGGAGAATTTGATTGCTTTGGATCTCTTTCGAAGGATGGTATGTGAGTTTTGTATGCCAAATGGATTTACATTCTCGAGCTTATTGAGTGCTTGTGCTGTGTCTGGGCTCTTCGAGATAGGGAGAGCTATTCATGGATGGGTGCTTAAATGCAATGTCAAGAACGATATTTTTGTAGGAACTGGTATTGTTGATCTTTATGCAAAATGTGGCCATATGGATGATGCGGTAAGGGAGTTTTCACGGATGCCAGCACGTAATGTTGTTTCGTGGACTGCCATGATTTCAGGCTTTGTTCAGAACGAAGATGCTTATAATTCTGTTAAAGTTTTCAAAGAAATGATACAGAATGGTGTGGAGGTCAATAAGTACACTCTTACCAGTGTACTCCTGGCATTCTCCAAATCTTTCATGGTAAAAGAGACAATGCAAATCCATTGTTGGACATGGAAGAACGGGTTATTATTTATGGATTTTGTAGTCAAGGAGGCTTTCATCAGTACTTATGCCAGAGTTGGCGAGCTTGAAATGTCATTGAAGATATTTGAGGAGATGGGCTTGATAAAGAGCCTGAGTACTTGGTCGGCTATGATCTCTGGTCTTGTTCAAAACCAGAGGCTGAGAAGATCGGTGGAGCTCCTCAAGAGGATATTTCATGAAGATTTAAAGCCTGATAGGAAATGTATCTCCAGTGTTCTAAGCATTGCTGGTGACATAGAATTGGGGAGAAATATCCATTCTTATTCTGTAAAAGTAGGGTTGCTACTTGATGTTCTGGTAGCTAGCGCACTCTTCACCATGTACTCCAAATGTGGAAGCATTGAAGATAGTTATGAATTGTTTGCACAAATGGATGAAAGAGATAGCATATCATGGACCTCGATGGTTTCAGGTTTTGCTGTCCATGGGCACGCTGACAAGGCATTTCAGATATTTAGGGAAATGGTTTTTGAAGGAGTTCACCCTGATCAAACTACTCTTTCTGCTGTACTGTTGGCTTGCTATGATTCTCAGTTTTTGATGAAAGGGAAGCAAATCCATGCGTATGCACTTCGTCATGAACTTGGAAATGAAACCATTGTTGGTAGTGCTCTTGTGTCTATGTACTCCAGATGCAAAATATTAGAAAGTTCCAGAAGAGTTTTTGACGGAATTCCATGCAAAGATCAGGCCATGTGCTCCTCCTTGGTCTCAGGTTATTCTACAAATGGTTATAGTGAAGCAGCTCTCTCTGAATTTCACCGTATGGTAGTTTCTGGTTTTGGATTAGACCATGTAACATGCTCATCAGTTCTTCAAGTGTGTGCTAACTTATCAAAACTAAACTTGGGAAAACAGTTGCATGCTTATGGAATCAAAGGAGGGTTAATGTCCCAATGCGCGGTGAGCAGTGCTCTAGTTACAATGTACTCAAAGTGTGGAAGCATTGATGATTCTCAGGAAGTATTTGGTGAGATAGAACAACCAGATTTGGTAGCATGGACAGCTCTCATTGATGGGTATGCTGAGCATGGAAGGGGTTTGGAAGCTCTGGGTATCTTTCAACAGATGAAACTTAACAGAGTAAAACCTGATTCAGTAACTTATTTGAGTATTTTATCTGCTTGTAACCATAATGGTTTGGTTAATGAAGGTATCGCCCATTTTAATTCCATGAGAAATGATTACGGGATTGAACCAGAGCAGCATCACTATGCTTCTGTTGTTGATTTACTCGGTCGATCAGGTAGGCTGAAGGAGGCTGCAAATTTTATTGATAAAATGCCTGTAGAACCGGACTGGCTGGTGTGGAGCGCGTTGCTTGGTTCTTGTACAGTACATGGTGATGTTGAGCTAGCAAGGTTAGCTGCTAGAAAGATTCATGAGCTAGCACCTCATGAGTCAGTAGCTTATATCTCTGCCTCAAAAATCTCTGCTCAGGTGGGGGACTGGGAGGAAGCTGTGAGGATAAGAAATGCAATGATGGGAGATGGTATCAACAAGGAACCTGGTTTGAGTTTTTTTTGAGCAACAATATACTTACAGAAGCACTAATCCTGAAGGAGGAATCTCTTCACTGTCCTACTAGAATATTCTTTCAAGCATTTCGGCTAAGAATGGAGAATGGTATACTTATATCTTTTTTGTCAATCTCGTTGCTTTTGTTGGCGATTAATAGGAATTAGTATGAGACCAGATTCCTTTTAAAGTGGAACAGGCCAGGAATTTAAGAACAGGCAAAGGCCTAAATCATGGTTCATGTATCTATGTAACTGAATATTCTTGTGCTGATTGGATGTGAGTCTCATTGCCAATGGTGCACATAGTTATGTAACTGAGTTAGCTAGATCTGATTAGAGCGAAATGTTTCACTGCTCCGCATGAAACTTCCTATCTCTTTAGCTGATAATCAAAGAAACAACAGAGGAGAGATTGTCTGTCGGTATGAACTAATGGGAAATTTGAGAGAAGATGACATAGGAAAGATAAATACTTGACATAGAAAATCTTTTCCTTCTCAATCTGTTAGCTTTGCTGTTAACAAGCATTTCTATGATGATGTACAGGAATACATTTGAAAAAGTTGTTATCCCATCTTTTGATTCTTATGCTAACAGAAATGCTAACAGATGAAGGAGGCTCAAACCCTTAACTACATCTAAATCAAGTATACAATTTGTTGGTGGAGAAGCTTGTTGACATCTCACTCAGGCACGGAGGAGAATCCCATGGCAAATTAAGCTTCCACTCATCAGAGATATTTGATGGCAGGCTGAAGGGAAATGTCCTCATGGTTCCCCACTGGTTATTATTAACAATGATCGAACTTGAACTCTTCTTCTCTTCTCCACTCCCCAAGTGACGATTGATCTCTGTAGGCAAATCAACAGTGAACCCATTACACTGTTGTGGCTGACCAAAGTCTATGCTTGCAGAGGACTTTTCTACTTCAAGTATTGAAGGTGATAAGTTAAGGAGCATGGATGCCAGTGGCATTTCACTTGCAGAGAACATGAAGTTTGTGGACATATCAACACCTGAAAATGGAACAGGATATGATCTGAAGTTCATTGGATTATTGGGCTTATTGTAATTCATTGCGTTTAGAGGAGGGTAATTGAGGCCGCTTGACTGCTGCTGGAAGCCATTGTTACAGCTGAATTGAATCGATGAACCAGATTCAGTAGTGCATGAGATGTTCTCTGATCCAAACTGGTTGGCGTTCATAGTGTGGGCAACTGAGAAAAAGTCTGGTTCATTGGTCTCGGGAACCGGAGATACCCAGGATTGGGACAGTGCTCTCTGTGCCATGGAACTTGTCTTCTTGAAGATCCTACAGATTGCCCAGGAATCCTGTGTTTCATCATACAAAGAAGGGTCAGTGTCTCACATCCTTTATCACATGCTCACCGCTCAAGTAACCTGCTATGCACAGGTAAGTCATGCACTTGCGAAATAAATACTTTTTATACTGACTGAAAAGCCAGGTGGTTCTTTTATTGATGAATTCTGTGATCGATAAGCATTTCTAATACATATAAGAAACATAGCTGATAAGGTTATGTATGATTGATCAAAGTGAAAAAATAAGAGGAAAGTAAGTTCTGCTTCTACTATTCTTCTCGTATGCATTTCTATACACATGGTCATATGTGTTTATGCTTCTGTTATCATGGTAAATAATTGCTTTTATCCTCTGAGCCTAAATATAACTTTGTCCAAACTAGTTATGATGTTTTGCAGACTTGTTCAGTTCTGATTTATTTTCTTTGTCTAGAACTACTCGAGTTACCTTGAAACTAGATACCTTAGCCTTAGGAACACTACAACTTTTTAATGTTTTTCCATGAATTGGAGAAGTAATTACATCAAGTTTAAGGGCTTACATTGACAGGGATGTTCTTATCCAAAGGCCTTTTAGGCAGTGATGTATCAGTGAGTGAAGGTAGCCTGAACTCATGCATCATCCAGTCTGTCTTAGTGCCTTTCGCAGCTCGGCCTTTGTAGAAAACTAGTGATTTCTTAAGACCAATGCACTTGGTTCCCTCAGAGGAGTAAATGGGTCTATCCGTTCCTGTGGCTTTCCAGAATCCAGCTCCAGTTACTCGGTTTGGCCTCGCACTGTTCCTATATTTCCTGTCTCTTGGGCAGTAGAAGTACCATTCCTTCTCCCCGGTCGTTGCCAGTTCTGCATTTGTGAAAAAAATGTTAGGGAAACAAAATAAAGTGTCCATGTCTATTATTTGCATGGTAACTTATTGACCCATCATTAAAGGTCGAATAGATTCAAAGATAATTGAACATGTCTAAGAGGAGGAACTATAGAAAACTAAACTATGAACCATACTATGATATAACTCTTTTATAGATGTATTCTATCGAAACTCTGAAATATTTTTGCCTTAAAGTCCTCAAGATATTTGAAATGAAGAAGGCTTGTGATTGGGAAAGCTCGTTGAACTTGTCTGATAAAAAGAAACACTTGGTTATTATCCAATACCTTTTTGAGAAAATATTCTGACTTGATATCAAGCAGAAACTATTAATAAACTTTTGCTAAGGTAGTAGATTCCTGAAAGGACTGAAAACAACACCTTTAAAAATATCTTCACTAAAAGGACTGAAAACAACACTTCTAAAAATATGTTATGCGAAGAACCAGAAGGACAGATATTATTAATGGATAGAAAACCCTTAAACTAGGAACCAGTACTAAGGAAAATTGAAAACAGTAGTGAACCTTAAGTAAAAGATGCACAGACAGTTAGATAGATAGACAGATGGATATAGGGTAGAGATATGGAGGAGTTAACACTTACCAAGTAAAAGATCAATTTTTATGCCGAGAATAGAACATGAAGGGGAAGTAGTAGTAAGCCTTATAAAATGTCTATGAAAAAGAATACATGGTATAAAGGACATGAAAGATAACAGCCATGTATACAGGACATGAAAGACAAAAGCCATGTATACAGGACATGAAAGATAAAAACTAAGGGAGATAAAGTTCAATGATTTTAAAGAAGTTGACATAAGCTATGCTAGAAATAGGTTATAACCTACTTGGAAGATCCCATGGATCATATTTATAGATATCCAATTGCCTGATTAGCTCTATAGAAAGAGGCTTCTGCTGTATCTTTCGCTTCAAATAAAATCCAACTAGTTCTTCATCTGTCGGATGAAACCTGAAACCTGGCATCATCACTTCATCTGCCTTCTCCATATCACTCCTCTCATCCATCTCTTTCTTCCCTTGATATGGTTTTCTTCTAAACTAAACAAGACCCTCAAGTGGTAATGTAAAAACGGAAAAGGTTAAGAAGGGAATGACTTGAGCTGTCTACAAGACCTAAACTACAAATCTTTTAGCCCGACATCAATAATGATTACTTAAAGTTGCTAGAAAATTAGACAGGACCAACTAATGGAAACCGCTAAAGTTCCTATAAGATGGCTGAAACTCTCAGAGGAATCTGTGATGAGCTCAAGAAACCTAACTCCCACAAGACCACAGCTCATTCAGTTCAATGAACTCATGTGCTTCCTAATAACCTGGCGAACTTCTTGGTCTTCTGCGATTAATGTTGAAGAAGGAAGCTGAAGCAGTTGCTCTTATAAACAAACAGTCCAGCTGGTTAAAAGGACTACCAAGGAGCCAGATCAGCAAAATTCATCTTTAAAAATTCTCCTTTTACCCAATTTTATTGTTTAAAATCCCATGAAAACGATCTCAAAGGCTACAAATTTAGCAGCATATGGGGATTTTCATCCTTCCCTTTTCACACTTATAATATGTCTTTTCAATGGAGTTTAAACAGATTTTTAATACATATAAAGACAAGGTTAGCCTCTAGGCACGCCCACTGTACAATCATCCTTGATTTATCTATGCATGGGAACTGAACAGCTACACCTCCCAACACAATAAAATAGTCTAAATGTGTATTTCAATCCCAAGAGTCACTGCAAATTCCTCTGATATACTCTTTTATCAATTGAGATATCCCATTAGTCTCTCCTGATCCAGAATTCCATAACATATATTTCTTAAACTTTTTTTTTCTTCAAATGGGCTTCTAATCATCATTCCTTTTCATATACATACCCTCTCCTTTTCAGTGGATATTTGGAAGCTTGTGGAGATTCTCCAACTCCAGATGAAAAAAAAATTGTAAGGAAATGATTTAAACACTAGAAATTGTGGACACCCTTAAGTTTGTATTGTAACACAAATCAAGTGAGCATCTATATGAAGAACTGTTAAACTTCCACATACCCAATTCTTTTAACTAAACCAATAAATGTTACAGTGACAAACTTTCTTAGAACTTTTTGTCTGTAGGTGTCTATAGCCGTTAAGGCGTTAATTGATCGATGTCCTTGGATAGTAATTTTGCAAGTGAAGGATGATGGGGGAGGTGAGGTAATGGGAAAGTGGTGTTCACCTGTAGCTTTCTTCTCTGTTGGCGTACAACATACTGCCAAAGGGTCAAAAACTTACTTATTCTTAAATGCGACCTTTGTCAATTTGACAGATTTGGAATCATATCTGTTTTATGTATTTCTACATTGTCTATAACCATAGACAGATTAGTGCACCCTTTGGGTGACTCAATCATCTGTTTTAGAGTGTCAACTAAGCTGCCTCAAGAGCATTATGTAAACACCATTGATCTATCTGGGTTTGTCCGAAATTTTCCAATAATATATTAGAGCTGACCGCAGAAATACTTTTGACTGGAGAAAACTAATTAAAAAAAATCTAAGCCTTTAATGAGTAAAATAATATTTTACTGCTTTAATCTTCTAGTAGAAATTATGTTTCTATATGTCAGTCATGTTTGCCTTTTCATGCAAGTGCTTGAGCTTGAAGGACAATTAATATCAAATTGATGCCTTTATTTCTTATCATTTTTCTTCATTGTTTTTGGGAATTCATCAGTTTATACCACAGGAAGTTTGCAAATGAGGCCACCTAATGAAATGGCTGTTGTCAAGGACATGTGACTGATGGATAATTTATGGGGGTTCCCCTCTGTTTAGACCATATTTCCATAATCTGCTGTAATTTTACTAATTTATTCTAATTTCGGAAATTCATAGGATTTCTGTGATTTTTCAGTGTTATGTATAGCAGTAATGTATTATGGTCTAATCTTTTGCAGAAAGAAGCGCAGGCAAGGACATCGATGAAGAATTGAAAATCAAGGGAGAAAAGATAAGCTGAACAGGGTACCAGGTAACTAACTGCAAACTTATTTTGTCAATATTTGATGAATGATCATCTTAAATCAAATGCCATATCAATTAATATCAGCAAAGTTGAAGCCTTTAACTTCTCCAAAAACACTCGTACTGCACTTTTGACCTGGTTCTTTATTAATGCTCTGATTCACTGCCTTCTTCGATCATACTGTTACTTTAATTCAGAATATATACTAATGGGATAAAAGGGTTGACGACTCAACATGTTGCATCATTGCATTTCCTATAGGACCAACTTACCGTTTATAAATAAAATCACACAAACACAATGCTTCACATGAATCATACTCTGTCATATGTCGTTAACCTATTGGGTTTATGGTTTAGCTTGACAGTTGACACAGTACGTTTGATGTGTGCACTTTTTTGTCCATAGTAAGGTTAACCTAGTTAATTGTTTTGTTAATAGATTCATCAGGATCTACAGTAGTTGTTGTGTTTGAGGAAAATCTAGCCAGAAAGAGGGCAGGAACAGAGGGGGAAAGTCCCACCTAACCAATATTTGAGCAGTTTTCTATGGACCAAGATTTGCTAACCATGTCTGCCAAAGGGTGAACAAGGACAGAAGCTTCTAATTAATGGTGGGTTTAAGGGTCAAATTCCATTATGGGGACCCCAAACCCTAGTTTAAGTTCCCCAAGTGGTGCCCTCGTTTTGAACCCTTCTTGTCTGTTGCTTGACCTTGGGCTTGCACAATCCAACACCACCCAAGCGTGCAACCCAAGTTAAAAAATGAGTCAAACCCTTCAAACCTAAGCTTTCTCTTCTCTTGGTTTCTGATCACTATCCCCTCTCAAAATTACCATGTTTCCAACGCAGAAAACACACCTCATTTAATCAAACTGATTAATTTATCATTTGTCGGCTCAAATTGTAGTCTTGCCATAAATGAATTCGTAGTGCCGTAGAGTTAGAAATAATTAAACGTGATCTTCGGGTCAGGATTATATCTTAGATTCCAAACACCAAGTATAGTGCAAATTGTTTCGGATGGCAGCATGTTGTCAAGATTTAGATGAAGACTGCGGGCTAAATGGTCTGAGTGTATACTGTCATTTCTTTACAGCGATACGTGATGATGATTAGAGCTTCCATTTTGAGCGTATGCTCTTGTGTTTCCTTTTCTTCTTTTAATAATGCGAACGTAAAATGAGATTAGGGAAGGATATACCATACCAAACTACCAAGTAGATAAGATTCGGTGCAAATTGATATATGATTCATGTACTTTTAAGAAGAAAATAAAATTATCTCTAATAAGAACAGTCATCTTCAGATAAAGATTTGTATGCATATTTAGTTCCCATCTATTTTACTTAGTATGTACATAGTCATATTATTGTGTGAATGTTCATTTTCAGAGTACTTTTGAAATAGAACACATCAGGAAGATTCTCTTCTTAGAATAGGGATTGGTTTATGTACCAATCTCCCTCAGTAGTTGATCTTGGAAGTAAAATTGATAATTGCAGTTGATAGCGATTGGATACTTGGTCTCTATTTGCTGTCCTGATTGTTCACATCAGCATTTGAGATGCAAATCAGAGCTAATCTACAATTTTTTAATAAGAACGTCTGCTCATGATAAGTATTAGTAACAGATATTGGCAGGTTAGGTTCTTATTTGTTATTCTTATGGTTAATTGCAGGCACGCTTCATGATGTAGTATGAGGGTGTAACTATTTCTACACCCTAAGCTATTTTATTAGCACTTACTCTTCAGAACTTCAGATTACATTGTTTTCTCCCGTTTGATTAGACATGGATATCGCGTGACGATAAACTGTCTTTTGACCTCGGCTTAATTGAAAATGACTAAATTACCTTCTAAATTGAGAGCAGAAAGGGGGAGGGAACAACAACAACAACGCTGTTTGAGGTTCAGAGGATGCAAGTATTACACCACCATAGCACAAAGGGATGTGTCCGTGATTTACCAATTATTTAGGAGAATGAGAAGGGACTACAAATTAATTTAGATAGCATGGAGTCTGGGCTTATCTTGATGCGAAATGGATTGGTTAAATGATGATCGCCATGTAGTTGGTCAAAACGATAGACAGTTGATCAATTTAAATTATCTTTTGCTTTAGTTTAACTAGTGTGGGAAATTGCAGTCATCATGATCATTTTGATGTTGTTTGGTATTATAGTTAATGAGTTGTCTTAAAATTTGAATTAGTGAGAGTACTTTGCCATTAAGTGGTTAGAGAGATTCTCGGAATGAGTCGACCGGTAGAAATGAAGGACTATAGGTTATTATTAGTCTATATGCTCAGTATTATAGGTTTACAACCACCAATCCTTTAGTTAAATTTAAATAGGTCATCTAATGATACTTTTAATGATTAAATTGTTTATTTCTTCCACTTGTATTTATTAGTCCTAAGAGTGACACATTTTGTGTGCACGGGGCAATTAATAATACCGGCATAAAAAAAGAAAAAGAAAATGACATACTCTCATGGAAAAACCTGAAAGAGGAGGTTATGCGTGTATGAACGGGCAGAATATCAACATATGAATTGATATTTCTTAATCAAGCTTAAATCCTCCCTAATCCTCACGCTTTACATTACTAAACCATTGTTGACCACCTAACTCTCAATAACAAGCAATAAGAAAAGCATCTAAATTAAACCATTCAAAGAAATACATAACTTGCATTCTGGCATCTATGTCTAGTATAGTTTAATTATGCCTCTAATGGTAATAAATTTAAGTGCCAAGTTGAGTACATATTTTCTATACTCAATCCAATTCAGGAATTGTGATGTTGAAGTCTTCCCATTTATTAATTTGCTTGGTGTTAGTGCTCACACTCAAAACAATACACGTCTCAATGTATGATGACAATTCTCTTTCTCTTTACTAACACCAGATTTATACTGCAATAAGATTAGTCATCACTTTGCAATGCTCTGAAGTCCATGACTTAAAATGCTACGACGCTTTCAATTCACTCAAACATCCATTGGGGCCATATTTTTGTTATTTTTAAAGCATCACTTTGACAACAACCCCCCTTTGAATTACCCAAGAATAATCAGATTTCTCCTTGTAACTTCCAAGACAAACCGTAATCTAACTATTATTCTTTTGTTTTCCAAATCATTATGTAGAAGGACAAGGGCCGAAAAGCATCTTAACCTCATGACTAGTAGATTTCAAATGGAATCTATGAAAGAGATGGGGGGAATTAATTTAATTAATTATTGGGTTGCAAATTCAGAAAGAAACACCTTGAGCATGATAGGGACTGTGGATTTATACGGCGCAAAGTATGATTAGAGTATGATTAGACATATCAAGCATAATTCTACATGCATGGACACGGTTTGTTCTGGTTCGTATATTACACGTTTTAGTCCTATTAAATAAATTTCATTTGAGGATAACATGAGCTCAGATCATTACTTCTGAAATCCAATAATTCTGAAAGTTATGGATATAGATGCTGATTGCGATATGTAGAATTTGACATTATGTTTTTTAGTCTTTGTTTTTGTCTCTTTTAGCAAGCCACTCGACTGGTTAGATTCCTATATGCTGACCTGTAGCAATGATTACCATATCTCAATATCAAATGTATAATACTGATCAAACTCTTATTGTTTGCTATGTTTTTTTTTTTTTTCATTATTTCCCTCTCTTTTTAATTGAGATAGTGAACTTGGATCATGTCGATAACCTAATATCTAAGCCAGGTGCCTATGCCTTCTCTTTTTCTAGATTGATGATAAATGTGACTATATTTTTTTCTTAAGAGTGAAATGCATCACGAGCAAGTATTTACAAAACTCAAGTTAGAGCCTGGCGAAAACACTTTCCTCCACGTAATAAGTTCAGAAGAGAGCTAACGAAGGGAAAAACAGCCTACCAGACATCTAAATCATCATTAGTCAGCTTCAAATTTGTCAAGGTTAACATCTCAAGCAATTTAATAAAGCTTTGAATTTGGTAAGAGTATTTCACTGTCAAGTTAAGTAGCACTGAAATCCATCAGATTCTGATGGATGCTTCAAATAATAAAACAGTATTATTTAGTCCCTCTAATTTCAACACCTTTCTTTTGGGGACACGCAAAGTATCACAGAAATATCTTTTCTTTATTTCTTTACTTATCTATTTTTTGTCCTTTTTTTAAGACTGATAATGTATGCAAATACAATAGATTTATGTGGCAAAATACTGGGAGTGCTCTTGCACTCTCTTTCACCATTACTTTCATCAGGGTCTAAATCACTGTTACCAACCTTCTCTCTCGTAGCATCTTTAACTTCTTCTTGACAAGTAACAGCAAAATGTGCCACATATTATTTGTACCAAAAGTTTTTTTTTTTTTTTTAAAGTGCCACGATTGCTAAGTATTTCTTCAAATATTACGAGGATCGGTAAACTTCTACACCCACTTTCATTCAAGTTGTAAGCGCCTCGCTTTTTGTTGCAGCTAGACAAGATACCTGGTCATTTCAGGAAGGTCATAAGATGAAATTGCATGCTTTTCTGTTACAGCTGATTCAAATAAAAACTGTGTCATGGGGTAAGGCTAAACTGTGGATCGGCGGAATTGAATGATGATAGGCTCCGAATTTAGATAAGGCTTTATTCAGAAAAAAAATAATAAGGAAAATAAAAACATCATGATGATGGCCGTGTATATCGTGCAAAAGATGTACATAGATACATATTTGCGTACCAAAAAACAAAAGAATATTAACAGACACCAGCAGATTCAGTTCTCTTTTTCACATTGGCAATGCAAAAGGCCTATTGTCATTCATATATTCTTGGGTTACATGATAATTTCTTCAATTTCTATTTAAAAACATACGAAGCACTTTCATTTCTCTACTTTGAACTATTGTATGCTTCAGCATCTCAATGTTAAATTACACAGTGTAATACCAAATGAGAGTCTTGGCAAGAAAAGAACAGAAAGAAAAAGAAAAGAAACATCTTTGTTTTGCATCAGTATCTGCACTTTCAAGAGCGAGCAGCCAGTCACACCCATTTTGCTTTCCAGCTCTAGTTTTTCATTCATACTTTATCATCTCAAGTGCAGTAACCCCATGAGTTGTAAATAATCATTTTCAAAACAATACCAAATCAAACACATAGCTTCGGCATGCCATATGTCAAGAATCAAGATGCCTGCAACAGCTCTCTTAAATCATATCCTTGGAGCTGAAAACACCAGAATTAGAATGAGTCAGTGTTGGACTCATGCTTATTGAGAAGAGCACGTAATATAGTTCAATGAACCTGCAAGTAGGGCTGTAAAAGAAATAACCCTAACCAGAACCAAATCGAACATTAAACTTGTCAAATCCAAATCCGAATTCAAAATTTCTTCTCGAATCTGACTATAAATGCAAATATCCTTCACATGTTTGTCGAGTACTAAAATATATTTTATTTAAATATTCTACAGTTTATGTATATATAATTATCTTATTAAAACACATATATATAATTATCTTATTAAAACATACTTACATTTGATTAAAGATTTAGATTTTCTTAATAATAATTAAATTCATAGTTGCAAACTGATCCTTTATAATGATGTATAAAACCATAAATTTATGTTTGATTAAGAATTTGATTTGAGACGCCAAGTTTCTTGAAATATATTTGAATCCTATATTAAAAATATTAAGAAAATCAAAACATAACATCACTACGAGATACAAAATGAACATATATTAGAAAATATAAAGAATATCAAAACATAACATCATTTATGTAATGACATAATTAATATAAGGAATTAAATGTATAAAAGAAATGTTATAAGTAAGTGAATTGAATATGTAAATACTCATATTCAGGTTATTTACTATACAAACACCAAAAAGTATTTGAATTTATCTTATGTGATACTTCCAAATCGAAATTGCACCAATACTTAGACAAATAATTAAGGAAAGCATTTGATACTTACTTGATAAACTCCAACTACTACTAGAACTCAAGAAACATTTGATTAGACTTACATGTACACGTAGAATTACCAACACCAAAAGACCATTGTGTGTAGAATTTAAGCATTCTGGACTCAGACAAATCTAAGCTTATATTTTACAATACCTTCCTTAACCCTTCACAGAATTCAAATTTCAATACCTTCCTTAACCCTTCACAGAATTCAAATTTTTAACAGTCTCTTCTTTTGTTAAACAGGTTTGTGTATTTCACCTTTTGCAACATTATTCACACACTAGGTAAGTCAAACATGGGTAACCATGTGAAATAATTTACCTGAAGAAAAGTTAGGAGTAAAATCACGCCCGAATTCCAGAGAGCATGTATAATGATGGGAGTCAAAAGATTTCGAGTCTGGGCATATGAAAGCCCTAGAGCAATCCCTGTTTTAACACATGATGATAAAGTGAGTCGCTCATTAGTTTATGATACATCTCTATGCAAAGTTGTCGAGACAAAATCATCTCTACGAATACATATAGTTTTCAGTAATTGCACTCATATGCAGAACTGAATAAAATATAGATAAGCTTTCAATCATTACAGATAATATCTTGAACTGATATCTTCATTTGTCATCTGATCTCCTTATGGAGTACAAGAAACATGGAACGTGAAATCAAAAGGTTGAATTGAATTAAGAGGCTTGTGTTTAACCAAACCGGTTTATTAAGATAGTTAATCATTGGACCGCTTATTAAAAAATGCAGATTGCAGATCTGATGTCAAGAAAGACAAGCAATATTATAGACTATGTCCTTGATGGTTTCATCTCATATCTATGCAAACATAAAAGGAAGAAATGCCTTCCATCGTAGCAGAAAAATAATGCATATTAAGGTGAGAGGACCAAGGAGGACTACCCGGAACGTTTAAAGAAGTAGAAAATTATACTACGAAAATTGTGTGCCAGTACATGTAGATTTTTGACTCATGTGATGGGTGGGTTCTTATAAGTTTAATTCTAATGACATATATTTACTACAGTTATTAGCTACTTGTTGGTTCCTTATTTCTCTTTAAAAAGCATACAGGAAAAGGCATAATTTTTATATTGCTGCAAAATGCTGACACCTTCTGAAGTAACAAACAAATAGAAATATAACAATTAACAAGTTGAGAAAAAGAAAGGAATGAAATTAAAGGGAAAACAGGGCATATCGTTAAATGTTGTTTTAACAGCGTTACAAGCTTTCAATGAAGTATTTAGCTTTTCAAGGATGACACCTTATGTAAAAGAATCTCACAAAGATCAACTTCGCCTACAGTTGAAATTAATCAGATATTCACACACCAAGATCTATGACCTTTTGCTTATTGTTTGTTTCATTAGAGCATGGTTTTGAGTATTCCTCTTCAAGTTATGTCCAAGTTCTATGGACATGTGATACTTAACAATTCAACACAGAGAAATGCATTCAATGATTTAACAGGCCCTCTTTATATAAGCCTACAAATTCCAATTTCTCAAGAAAATTGATCATATAGAATAAGTTTACTGAACACAGTGTATAGAGAGTTAAATAAAGGAAATAACTAAAAGAATCAGCTGCTGTCAAGAAACCGTGAAATTTATGAATGAAATTACATGAATATTGTTAAGCTTGAAAACATTACCCAACACAAACAGCTGAGGAAATTCTCCAGGTGTGAGATGAGCAAGAGCAAATACTGCTGCACTGATAAGGATAGAAACTGGTGATGGAAACCTATAAAAAGAAAAGAGAACATGAAAAACATTAGAAGGCTTCAAAAATAGTTAATCAGTAGCATCACAACAAAGAAGAACAAGCATGTAAAGTAGAATGATTCATAGTACATTTTTTATTGTTCCTACAAAAAAAATAAAATTTTGAAAGCTTTAGAGTTGGAAGTTTAAAATTTTCAAGGTTTTGAGTATTTTCTGGTCAATTCTAGGAAAAAGGTATGGGCTTAAAATACTATAATCTAATCAAAAGCGAAAATCATAAAATTTCCACTCAAACGTAATTAAAAAGAAACTCAAGTATCTGGTTTTGATGAATTCTGAGATTCTTTTACCCCAGTCCTTCACCTGATATATACAAATCACAGATTGCACTTTTCTGAAGTCACCGAGGATTATATATATTTTTTCTAATCCATGCATCTAAATGTACGCTAACACAATTGGCAAAATTGACTTCTTCCGCATGGAGTCACAGCTCTTAACATATAATTGAAATGAGACAGGACTCTTACAGTACCCTATATCCTGGCAGTATACTGAAAAAAGAGCACCTAACTAAAGGGATCCACATATTCATTGAGAAGAGCCAACCAAAAAGTCTAAACACTAAACAGATTAAACCAAAATAAGATCTACAGATCTTCCCCATAACAACACAACCACGCCTAACTGAAATGCGAGCTGAATGTTATGTTAAGTACACGGTTTTTACTTGAAGAATCCAGAGGTAACTAACAGTCTCCTAGAAAGTAAAGAACAGAAAATGACTAAAGGAAAGATAAATCTAAAAGTCAATGACAGAGTATTAGCAGGAAGTTTGTGGCTGATGTTTTTAAATTAAAGAGGTTGCCATATCTATTTTAAAATTCAGAGCCTTAAAATTTCAAGTAAAGAGAAGAAGGTTACCACTTAGTTAGTGAGGCCATTAGGAAACCCCGGAATACAGTCTCCTCCAGAACTGGTGCTAAAACACCTGTAATGCCTATTAAACAGGCAGTACTGCCATAGACAGGCCAAAAAACTAAATATATCAGAAATATCAGTCACAGCACAATCACCCCCTATTACTTTCTTTCACATCCTCGGAAAAGCCAGAAAGAAATACCTGATACCAGAAGAGCCAATCAAGGGTAACAATTGAACTAGGGCATCAGCCTGAAACAGTCACAAATAAAACATAATCACATTACAATAGAAGTAAGAAAATTGTATTCATTTGTCATGACCTCTAAACTGGCCATATTAAAGTATTTTACTCATCCACTTCATCTTCTAAAATTGCTTGTAGCATGCGTCTAACCTAAAAGCCTGCAGATGATGTGATTCCTTTCTTCTCCTTTTCTGAATAACAGACTGGGTTGCCGTAGATCTAAAATACAGTTGTTTCTTACTGTTACATTGTCTCCTATGGACTCGAAGTTGTTACCAACATTATTGTCAAGAAATGCAAAGCAGATAAGCAGATCATGAGATGAATTTAATGAGGTTGCAACATTACTGGCAGTTTATACTGTAATAAGTGAGAAATACTAGACCGTATGATCAATTAACTGGCCATAATCTTGCCCAGACAAGACTATATGACAGCTTGATAGGGAAATATGGCACGAAAATATGTTTAGATAACAGCCATCAAATTAAGGCTGCAGTGACTAGTGGAATCTCAGCCCTAATTCCACAAAAGATAATGCAACCATCACCATTTATCAAATGTACACAACAAAAATTTTAATATGATGTCAATACTGCCTATAACCTCTCTTTGTGGTGGCTCTCCATTAAAAGTGGTCAAGACAGCTCCTACTAACGCAATAGCAATAATTGCACCGCCAAGGCCAATCCCTGCCCATAAAAGCCAGCCATTTCGCAAACTGAAAGGTTCCTTCCAATCTGAAAATTTTCCATCATGAGCAGCGAATCATCAGTATCCTTATCCTCTGGAAAGTCTTTTTAATTTCTGCAATTCATAACTTGCAAGTTCACCATGTTGGTTATTGTCTTATGCAAGAGGATCGGGCAGAAGTAGATGTCATAAATAAGTCTTAAGACTTCAGTACCTTCAACAGAGAAAAATTCTCTAGATGGAATAACCAGCATGTGACAGACCTATGATCCAGATGTCTGATTTCAGAAATTTAGCTAAGGTTCAGAGTAAATAGAATCCCGATGAGACAGGATATCTATAAACAGATTCGACCTTAAAGTGATTAGGCTTATGAAGGGCTACAAATTGACTCAAAACACAATGTTCTTTGAAGGATAGAATAACAAGACTTCTCCTGTGCAAGAGAGAAGACTGTGTGTGTGTGTGATTGGGGTTATGAAGAGCTACAAATTGACTCAAACATAACATTCTTTGAAGGGTAGCATAACAAGACTTCTCCAGTGGCAGAGAGGAGATTTTGTGTGTGTGGGTGTGTTTTGTATGTGTGTGAGTGTGTGCGTTGGGGGTAGGTTTGGGAGGGTGAGAAGGAGATTATGCCTCTAGAAGATCAAGGGAATGTGGTTAGGGTCTCTGAAAAAGGGAGGATGATACACCGACAAGGATGAGAGTTTCATCAACAGATGAGGGTCTTATCTGATACAATGTCTTCTTTCCAAAGTAAAATTAATGCAAGACTATCCAGATATAGCATGAGAATTTAACAGATGGCATGTTCATATTTCACTTATGAGTTATCATGAAACATCTCTGTCATGGCTCTCCCTAAGAACATATGCACACCCCTAACAATGTTATGGGAGAGGCAACGACAGGCCTAGCATGGAATCAAGGGAGAAAAGATACATCTATTACACAACAGGAATAAGGTATGATGGTAATGGCATGAACATGATAACATAAACTATTGGTAATAAACAACTTGTTTCATATGCAAAACATATACCTAACAAACTAGCACGCCCATGTGATGTGGGACATAGACAGACAACTATAAGAGCTTAATTTGCCAATCGAAATAGATTCCAGGTTTCATACATGAAGTATGTACTTTACATCTAGAAGAAACATACCATAGCGAAAAAGATCATCAGGAAGTGGCTGAAGTCTGTTGGTAATGCCATAGACAACTCCTAGAACAACAGCTGTCACGGTACTAGAGAAAGTAAGAGAAAAACAAGATGTAGCAGATTAGGTATATTTAAGAAACTACAAGGATTTATTATTATTTAGACACCAAAAAGACACCCAAAAAAAAAGGATGTTAGCACATACAATTGGCCAGCAAAAAGAATCTCCGCCTTCTCATCTAAAGTCACATCACCACCCTGGAAACCTAGATAAGGCAAAGCCGATGCTTCAACCAACCCTGTCAAAGCGAAGCTGTCTGGAGAATCTTCAGGTAATATTTTTTTTATAGTCAATATATTCAGACAACTAAATGACTTCAGACAACTAAATGACTAAGAATGACAGCAATGCATGACAATCTTAAAAGATATGATAACAATTTCTTGGATAAATGGGGAGAGTGAGGTTGTAACTAACGTAACTTGTAATAGTGAGGACACAAGTTCAAAGTACACCACAACCAACATTGTCAGAGGAACTTTCTCTCCTATAAATGGAGGTGAACCACCTTATATCAGAAGAAATTGCTTGGATTACAGCTACGAATTAAAGAAAAATAATGGATAAAAAACAAGGTAATGCAGAAAACAAATTCAAGCATCTGGATATGAAATTATTTTTTGAGTTATTTTTATGTGAAAGACTCAAGGTTCACACTCTTTCTGCTATATATCAACCAAAGATTAAAAACCATCTAGGATACTAATCATAAAAAGAAATGATATATAACAAAAAGAGGAGAATCTTAAGTTACTCGTGAAACCCTCATTCAGTGTGTTTGAGCATAGATGGACGAGATACCTTACTCCACATGCAACCATAGTGAGTAGAACAGTTTGCCACTGCCAAGGAACATACCAACGCTCAAGGATGGGCCAGTTTAAATCAGAGACCTGCACAAAAGGGAAATGGAAATGAGAACTTCACAAAGTTGCAAGTCACTCCTGAAACATGAAATGCTAAAAACTTTACAATGCAAGATGCTTCGAAACTTTAAACGGTGTCCTTCTGCAGGAAGCATGACAAAAATCAGGGACTCCTTCAGAAGCACATATCCATTATTGGTAGATCACACAACTAGCATCTAGAGAGGCTAATAAGGAGGTGAAACTCCACGCATGCATATGTCTCCTAGAGTTAATGAGGGAGCTCAAGGAAAAAAGAAATCCACTAGTGCTGTATGGAGAAATGGAAGCCAAACTTGAAGGTTTATCAAAACCTTAACGCTACCAGGTAAAGCAACAGGATTGAACTTATTGAGTCTTGGGCTTAAATGAGGAAGATCAAATGAACAGGTGCACTGTAGTAATGTGTGACAATTCACATCAAGGGTTGCCACATACTCCCTCTATGTTCAATCTCCTTGCGAGCTGAGTAATTGGCCACAAGCACATGTATCCACATAGCTCCGTGCAACAAGCAGCTCTGCATGTCATCTAGCCATTGATACTTTTTGTGGTTGGGATGGATACCCTTTGTGCCCCAACTGAGAATTTTCTATGTATCATCGTCCTAGTACCACGTCCAGCGTGTCTAACTGCTGGATTTTTACATGGTTCCTATGCTTTTGGCTTGAAATTATTGAAAACATTATATACAAAGCACCTTTCTTCTACACGATTAGTGTAAGATTGTTACCTTTTGGGGCCATTACATGTCACTTAGAATGATACCCATCTCAGTCAAGACTCCTCTGGAATAAATTTCCTTTGAATCAGTGGTCACTAACATAAATGTCATTTGTACTCAAGATAATCTCATTAAAAAAAAAAAGAAAGTGGTCAAGTCCTAATGTGAACTTTGGTTCTGCGGAGGGTTCAGTCACATATCACCCGATCTCCTTGTAGCAAAAATTTACATGAAGAAATTAAAAGTGAGTTTTAGATTAGGATGTCACTTTTGGATAAATTAGAGAGAGGGGAAAAAAACTCTTTGGGTAAGTTTATCATTGCTAGAGATAGACCTCAGGGTAATCTCTAGACCTTTAAAATAAGCGGTTAGATTGCCACAATCTTAAGTGGTGTTGGTCGATAACTTGAACTTCACGAGTTCCACCCCCAAACCACCCCTGCCACAATCATTTTTTTAATAACAAGAAATGATCTTTGTTCCACAACAAAAAAATAAATCATCCGATAGATAAAAAGGCGGTACCTTTTCAGTGGAAGTAGCTGCCTGGTTCTCTTTGATTTTGCTGAAGCAAGTCAAGTCAAGAATTCTACTCCTCTGGGTTTCGAGCTGGCGGGTTATCTTGTAACTGGGAATGAGCGAGAGGCCGCTGCTAGTAAGAAAGCCATGGCTGCTTAATCCCGCTGAAGTAGAGAGCTGAGGGAGTGACGGCAGAGATAAAGGAGAAGATCCAAGGAGGATCAGAGATTGGGAAACCATCGGCCCTCTTTTTCTTTTTCTTTTCCCAACTTCTCTGCTGTATTCTCTCGCTGGGATAAGTCACCAACGATTTATCCACAAGTTCACGAACTTGGGGGAAATTTATTTCCATCATATAAAAGTTGGGGTTTTTTATATACTAGTGAGGAGGCACGTGCGATGCACGTGCTTGCTCCATCAGGTAGGTGGACGAAAAATTTTAACGAACTGTTTGTGTAGGTTAAATTTTTTAAAGGATTTTTAGAAAAATTTTCAATGCGTTTGAAAGTTGTAGGGTGTTGTTTGCAAATCAAAATTTGGCATGGTGCGATTTGTAATTTTTAGGTTTTTAGTGTATTTGTCAGGGTATTTTTGTAAGTTTTTACTTTTTAATGGTGTTTCGTGCAAGTTTTAAAACTTTCAGGATTTTTTATGTCAATCCCAAAATTTTTAAGGGGCTATTTGTAAGTCTAGTGGCATTTTTAGTGAGTGGTGTTACGCAAAAATTACTGTTGTAATTTTTAGGTTTTTTAGTGTATTTGTCAGGGTATTTTTGTAAGATTTTACCTTTTGAGGGTGTTTCGTGTAAGTTTTAAAACTTTCAGGGTTTTTATATAAATCCCAAAAATTTTTAAGGGGCTATTTGCAAAGTCTAGCGGCATTTTTTTAGTGAATGGTGCTACAGTACCGCGGAAAATACTGTAGCAAGAGAGGGCAGTTTAGTCCAGTGAAAATTACGAAAAATCAGTAGAGAATCTTCTGATGGCTCTAATGCTTTTATATATAGTGATATATATATATATATATTTTTTTTATTTTGGGAAGGTAAACGAACGTCGTTTATACGCAGATAAAATGAATGCGTCGTTTATACGCAGATAAATCCCTAATTTCAGAAACTAATATTTTAATTTATCAAAAAAGAGAGTGTGAGAGACGAAGATTTTCATATCTAGAAAAGATTATTCAGATCTTAACTATTCTTTGTTAATCTATAAGAGTCTCAATGCATGTCAAAAGCTTTTAAATTGCGAGGTTATTTCTAATATTTTAAAAATATGATTATGAATTATGAATTATGAATTTCTCTAATTATGATAATATAATAAATGAAAGGACAATAGAATTAGAAAAATATGATTATGAATTTCTCTAATTATGAATTGTTATATGATTTAATTAATTTTTACTATTAAATTAAATATTTAACTATTTTAGAATTTTCTAACTATGGAGAGTATTCATTTAAGTCAATAGGATTTAGTTGTGACCCACACTCGACAGGGGCGTAAACGTAATATACTTTACAAAATGAGCTGGTTATAAATAAAAGGGCAGATCTTTTCGGAGCACACCAAACCCTATTCGGAGCTCCGATAACAGAGAGAAAGAGGTCCGATCTTCTTCTTCCGATAGCAGAGAGAAAGAGAAAGGGATCCGATCTTCTTCTTCCGATAGCATCAATGGCTCCCGAACCCGAAGAGTTGAACGAGAAGAACCCTCCTCCCCTTGACGAGGACGATATCGCCCTTCTCAAAACCTATGTAAATCATTTTCTGCACAAATTTTTATTCGATTTGTGGTTATTTTTGCATCAGATGTTGAAGGTTTTCTTGATCTTAGTGTTTGGTTCGGTTTTTTATTCTTTTGCCCTCTCCCAGTAAAAAGGGATTTCATTTTAGCTTGTTATAATGGACTCGATTGATTGCAGGGACTCGGGCCGTACTCGGCGAGCATCAAAAAAGCGGAGAAGGAAATAAAGGAGATGGCCAAGAAAGTCAATGACTTATGCGGTGAGCGCCTCATTCATTGATTTTTTTTTTAATTTAATTTATTTAGCACCAAATCATTTTAAAGGGAAACATATATACTCCTTACGCATAAGTGTTTCGTATTTAAGGATGAACTCCTTGAAAGACTATTAGTTAGTGGCATGAAAGCAGTAGCAGTAAAAACTTCTCTCTTGCTCCAATTGCTTGCTAGTTTATTCTTCAATTTCTGCTGTTAAGTAGGCGGCGCGGTTTTGCTGATAACATGCAAACAAAATTACATTTATTTGTGTTTTATGTGTGTTTGTGTGTTGCTGCTGCTGCTGCTGTTGGGGTTACTGGTGTTTGTAGTGGTGTTGTGAGTAACAAGGTTTCTGTGCTTTGTCCTTGACTTGGAGTAAATAGACAGGGTCAATCCACTTGAGTCCTTGAACATGTGCGGTTACATATGTTCAGACGACCGCGGAAATCAATAGAGTAGGTTTTTTATATGTGTCTTGGATGCAGCAGACTGACTCCCTTACATATCCTTCTTTCCTCACAAACAATAAAAGGCAAAGGGCATTATAAGTTTCTCTCTATCACAGGAATTTATTGAATTCTTTGGGTTAAGAAGAGAGTTGGTGTTTCGGTATGCTAGTTATTATAGAATGAGGAATTTTGTTTTAACTGGTTTTGCTAGGTGACTCCACAAAAAAATGAATTTTCATCTATAGGAGGAGCTTCCTATGGTCATATGTATAGCATCATTAAATTTTTAGTGTAATTGTACTTTTCTAGAGTCTGGTCGGTTTAATTTCTGTTCTGTGAGTGCTAATGACAATTGAAGCAAATGAAGGTGAAGGTAATTTTAAGAACCCTCTCCTTGTATTCTGATTGGCATCTTATTCTTTTTTTTTTAAAGCAAATCTTTGCTCATGTTGATCTACCCTTTTTTCCCTAATAAAATCTGAAGTCACATCATTCCTTGTTTTTCCTTTTATAACATTGAAATATGTCTAATTGAGTTCCTAAATCAGGCTGCATCTAGTGAGCACAAAGTACACATACAATTTGATTTACTGGTCCCATAAGTTTGTAAGTTTGTTAGACTTTCTTCTTGTCCTTACTTTATTTGTATTTAACATCATCCTACCCGGGTACCTGGATTATTTTAACACTTGTTTGTAAAAATTTCCTTGAAAATGTAAAGACGGGTTCATTAAACTTTTGTAGCCCGTACTTTAACCCTTTGCTTCATGACCTATAGGATTACAAAGGAGTGACCATCCCGGGATGCAATAAATAAGAATCTTATTTATATTTCATTAAATAATATGTAAAAACTAAAAGAAGATTTATATGTGCGTTTTTATTGTAGACTATAGGACTCCTTTGTGAAAAGTCTATGATATTTAAATTATCTAAAGGGACAAATATACTTCTTAAAAGCTTTACTTGCATATTATATATTTGTAAAACTTGGATTAATTGAGAGGCACAAGTGACTGGAATTGTATCCGGCAAAGTATCTGCTGTGAGCTTCATCTTTGATGCAACTGCTTTTTTATTTATTTTGTGTATAAATGGTTATTTCAAAATAGTTAGTCAATATCCATATTCTATATGCAATCTGCCAATCTCAAACTTCTTGAGGTGCAATTGTGTGTTGGCGTCTCTCTCTTGCTCTGAACGCTGTTGTTTGAATGATAAATCAGGAATCAAAGAGTCCGACACAGGTTTAGCTGCTCCAAGCCAGTGGGACTTAGTATCTGACAAACAAATGATGCAGGAAGAACAACCACTTCAGGTAGACAGTTTTACTTCTATGAAGCATTGACTTCTTATGTTATGTATACCTGAATTACTTTTGCCCTCACATTTGAAGTCTTGAGGGAAATATTTGTTTTCATTGCAGGTGGCAAGATGCACTAAGATTATCAGCCCAAATACTGAAGATGCTAAGTATGTTATAAATGTTAAGCAAATCGCCAAGGTATGCACTCTGTTAGATGCGATATTTTCTTGTTAATCTAATGAATGAACTCCATCTGTACGTTATAAATGGTTCTTGTATGTTAACTGCAGTTTGTGGTTGGACTGGGTGACAAAGTCTCTCCGACTGATATTGAAGAAGGCATGCGTGTCGGGTAAGAGCCAAAACTCGTAAAGCTAATGGTAGAAGTGTGCTGATGACCTTGCTATCTCTTGTTGAAGCAAAATATTTTGTTTTTAAAGTATATCCAAGTAGTGCCCAATAGGTGCAATCAACTTCAATTTACCTCTTCTTGGAGTAGTTCATTGTTTCTTTGTTTACTTGATTATTGCCAGAAATAACTTAAATTGATCATTGTTTCTTGGAGTAGTTCGTTGACAGAACTAACTTCAGATGTGATTTTAATTTTGTCAAATGTGTTGACAGAAATAACTTAAATTGATACTTTTCGTGTATAGAATTGCATTAGCTGATAGTTGGTAGACTAATTTATTCTTTCTTTGCTCTCCACATCTGTATTCTGATATTTATTTTCATTACTATAACTGCAAGTCATTGCTTGCATATCGTTGCATTAAATATCAGATGCTTTCCAACATATAGGGTTTATATGATATTCAATCGGCTTCCTTCTAATTTATATTTAAGGCAGTAACAGTTTACATTTCACTGTTTGGAGTTCTCTATGGCAGATATTGTTTGAGGATATCAATTAATTTATCTGTTTTTGCTTCACTCTTAATCAAATGAGGCACCAGATACCAGGTTTTAAAGGGATTAATATGAAATAGGCACTGCACGGTTGTATGTACTAGTGAATATATTTAGCATAATATAATGATAATAATAATAGCCACCAGTGTTCTTGTTGCTCATGTGCTGTGTTCTCTGCTAATGAAAACTATTTTTCTCTTTTGTTGTTTAAGTGCTGTTATGTGATCTTTTTCATTGCAGAGTTGATCGGAATAAGTATCAAATTCAAATCCCTTTGCCTCCTAAGATTGACCCTAGTGTTACCATGATGACGGTTGAAGAGAAGCCTGATGTTACATACAATGATGTCGGTGGCTGTAAGGAGCAGATAGAGAAGATGCGGGAAGTAAGTATTTAATAGACTGTTCTAATTGCCATCAGGTCATCCTCCGTGTATGATTCTTGAGTTGGTAGTTAATTCTCAGGGTTAATGTTCATGCAATTTATTCGAAGAGTTGTATCAAGTGAGATATACTTAATTTCTACCGTCTATTATTCATAAATTTCAGGTTGTGGAACTACCGATGCTCCACCCAGAGAAATTTGTGAAGCTTGGTATTGACCCACCCAAGGGTGTCCTCTGCTATGGTCCACCAGGAACGGGAAAAACACTTCTAGCTAGAGCTGTTGCCAACAGAACAGATGCATGCTTCATTCGTGTAATTGGAAGTGAGCTTGTTCAGAAGTATGTTGGAGAAGGTGCTCGGATGGTCCGTGAACTTTTTCAGGTAATAAAACTTATGGCTGACCTTAACTTTTGTACTCTCCAAGTTGTGCTTAAGAAGTACCCATTTTTCCTCTGTTCATGAGCATGACAATCTTAGTTGTTGATTTACTTGTAGATGGCCCGCTCCAAAAAAGCCTGCATTGTGTTCTTTGATGAAGTTGATGCAATTGGTGGTGCCCGATTTGATGATGGCGTGGGAGGTGACAATGAGGTTCAGCGGACTATGCTTGAAATTGTTAATCAACTAGATGGATTTGATGCCCGAGGAAACATTAAAGTTCTAATGGCCACTAATAGGTAATTCTTGCTTGTTACTCCTGACTGACTGATTTATTTCTTATGCTATAAACTGTTACCAACTCTGTTTGCTTTTTTACAACAGTTTACTCTGTATTTACCTTAATATAGTCCTAAAATAAGTTCTATGAATGTATGGCTCTTATCTCATGCTATGCTTGGTCTTTATGCTTTTCTTTCTAGCATGGCTGTCCGCACGCACGCACGGGCCCAATTTTCCATTGAAACACTTAGATCCGTGTGCTTTGATAAGTGTGGATGAAAAGTTTCTTCTTTTAGAAATACTACTTATAATAGGTCTGATTTTAACTTAACGGGCAAGCATCAGATCACTTTTTGATATAATTCTGGGGTTTATTTCTAGAATCTCACATGTGGCAACTTGAACTTGATGAAACTTGTATATTTATGATTTCTTAGAAGCAATCAAGCTGAACTGTATGATATTAATTTCCACTGGGTTCTGTCATTAAGTTTATGACATTGACCGAACAGATAACTACATTGGAAAGCTTCTCTTTCTGCTGATCTAATCTCCTACTTCGAGAACATTAACATAAAAAGTATTTTCAATCTAGTGCAAACTGGTAGTGCTTTGATTTCAAGATGGTGGTGAATCTTGCCTTCGTGTTAATCTCAGTGCTTCCTCGAAGTTCTTTAGATGTTTGCACCGTGACTGTTCATTTTATGTTATTGAAATATCAACTTGCCTTCTATTTTTCTAATTAATTTGTCGTTTTTGCTGAATTTGATTCATTCATTTTCTTTTGATGCTGTTGTTGTCAGACCTGACACCTTGGACCCTGCACTTCTACGTCCTGGGCGATTGGATCGTAAGGTTGAGTTTGGTCTTCCTGATTTGGAGAGCCGGACACAAATTTTCAAGATCCACACTAGAACAATGAACTGTGAAAGGGATGTTCGATTTGAGCTCCTTGCACGACTCTGCCCCAACTCCACCGGTAAGTAAACCTTCTATGCTTTCACATTTTTCCTTTTCTCCTTATGTTAATGTTCTTAGTTCTTGTTGACATTTGAGGGACAAACCTGTTAATGGGGTTACTGCTAGTTACACATGAATTTGCATCTATTTTCTTTATCAAACTTTGTATAGTTCGTTGTTTTTATTGACTTCATAACTATGAAGCTAATATGACACTTCATTTTGCACATTGGACGTGTTTATACAATTCCATGTTACATATAATCGTCGGCATTCAATTTGAGTCGTATTTTTTCCCATATAGGAGCGGATATAAGGAGTGTTTGCACTGAAGCCGGCATGTATGCAATTCGGGCAAGAAGGAAGACAGTCACGGAGAAGGACTTTCTTGATGCTGTAAACAAGGTCATCAAAGGGTATCAGAAGTTCAGCGCAACACCTAAATATATGGTGTACAACTGAGTTATGTTGCATCTTTTCTCCATGGACTGCAGGGAAAGGCGTGACGTTACTACAGTCGGGAATGGATAATTATGTAACTTTCAAACTTGTATTTCCTTGATGTTTCCTTTTGGTGAACGCCAAGTTTGACCTGTGTTTGAGGATCGCGTAAATTGATTTTATGTTCAACAGGGAACCATGTACCTTCAAAAATGTCATGTTGATTAGTTTGCCTCCTGATTTGTGCTTTTGAGTTCCTACTGCAGCTTTTCTTTCTTCGTAATTCTGCTTATATTGGCTTTTCTATTGACAAAATATTTCTTTCCTGTCGATTGTAGGCTGCAGACTTGGAAATAACTATGTGGACCTTGCATCACCCTTCTTTCATGAGTACAAATATTCTTCCTTAATGAGAATATTTTTGGAGGAGACGGAACTTTTAATAGTTAATATCTGTAACAGCCAATATAGTACGTACATGGCTTGTGGCAAAGCACATAAATCCTGGATTTTGACTCTTCCGAAAACATTCTCATATTTGATTAAACAATGAAACAAGTTCTGATATTTGGCAGGATAAGCTATCTCAAGCAGCGACTTCACATTTCCTCGTGGTGACCTAGTGCACATACAGAAACTGTGCTCAACCTTTGTTTAGATCACTTAAATACAATGTCATATTTACAAGATAATTTCTGATGGTAGCAGTTTAAGATCCCAATCTCTCTATCACGAAAATACAAAGTTCTAGACGAAGCAAACAGTTTATTTACGCATCAGAGAAAGTCCTTCCATCCATCCCTTGTTTATTTTCAACAGATCCTCAGCAACTGCTACAAGCAAAATCATATAATGCTCTATGAGAAATGCTGGTACTGGAGTAGGGTAATCATTTAGGCCAGAAATATCTTACCCAAGAAAACTCACATGGAAGATATGTCCATTGTTGATAACACAGTTCATAACAGTTTCAAAGATCCCTCGTTGCAGTATTGATCGGCTTTCCACATTTTTCTTGCAGTCTTCATCTGCTTCCACTTTGTTTGCATTTTGGGTTAAGATGTACCGAGAGGCTGTAGACATTAACAAGGTGTACATTAGAACTCGAAAGTAGTAGTCAGTTCTTTCAAGGAAGCTCTCCTCTATTTGACAGCCTTAACCCATATTCAATTAGGATAATAATGATTATGGGCAAAACAATAACAAATTGCTATTCCATCCTGTTATCATCGAGTTATGAAATTTATCTGAACCCCATAAAAACTAAAATGGCGTTAGAAGGCCTACCTCCAACAAAAAGATGACCAAGAAAACTAGTTTGATAAATGTTAAAACCCTGCAAACTTTGAAACCATTATGAATTTTGGTGCATTAGAGGCGCTTAACTTCTATGGTCATAAGTTAAAGAAAATGACAATAGATGTGTCTGAAATATTCAAACAATTTCGCTTCCGGTATTTAACAAAAAAAATTAAGGAGATATTCATTCGGGGTGAAGTGAGCGCATCTAATTAAATTCCAGCTTCTTTTGGACTGACCTGTTCCTAATATTCACACCCCCCCCCTGCGCGCAAAAAAGAAAAACACACACACACACAAATAAATAAATAACTAACTAAAACAGAATACAACTTTTCCTGTTTGATTCGTTTACCTGGAGGTAGTCGACACACTTGTACTGATAGCATCAAGAAAAATAAATCACCAAATCTCACACTAATGTACTGAGAGCTTAAAATTTTTGAAATTGAAGTTGATAACACAGAAGTTAGACCTGTAGACTTATCATTGACAAACACAGTCATTAACTAAATGCCTAAATCTGAATTTGATTTTCATGTACCTGTCAACAACACATGGAGACATGAAAAAAATCAAGTGCCCAGGCTGAAGAAGTGCCCCGGCCCAACGAAGCGCCCCAAAAAGAATATAAAAGAACTGACATGAGGACACATGTATCATGGTATCATCTATAAATATGGTATGCAAATAATTTGTACCTAATGAATTATGAGCTCCTATAAAGTATACCTAGTAGATAAGCAAAACTAACTTTCTCCTATAAAGTATACCTAGTAGATAGGCAAAACTAACTTTCAAATTCTTCAAACCTTCATTGAAGCAAAACAGTAACCTTTCATCCCTACAGTTTTTCCATTCTTGAAAGTTTGGAGACATTCAGTAAGGATGGTCATCCACAGAGAGCTGAACAATTTAGTTCAAAGATGTTATAAGAATTATACCAGAGAGATGGAGTATTTCATTAACATACCTATTTCAAAGGTTGATGAGTATATAAATCAGAATTCTGACACCAATTCCTTTCCCAGTCTGTTAAATTTCGCCTGATGTAGACCACACTTTATAAGGTCCAACAGCAAACTGATGTAAAAAGGATAATGTAGCTACCCAATTCCTGAATAATATCGCCGGAACACGTTGATTGGCTTAAAAATATGTGCAGAAGCTATTCCACCTTCACAACAAGAAGGATATCTGACTCGGGTCCTTGAGACATCTATACATGACAAGCAACATAATGATATCAAGAATACTTTATTCGGCGCCTTTTCTTCAATTCCCTCTTATCTCTAATTCCATCATAGAGAAGTTCATATGCAAAATATGCTATATGGCATTTTTTAATCAGTTCCTCTAGGAGTATCTTTGGTGCAGCGATTTCCTTCTTATCAGCACTAAAAATAGTATGCACAACCTCTGGCACCACACCATTTTTGACCATTGTATGAATAATACCAACGGCTTCCTTCACTCTATGGTTCATGCAAAGGCAGTTTATTACTCTTCCAAATGTTGCCATTGATGGAACAAACCCCTCACCGACCATTGCTACCAGAAATTTATAGGCTCGGTCAACATTTCCAGTCTTGCAATATCCATTAACAAGTATATGGTAAGTAAAGGCGTCTGGCAAACAACCCTTGTTGACCATCTCACCAAAAAGTTTCTCCGCCATATGGATATCCAATTTCTCAGAATATGCACATATCATTATATTATATGTATCAATTGTAGCAGAGAAATTTTCTTGTTGCATTTTTCTAAATAATTTGTAGGCTCCTTCAAGATCGTTATTCCTGCAGAATCCATGAATCAATGTGCTGAAACTAACAATGTCAGGAGTCAAACCTTCGCTAGTCATTTTCACTAGGAATTCAGAGGCTTCTTTAACTTGGCGACCCTTGCAGAGGCTCTCTATCAATATGTTATAGGTGATAACATTAGGACGACAGCCCTTTGAAGCCATTTCTTTGAAAGTTTCCATAACTTCACCAGTATTTCCAGCCTTGGAAAGTCCATTTAACACAGAGTTGTACGTGATTGCATCAGGAATAACACCATGAGTCCACATCCTATCTACTATTTCCAAAGCTTTATGCAGCTTCAGTCGCTTACAGTAGCCATCTATCAATGTATTGAATGTAAAAACATCAGGGAGGAAGCCCTTTGCCATGGCATCATTCATGACATTATACGCATCAGAAGCATTCCCCATTTTGCACAATCCATTTATTATAGTGTTATATGTCCAAGTATCTGGGCTGCAACCATTCTCAATCATCTCATTCATAAGATCCAAAGCCTTCAATATGAGGCCTTGACGAGAGAACCCTTTTATAAGTGAATTATAGATAAGAACATCGGGCTTCAAATCTTGCGCCAAAGCCTCATTAAATAGCTCTACAGCACGATCTATGTCGCCTTCATCACATAATCCATTAATCAAGGAGCAGTATGTTACACGATCAGGCACGAACCCCTTGAAGATAGCATCCTTCAGAAGTTTACATGCAACTTGAACCTGACCAATTTTGCAATACCCATCAATAATTGTATTGTAGGTAAAATCATTGGGAACACAACCTTTATTAACCATTTTTCGTAAATACTCCTCGGCCTCTACAACCTTAGAGTTCTTGCATAAACCACATATTAATGTATTGTAAGTTATGACATCTGGAATCAAATCATCATTCATTCTCTCCAACATAGAAACAGCTTCTGTTAACTTGCTTTCTTTGCAAAGGCCTTGAATCAAAATATTGTATGTATAAGTATTTAAAGATAGACCCCTCTTCATAACCTTGGAGAGGAGCTTGCTGGTTTCTATAACCTCGCCTTTCTTGCAGAGCACATGGATTAGCTTATTAAATGTAACTATATCAGGATAAAACTGTTCCCTAAGCATCTCATCAAAAAGATTACAAGCCTCGGATTGGTAGTTCTCTTCATAAAGACCACAAACCACTGTACAGTATGTGATTGCATTGACATCAAACCCTCTTTCTGGCATGTCCCTAAGCAGCCTCAGTGCAACATGAGGCCTTCTTGTTTTACAAAATGACTTTATTCTGACTGTAAAAGTATAAACATCAGAACTAATACCTCTGTCCAACATTCTTAGATATACTTTGTGTGCTTGATCAAAGTATCCATACTCGACGAGAATGTTCATAATAGCATTATAAGATATCACAGTTGGTTGACATCCAAAAAAATCCATTCTCTCAAACGTATCAACTGCATTCTGTATCTTCCCTTTCCGCCCGTAGTTCTTCATTGCACCGATATATACTCCCTCAAGGGAAGAATTATGAAGATTCATTCTCATCTCCGAAATGACTTTCTCCATACTTTCAAATTCCCCGTGAGATCCAAGCTTTTCTACCATAATCTTGTAAGTGAAGTGGGTATGTTTAAAGCCATCCTCCTTTGCAGCTGAATTGAACATCTCGAGAGCTCGAAGTGGATCCTTCTGATATTTTATGACCGTGACTATGTGCTTAGGAAGCAAAGTGCGGCTCATTACAATAACTAACCCTATCAGATATCAACCGATTCCCAAAAATCTAACCACACCACAAGATGCTTCATCAAGTTCTATTTGGGCAACCAAATTCAACCAATCCAAACCTACAACACAATGCAGCCGTGAGTAAATAAGTAAATGCAGTAGCACATCTACTTGCAAGCTGAAAAACTAATGTTTAATGCCCAAAAAAGCAAAACAACAGGGACAGTATTTTAATGATCAAAATGGGTTTATGGTTTCAATTTTCTTATCCATCAACTGAAGGTCTACTTCTGAAAACAAAATGTTCTCAAATACAAATACTCTCACAGGAATAAGCACAAACATATAGGGTGGGTTATTATTTTACCCGAGAGTGAACGAACAAACTCAAAAGAAGCAATTCAAATCAATTAAACAAAGAGAAAATGTTGTACAACTGCCAATTACTAGAAGAAATCAACTACACTGTTGGGACCCAAGTCCCTATGTCGATACGAAAACAACCTTTTTCTACAAAAATAAGCACGACCCAATTTAATTCTACGGAAAGAACCAAACTTTACGATCTTCAATGCATAAGTTGATCGGAAAATCTTAGAAAGGGCAAATCTTTGAAGATTATACCTTGTATTAGAAGAGCTATTAGCGTTCCAAGTCCCAAGCAATACTCGGGAAGAGGGGGAGGGGGGAGAGAGAGAGAGAGTCTAAACGCGGGTAAACGGTAAGGGGGTCAATTCTGTTCAACCCGGGTACCCAAATAAAAAAAACCAAATAGTTTACCTATATAGCCCCCAAAACAGCTATATTTGCAAATATATCCCAAATCAAGATTTTTGATAATTTACCCCACAATTGGCTGTTAATTTTGGGCCCAAAAATAGATAAAAGAAAGGAAGGGGAATCGACGCCAAAACCCTTTTTTATTCGAGCGAGATCGAGAGGAGAGAGACGGCGACGATGGGATCAACAACAACAGGGGAGTGGTTAGAGAAGGCGCTCTCGCAAGCGGATTCGGGCGTGGAATTGGATGCGGATCTGATTTCGGGTCTCGTCTCCTTCTGTGAACTCGCTCCTCCTCCCGATGCCGCCGATTACCTTAGCGTACGTATTATGCCCTAACTATTTCAATTTTTTTTTAATTTGAATTGTTTGATTGAGTTTAAGAGGACACAAAGAGATTGTTGTAAGCTGCGATTTTGTGCGTTCAATATTTAAGAGATTTATGTTGGGTTAACTAGGGTAAATCTGGAATCGAGAAATTTATAATTTTCAGAATATTTTGTTATGGTACCAAGTTATCTCGTAGTTTCCTTCAAGTTGATGTCAGTATGTTGGGCGTCTTGTTGTAGTTGTTGAATTGCGATGATAAAATTTGATAAATGTTAGCGACCAATAATCAGCGGATGCTGTTAGTTTAGGCATTTGGTTTTAATTCTACTGATGATTCCACCATCAAATGCTGGTCTTGGCTAATAGCAGATTTACATGGAGAAACTTGTTTATGCAAGCCAAACATGTAGGGACATTGAAATAATTAATGCGTAAAATAATTTACTGTCAGGTACCTTGATAAGAGAACTAGATGAATGTTTTACCCGATGTCTAATCGCCGCTACAAACTTCAAATTTTGACTTGATATAATAGCTTTCCTGAATAAATGAGAGAAATACCTAAATCATAGATCTTGAATTTTTTGTTCAATGATTTTGCTATTTGCTTTCTCCTTTTAAAAGTCTCGAGTATTTTGATGTCGCAGAATATTATAGGACCAGCAGCTGGTCAGCATATAATCCAGGAATACTTGCAGAGAAGAGGCTACGTGGATTCCTCCACTAGCATCCCAGATGTCCAGACATCAAACTCTCAAGGATACATGAAACCTCCTGCTGATGAAAATGGGTTTGCTGCAGCCAAGAAGCAAACAAGACCGCCAAAGGCGGCAGCTTCCATTACTAACGAAACTAAGAACAAAACAGAGATTGCAGAATCCAGCAACAATTCTAGGAGAAAGAAGAAAGCTGGAAAGGCCATATCTCTAGCTGAAGCTGCAAAAGGATCAGTGGTTTTCCGACAGGGAGAGCCTTGTTCATGCCAGGCTCGCCGGCATAAGCTCGTGAGTAACTGTTTATCGTGTGGCAAAATAGTTTGTGAACAGGAAGGTGAAGGTCCTTGCAGTTTCTGTGGTGCCCTTGTTTTGAGAGAAGGAAGTACATATGCTGGTCTGGACGAGATTGCTGGTCCTCTTTCTGATGCAGAAGCTGCAGCTGAAGCATATGCAAAGAGGCTTGTAGATTATGACAGGAATTCTGCTGCAAGGACTACAGTCATTGATGACCAGAGTGACTATTATAATTTTGAAGGGAATGCCTGGATGTCTGAAGAGGTATTACCTCAAAAACTTTTATGATGCCTTTGTTTTTTTTTCCAATGAGAGTTGTTAATTGCAGATTGATTCTTGAGTAATATCTACATTCCATCGAAGATTTGAGTCCATATTTCATCGATCTCTGTAGTTGATACACCTTGCATAACTTAACAAACTCCTTTGATCAGTTTTGCATCTCATTCCCTTATAATACCTCTGGATTCCTTCCCATGTTCGTTCAGCATTTCAACTGAATTTGTTAAGACCTGCATCCATATATTTTGAATGACTAGAAAATTTACAAGTTTAACCACTAAAGCAAGAGTATATAATAGTGTATGTGTGAAGCTTGATATGTATCTGAGGTAGGAGTTTTTATCTTAGTGATATCTAGCAATTTACAATTGCTACTTGTCAGTAGACATTTCTAAGATTGCACTTATAGCAGGGAGCTGCTGGGGTTAGAACATTAGCTCTAGCTTGTAGAATTTTTTATATCCCGCCTGTTCAGTTGAGGGATATTCTAATTAGTAACATTTATCAGAGTTCTGAATCAGATTCCATAATTCATAAATGCACTTTCAGTTCAATGATACATGAGATGTATGTGTTATTAGGCTTTATGATTGCTTAAAGTCTAAGTAAGTTCATGCTATTATGCTCCAAAGAAAAGCAGGGTACGCTTTTTGAGCTCAGAAGTTGTTGAGAATGTATTTTTATAACTAGATACCTTCTTGTTATTTATTGTTTTTTTTATCAGTCGTTCCAGAAGTTAAATTTGAGCAGTTAAGAGAATATTTCTAACAAGTTCCTTTTTATCAGTCGTTCCAGAAGCTAAATCTGAGCAATTAAGAGAATATTTCTAACAAGTTCCATATTCATGTGTTTTTAGTTGACAATTTTTTAGGAATCATATGCATTGCCTAGATGCAACAAGATTTACTGACTGGATGCTTCATGCTTGTGTTTTCAGTTGCTCGTCTTATTAAGTTTACCACTTATTGAGTGGCGTAATTTGGTTTGGTACCCACTATACCCATTATATGACTGATGTTCCATGTCCAGCCCTTCTCTGATTAACATATCAGTGTATAACTGTGGTTGTTACTTCCTGTTTGATGCTCAACAGTTCCTGTAGTAAAATCTGCTGGTGCTGCAAAAGTTGGCTGATATTTTGTGATTTTGTTTACTTCAGGAGAAAGAGCTTCTTCGGAAGAAGCAAAGAGAAATTGAGGAAGCTGATAAGGCCCGGAGATCGCAAGTGGTTGTGACGTTTGATTTGGTTGGTCGCAAGGTTTGTTCTAAACCCTCTCTTGGAAAAAAGAAAATTTCCTTCACAGTGGTTTTTGTAGTTTTGATGTGATTCTGATGATTTCGCAGCAGGGGTCCTTGTTGTCCTTTTCTGGTCAACTCTGCTTCCCCTAACATGATTCCTTTCTAGTACAATGGTCACTAATTGTAGAACCCATTTATCTTACGGTGTTACAAGCCATCTCAGAGAAATTGGAACCCTAAAAGATGAAAACATGTCCATATCCAGTTGAATCCAAATTATTCTTCTTCTTTCCTTTGTAACAAATGGGTGGGTTCCTTCCAATATTGAGAAGAATTATTTTCATTGAGATGGCTTGAATTTTGTGACATACTGACCCTTCTCCAGTCCCTCTTTTTTCTTTTTTTAATTGGCTAATCGGTTCAGGATTCTACCAATTGCAGGTGATAATGAACAAGGATGGAACCTCAGAGTCGGAATCAGAGAACAGCATTCTCAGGCCACCTGAAGAAAGAGAACAAAACCGTATAAAGCCTAATCCTACAATTAGGATACAACCGGTATTTGTTAATACCGGACCAGCTAGGGATCAAGTTAAAGGGAAACAAAACAACAGAGCAACAAAGGGTTTGTGCTTAGAAATCAGCGGGAGGGTGCAGCATGAGGGCAGGGGTCAGAAGTCTGCTGTTTCAGGTGAAGGTTTGAGGCCAGATTCACAAGCCACTGGTTATGGAGATGAGCCTGAATGTTCCCTTGATTACAACTAGTTATGTGTGATTGGCCTGAGTGTTCCCTTGTATTGCAAATGAAGAAGTTGCGTCATATGCTGTTGCATTCCAACTTATAGTGATTTCAATGAGCGCACCCAAAATTTGATCTTTTTACATTGGTTTCTGTAGATAAATTCGTATTAGGTGGATCTATATTTCATTCTTTCATTGCCTTTTACTTTATATATACCTTGTTGCCGCCCAAAAAGAACTACACTGGCAGCATTCCAATTCAGAACCTTGTGTTTTTTTTACAAATAAGATCCTCGGTTTTTGTTTTTTTTTAAAAGCTTGTTTTAATGATGACAAATATCCTTGCGGTCAAGCAGTGGTAACATTGAAAGCAATAGGAGCTTCGCTCCAAGCGTGTTCTTCGTTTATAGAAAGCAATCTTGGTCACGAATAGGTGGCAACAGGAGCTTACCCGGCACTTCAGCCCACCTAAATGTTAAACTTCAAGAAACCTGTTACTCTCTACTCTTACCGGATCAGATGATCTCTAATTTGATGAGTGCATAAACACAATCATTTCATCCCATAATCGGCAAAGTTTACAGAACCCTGATGAACCTTACTTAAATTGAAAAAATGAGGATGCGCTCAACTCATATACCAATGTCTTGCACAACTGCATCGACAGCACTGCCTCAACACAACGGATGCATACATGGAATTTATTTCCAAGAAAAGCTTCCACATGTATAGCTATGTACAACATAAATAAATGTTTGAACTAAGTGAAATTTTGGAAGAATGTATACAAAAGGGGAAAGGGTAGGAGGTATCTCTAGCGGTGTCACATAGCGGATACATGCTCAAACAAAAGGTGATTACTCATGTGGCTCTTGTTGAGGAGTTGTTGGGGACTCAGGAGCAATGGTGAACTGCAGACCCCTTCCCTGCCCCGACTGGAGGATGAAAGCCACTTCCCTTGCTGCTAAAGCTGCTGCCTCCTGATTTTTTGACAGATAACATATAAGTCAGACACAGATCAAATACAAACGAGTAAATTCTGGAGCAAATGCCGTAACTAGGAAACAAATCATAGAAGATTATGCTAACAATAGACGATAAATCATGCTTTAATTTCATATTCATGAGTTCCAATTTCTGTTCTTTTTTTCTTCTTCTATAAACTGGTCAAAGACTGTAAATGATCATCATCTGAAATGAAAGGCATTCTTCAGCTTCCTTTGAAAATTATAATACAAAAATGCAACTGGGGGGCCCTAGTTATATTTCACAACTATGGCAAGAGAATAGGACTGAAATGAAGTGAAATGTTTATTCCAGATGAAGGCCCTAACCTGTCGTTGCCTTCGACGCTGCAGAATGCTTATGGCCCAAGCCATGATGTAGCATGGCAATAGAAATCCAGCAGCACGCAACAAAAAGAGCTGTTAATCGTAACAAAAGACTGTTAGATAATAATTTAATAACTGAACCGAAATTCTATAATTATCATGGCAATGGACATGAAGTCACTCACAGAAAAATATGCAGAGGCATCATCATCATCTCCATCCCCATTAGAAATGGTCAAAGCATGCCTCAACAGCAAAAGAGCCATTAACTGCAAAAGGAAAACAAGAACAGTTAATAGATCTTTTGTATTTATTTATTTATTTTATTAGGACTGTTAATAGATAAGACATGGAAAAGGTTGGGGGCTACTAAAATAAAGAGGCACAATCTTCCACCATTATCCATGAGAAAATTATTAAAAAGACTAACATTGCAACTTAGTACACCAGTATGGCCAATATCTCAGCTCAAATAGAGAAACATCCTTAAGAGTTCATTTGAAAATGCCAATGTCTAATATGACGAGCGAGCACACTAATCATTAATGCATCACCAAATCACAGAGCACGGTCCGGATCTCCATCAAAAGTGAGCAAGGCCAACAAAGAGAGAATGAATCTTAGTAAGTTCAAGAAACAAACTGTGATGCAATAAACTAAGGTGCTCCATTGTTGACCACTCAAACCAACACCAACAAGTAATACACAGAAAATGTGTCAGTGAAAATGTCTGTACCAGTTTCTCACAAGCTAACCCGTTTCACTCAAAGTATATTTCAAGGTTCCCAGTCTCTCGGGTCATCCGATATTTTAACCAATGCATACTTCTGGATGCTGACTCTAACTGAGCATATGTAAGGATCTATGAAATAGAAACATGTAAAGCCGATGCTGAAATGGTTCTTAATGTAGCTTGTGGACTTTATTAGATTACATCTACAGGCTTTTTGAGCCTTGTAAAGAAAATAACATTTTATAAAAATCACACAGTGGTCTGCACATTCTTGACCTTTTAAACATTCAATATTTTAGTCCCAGCAAGTCCGCATGTGTTATGCTTAATGTAATTTTCAACTTTATTACATCTATAGGCTTTTTACGCCTTGTAAAGAAAATAACATTTTATATAGAACAAACAGAGGTCTACACGTTTTTGACCTTTTAAAGGTCCAATATTTTAGTCGCACCATGTCCACGTGTTATGCTTAATGTAAACTATGCTTCACACACTTAACAGAGGATTGCGCTAGGTAGCTGACAGGATAATGTTAAGCAACACTAAGAACAACAAAAGTTGCTAGGATGTGTTCAAAGTGCCTAATAAGTAATAAGTTAGGCTGTATGGTTTAACTCATAAAATTTCGGAAGGCACTTCAATTTCCATCAGATACTAAAGACATTGAATAAAGAAACTTAAAGAGAAAAATAGACATAAACAAACAACAGTTGGTAGGATGTGTTCAAAGGGCCTGATAAGTTACACTGTATGGTTTAATTCATTAAAAATTTGGAAGACACTTCAAACTTCCACGAGTCCTTAAAGAAATTTAACGAGAAAAAAATACATACTAAAGTAATTAAATTTCCACATGTCAAAGGATCTACACCACAATATAAACATTTAACAAACTGAAATAATTCCTTAATAGACTGAAAAATTAAAATACTAAGGGCTTACAATTAGAGCAGCTGAGCGGCAAAATGCAGCACCACTGGCATTTGTAGCAGCATACTCATCGTACTCAGCTTCAAGAAAATGGCGCTGCGCTGCTGCCATAGCAAGGATCCGAGGATCACGCAAGTCCAATGGCGTACCAGTGATGGTCCAACCTCCACTGTGAATATACAAAAAAAATAATTGAATCTTATAATCATATTATTAGACAGGAGAAAAAATTGCCCAAATCACGTATTATCTGAAAAGATAAGCAAAGCAAGTATACAAACATACCTAATATCAATTGTAGTCTCATCTGGGTTAGGTCTAGGAGGTGCAGTATAATCAGGCTTGTATGGCTGAAAATCATGAAATTAATAACTGGTTATGATCAATTCCAACTTTAGCAATATCCTTGCACAGTGTATCAATTTAAAAATATTGACATCAAAAACATTAATAAGAAACCAGAATTACAGCTCACCTCATGGCAGATCTCACACATTATGTCTCCTTTTTCATTGCACCAACGCTGCACGCATGCCCTATGAGCATACTGTAGGTAACAAATTTGTTAACATCAATATCCACAAAAAAATAATGATGGACCAATAAGATACATCTTTATGCAGAAACTAAATACATGACATATATAATACAAATGGAAACCAGGATCTTACAGTACATCCAACCATAGAAAAATCCAGATTTCTACTTCACAAAACTGGTTTCGTCAGGAGTGTTGACAAACATATACTTCATCAGTAAAAAAAAATACGGTGATGGAACCGGAGAATAATGACAGAGTATACTCAATAATCTCAGAAGCTTAAATACCATAAACAGCAAAATACAGATTTCTACTTTATAAAACAGGTCTCGTCAGGAGTGTTAACAAATAAATATATACTTCATCAGTTAAAAAAGATATGGTGATGGAATCGGAGAGAACAATGACAAAGTACATTCAATAATCTAAGAGCTTAAACAGCATAAACAGCATAAACATACACTGAAAAATTCAATCAGCAAAAATGTTAAAAAAGGGATGCCTCTCAATAACAATTCATATCATGGCTTAACTCAGCACCAAGTTCGTTCAAGAAGTTCAGGTAATGAACTACTTAATCTGATTGACAAGAAAATGTTTTTTTTATGTTAATTTATTGTGTCCAGCCTGCCAAATCCCCCTAAGCTACAGAGTCCGCTAGATCAAACGATAAAGAAGAATACAAATGGCCTACATTTGAAATACATAATATAAGAAGTTATGAAATCATATGCATACAATAAAGGCTTTGCTGCATAAAAGTTATATTTCACATAGGACATTCTTTTGGAAACTTTTAATTAATCCCACTCATTTATTATCTCAAGTATAAGATCATCAGCCATCATCAACAAGCATAGCAGGAAAATATCAGATATAAAGATCATATCAATCATCAAAACAAAGAAGCAATAACTCAATAAATAATCCCATGTCATGACTCATGACATATACCTCTGAAAACGATTGAAATCATCAATTGCTTACAAATTGTAGTTACTTTCTCAATGCCTATTGTATAAGTTAGACATCAATCTCACAATAAGTAATATAGAACGTTTAAAAATGGTAGATAAATCTAAACAACAAGTTGCAAAGAGTTATAAGACTTCAAACTGCCACAAGAATAGAGAATAAAACAAAATATTAATTGGATATCTATTTTTTATTAGGATTGGGGTTTAAGAAATAAACCTTCAGACTGCCACTACAAGCACAAGGAGTCTCCAGGTTCTTAATATGATCCTCCTCCTGGCAGATCCTACATTCTACCATCTGAATGAGTGGCTCTTCCTCAGAGCTACTGCTATTTTCTTCCTTATGCTTTTTAGTGTTAGAATCCTCCTTTGATGGCGCTGGAACAGAGGGGACAACAGTGCGAGAAGAGTCTCCAGAAGAACCTTCTGAACAGTCACCTGTCCGTATCGTTTCAACAGTCTGAGGAGCTATAAGGTGATCCACATACAACACTAGGTGATCTCCCATTGCCAAAAGATATCTTTCAGACAAACTAGCCTCTGGCACAGTTAACTTTAATGAGCTGAGTTTCTGCAATAAAACAAACTAATTCAGCTTCCTGCACGAACCAAATTCAGTGATGGCATCAACTTTTCAATCAAAACACGATGCATGGAAGATAAAATCAACAGGTTCATTTTCTCAGAGACAAGAGCCCTTAACCTATCAAAATATAACCTCACAATTTAACACCAAAAAAACAGTTTCCTGGAAATATACAAAGGATGGGAAGGTGTTTTTCTGTTCCCCTTTCTTTTTATTTGACTAATATGTTGTTGGTTCCTTGTTTCCCTTATTAGAGATTAGAGATATATAGCTAAAAATCTTTCAAGCGAAAACTAAACAAAGTGCTGCAGTCAAATATTCAATTCATTTATTCCAGGAACAAGGGGGAAAAAATACCGAGTATACCTCAATCGCTAATACTCAAAGAGAAAAAAAAACTAAAACTCTAACCAAAATAAGCAAAACCCAACAAAGAAACCAAATAGTTATCCAGAACCAAAAACCATGAATAACGATGCTTTGCATTCACAATGAAAGCACGACATGTAGAAGGCAAAAGGGATCTATGTACATGTAGCCGCCAACACCCTGAACAAGCATTTCCAAGAACAAACCTTTAGACACAAACTCAAAAGTCAAAACGAATCCTCCAGAATTTAAGTGATTATGAGACAATTCACATACAAATAGTCCGTTGAGTTCTGACAAAATCACGAGAATTTAAAATAAAACCCTAAAATCTTCCAAAAACCACTAATTCCTCCCAAAAATCCCTATAAGAAACCGGTCCAAGAGAAAATCCCAAAAGTTACCTCCTTTTCAAATGCATGCAATGTTAATCGGTCTCCCCTAACCGAAAGTTTCCCCTTTACAAGAATCCCAGCACAAAAATTCCTTCAATCAGCTAATTTTTTGGTCAAGATCATCATCAGTATGACCGCAGAGACAGAACACATATCTGATTTATTTAATAGAACAAAGATAAAGTGATAACCCCTTTGGAACCGCTTATAGGAACCCTAGTCCTTCACATATCTAATAGGGTTCAGCAATCCCCTCAAAACACCCCCAAATTGGAAAACTACTTAACAAATTCGAAGATCTGCATAGAACCCCAAAAAAGCCCTAAAGCCAACCCAAAATCAGCAATTTTCATTAAAAAGTACATAAAATTATTGAAGATTTCCGACATATTCATAAAGAAATGAGGATATCAGCAGAAAAGAGGCAATTTAGGTGGAAATGGCCTTACCGTAATCCCTAGAGAGAAAAAAATTCCCCTTTCGATATTCGATGAGAATGGGAAATGAAAACTGATTTAAGTAAATATAGTTTTGGTAACGCCCCTCTCAGTCTCGCATAACGTCCGTTAGGTTCTAGAGTCTTATATTGACGGCGTTAGTTTTGGTCTGTCCCCACGCGGTTCCTGCCTTTTTTTTTTCAACGGCCAGCGCCTTTGGAAATGTCGGACTTAATTAGACGACTTAATACCGCGGAAACGGGATTCTGAGAAAATATAATAAAGGTAATAGAATAGGAAATATATATATATATATATATATATATAGGAAATTTATAAAATCTGTAATGCATGCATGATGTCAAGAGCCTAGTAATTCAAGGCGTACATTTCTTTTAGTTTGAAGATTTTAGGGGGTGTTTGGTTCACCCAATTTATAGAAAATATTTTCTCAAAAAAATTGATAATGGCAGTTTCGTAAATAAAAATTTTCCCACTTGTTATGGTCATAACCACTAATTAGTGATTAAAGAGGAAAACCAAGTGTTAATATGGATAAGCATTTCTGCTCGTTAACTTGGAGCAACATGAACCTCCAAAGGCGGTGTGGGTCGGCCCATCAACAACTTTCTCCCGCGGAGAACGCGAAAGGCGGTACCAGTCGTCCGCCCAACCAATTGACTGTCTCAGGACTATCCTTCCAAGTCGCTTGTCCCTCCCGGGCGACATGGGGGACGACCAGCCATCACCTTCCAACCGCCCGGTCCGGGGCGGCGAAAGCGGTACTAGTCGTCCTCGCTACCCGTTATCCACCATAACCACTTCCAACCAGTCGTCTGCCCCTCCAGACAACAGAACACGAAGCAAACCTAGCCCCCCTCTTCTTAGCCATCCGTCCCCCGGGACGGCGTGGAGGGCGGCACCAGTCGTCCCCTTCAACCGATTACTCCAACGGACGCCCCAAGAGGTGCGAGTCGGCCACCCGACCTCAACTCCCTCTCTCTCATCCTATGTGGTTCCCTCCACTCGAGCAGCGGTTATCACGATTTTCGAGCCCATCAACATCGCATTAAATACACCGACACTCTTAATTCCCCATCTCTCACAAGATTTAAGGCACCTCCGGACCCATCGCATTCTGGTAGCCAATCCCATCCCATTAATAGCGAATAGACCACACCAACCCTCGAATCACCGCGATCGGACACTGTAAAGGCCGACCACTCTAGCGGGCCAGAAGTGTTCATCCAATCGGCTCACCGTGGAGAGGGAGGGTCGACTCACCATGGTTCCCAAACCAATGGAAAGCGGAAATACCCCTCAACCCTAATTATAAAGAGCAGCGTGAGCGGCTAACAAGGTAAGCAATCTTCTCAGTGTGAACACCTGCTCCATTAAACTATCTCCCACTCTACTAACTTGACCGTCGGAGGAACCACCGGAGATCCCAACTCCGCCTCTTCATTTGGTCCTTTTTACGTTGTGGCGAATCCTTTGGTGAGTCGGCGTCATTTGGGCTTTAGGAGAGAAAGCGGACTCCGCTCTCTTTAAAGCTAAACTCATCCGAGGTTAGTGACTGTGATTATATACATCAACACCACTATTTTTTAAAACTGTGTTTAGTTCAGAAAAACTTTACAGAAGTGTTTTTTGTAAAGTACAGAAATCTGTACTTTTTTCAAGAAATAGATTTCCACTCAAAATGGGTGGAAAACACCCAGAAATTTGTCACAATTAATATAAAACTAATATTTCATACTTTTTGAACCAACCAAACAAAATAATGGGCCCATTTTCTTGTACTTTTTGATATTTCTATAAAGTAATGGACTCATTTTCTTGTTTTGAACCAAACAAACAAAATACCAAAAACAAGAAAATTTGTACTTTTTTACTTCTCACAATTTTTCTCACAATTTTTTTAAAAAATACAAGGAAATCTATATTTGGGTGGAAAACATTTCCTATAATTTCAAGAAATTGAACCAAACACCCTCTTATTGTAAACCTATTGTGGGAGATGAAATATTATTGGATTTTATAGGAAAATAGTTTGCGTCGGGAAAAGCTCATTTCAATATTAATGTGGTGCGAATTAAAAAATTAATTAAGTTTTAGATAGAGTTGAAATAACTTATAACAATGAAACAGGCAAACAGATAAACAACAAACTATCAACATATGTGCACCAACTTGGGATATAAGTATTAGTCTTTAAGCTATACTAAGAGTGTGTTTGGCAACTTTAAAATTGAACTAGGCTTAATTAGTTTTTCTTAACTAGATCAAAGTTGTACTATATAGGAGTTGGTTCACAAAAAATTTAGTTTATGTGCAAGATTTTAAACTAGAAAAAACTAGTTTAATTTAGATTTAATTTTTGCCAAACTGAAAATAAAGTTTTGAACCGATATTGTACCGCTTAAAATAAATTTTATGGAGTTAATTATCAAACAGACATATTTATGTCCTGGCGTATGTTACTGTAAATACTTGGCAGAACTGGGCGAGACACTGCGGCAACGGAGGAGAAAGCGATGGATAGGCTCGAATGGGACCCACCCTGACTCTTTCTTTCTTGGTTTGGTGGGCCCACGCAAACAACGTGCTTGATGGACTCTGGCCTGCGGCTCCGTTTGCCCAATGGTCCCGTTTGAGACCTATTCCTTTCTCTTGGTTTGACTTTGACCCAAAGCCCTAACTTAAAAAGATACAATAAGTTTATTTGTCAATTTTGCAGATTTTTCAATTATTTAACTGTTAATACTTACAAATAAATGGTTTAAAATCAAATGTATTGTGTTCAGAGTGTTGATAAACATGCTCAGAAAATTAGACAATGAGAAGAAGAGGATGTAGATAGCTAGCTAGCATTATCATTAGTAGTGGCTGTTTACAATTAGATGGAGAGGAAGAGTGGAGTTTGAGGAGTTGGGATTGATAAGTTGTTCAGCTTGTAATAGGTTTGAGGCACAACTTGTGGAGATCTCTATTTCTCAGAGACGATGGGAATAGTCTAGAGGGATAAATGGTTTAGAATTTAAATTTGCTAATTTTCTTGAGATGAGGGTGGAATCAATACGCCAGTTGAGATAGAGAACCGAAACGCCAGTTGAATTTAAAATTATTGGACTTTTTATGCAAAGTGTTTTTATGTTAGTGATCTATTTCCAAGAGAGAAACCAGAGAAAAATAAATATCTATATTTACCACAGAAGATGAATAACCGTGTGAGACGTGTAGAAGAAGAGAGAACATTAGACTCTTTTGCAAAGTGTAACTTTTAGTTAAGAAATAATTAAAAAAAAAAGGAGAAATTATCAAGTGATGGATTCAATGGTAAGTGATTTAATATGATATATAGATTTGCTTACAAGAAAAGTAAAATGCGTTCGGAAATTGAATTACCCAATATGGTTTACCGTCCATTAGATTAATTAGTCCATGGGATATCATATCACAAATTGATATTCTCTGTATCCCTTCTAGAATCACAAGGCCCTACTATATATTCCAACTTGGGGTGCACGTTGTGTGCTTGGAAATGAGCATCAATATAAACAAAGTCATTTGTGCATTCTAAAAGCTTCTCATTTTAATGTACACTGGGTCTTGTGGTCAGGATATATAGGGCTTTTGGTAGCTAGTTATGTTATTGGAATATTTCATAACAATAATATGAAATGAATAATTAGCAGATAGTTATTTAACTATAACAACAAATTCCATTTGAGCCATTACTAAAATGACTTTTAAAATCACTGCCGCTACATATACCAAAACTTCAAATTTATGGTGATAATTGAGGGTTATATTCTTATATTCCAACATGCTTCACAGGTTGAGGTCCTTTTTACGGACTTAAATTTGGACTCACGCGGCGGTGTTATTTTTAGAAAATCCACTTTAAATTCGAGACCGTGAGATTTGAATATGTGTTGCTATGATACCATCTTAAAATCTAAACCATTACACCAAAACTCTGAATTTCTAACAATGACTCTAACTAGATTAACAAAATCGTTTATATTTAAGATTCATAATCTTCAAAGACTAACTCTTTTAAATTCTAAAAAAGGTACGAGTGTATAGAGCACACAAGAGTAGCTAGCAATTCTTCTCCATTTCCATCTTTTTCTAACTCTTCTCTCTTTCTCTCTTAAATTTGTTTTTCGCGTTGATTTTGTCAGAGAAAGAGAGGAGATGAAGAATGAATCAAGGAGGCTATTATAGAAGGGATTTATTACTAAATCATTGAAATTTTTAGAGGGAGTGTATTTATCGAGGTTAGAAAAACTTAGAAAGAATGCTACTATTTTGATTGCTTTTAGTTAAAATCTTTTAAACTAATTAAATATTTATAATTAAGGATTTTTAGACATTGGCCTCTGAAATCTTTCATACGCTTTTATTTAGCCTAAAAATCATTGAAATCGCTATTTACTTTTCTTTATTCATATAAGTTGCTATTTGAAATCCCTAACTTTTTAGTGGATACATGAGAATTGTTTGTTTTTAATTCTTCCGAGCCCCTACATTACTTTGTGTATTAGCGAAAGAGGTAAACATGACTATACCAGATAGGAGTATGCATTTATTAGTGGAAAAATAAAGTCGTATATAAATTTGATAAATGATAAGTTTTAAGGGGGCACCTGAAAATATATAGCTAAAATTAATTTATTAAAAACTTGGATCTGAGGATAATTTCTTTGTCGAATTTAATGACTCTTTTAGAGAGGCTTTGTTGATGAAATTAGTTCTTTGTTGTTAACTAGAACAAATATGTTTATATAACTGTGGTTGTATTTTTTTAAGGAAATAAATGTAGTTGTATAATTTGGGACTACATTGAAAATGTTTGAAAGAGATCTCTGAACTATCCCGGAGAAAATAATTAATGACCCCTATTTAAATTTAATATTTATGCTGCCTTCTCTTCCTCTTTCGTGATTTCTTCTTTTTCAGATTGATCGCCGATTATCCAAAGATCTTAGGTGGTGCAAAAAATCCGACAACAAGGCATGCTCTTTGAAACTTCAAACCCATTTTTCCTTTTTAGTTTTATACGTGATACTCTATTTTTTGGTGATGTTTAGGCATTGATCTTAACTACGTGAACAACGTAATTGCTTATCCTCTTTTAGCTTATTATACTAAGTTGTGATCTCTGATTATTTTCTTTTCTTTTTAGTTGTTTAATCCTTTAATTGACTATTGCAGTTTATTCATGCTATGCTTTGTGAGCCTATTAGCTTAGTAGTTAAATAAATTGTTCTACAGATTTCAGGTTAGAAATTATCATCGAATTGATAAATGATACTTACATTCTTGGTGCACTTTTTTTTTTTAGTTCAGCATGCATGTAATGATTAAATGAAACAACTTAAAAATATTATCCAACTGCTTTTAGAAGAAATATAGGATTATTCTTGGTTCATGAAAGGCATAATGTAAAAATGATTTGTTATATGAGTTGTTTCTTTTTCTTGCCGTGTACATGAAGATGTGCAAAACTAATGAGTTGGTTTTTAATCATTCATTTTAATGAGTCTTTTTCTCATATATTCGTGATTCCAATGGAGCATTTCTTTGCAATTAAAATAATTTTCTAGTTTCTCCTTTATCTATTCTCTAAAATTTCAGATTTCAAAATTTGTATTATTACTCATACTATCCAAATATGGAAGATAGAAGTTAATTTTTATTTTATTATAGTTACAATTGATTGTGATTACATCATGTTGGAATTCCATTTCTTCTTAGAGATATTTATCCTGTTAATTTTTTCTTTTCCTTTTTATATGTATGAACCTTTGAAAAGAATTACATACTCATATAAACAATTTTACAACTTGACTCTTTAACTTGAGAAATTTTAATATTTGTTTATGAAGATAGTTATGCTAATTTGCCTTGCATGCATGATTTTACTCTAGCAGACTAGCTCTTAAATTTGTTATAGCCTTAATTTTAAAATATTGCTAATTATAAAATTACACCTAAGTTTTTCCATAAAAAGTGCAAATTGTAAAATAATTGTATGTTACAGAAATTGAACTATGTTTATCGTTACTACTTTTAGGAGCATGCTTGCATATTCTTAGAGAGGTTTTCCATCAATAACTTACTTGATGGAGCAAAATGGATTCTTAAGTCTAAGTGCTTTAAGGGCTCGTAATAATTATTACAACTTGCTTCAAGGACTTAGCATAGAAGCTTAAAGCCCTCAAGATTGATTTGTAATTATATGGCACATTAATTTGTTTGGAGAACAATTTTGTTTAGGTTACGTTATGTGTGATTGTAGTTGTTGTTTATTCTTTCTCTTCTGTCAGATGTGTAACCTATTTACAGTTTGGTGAAAATAAACTTCTCACAGTTGAATGAGTGATTTATCATAATTCTTATCTAATATTGTTGGTACTTGGAGATTAGTAGTTTGTATAATTGTTGCTCAATCATTGATATTCAGAGATAATTGTATGGAAAAATCTGATGGTAAGTTCTTGGTGAGTTTGGAGTCTAATGGATTTTATTTATGTAAATGATACAGTTGATTGTTGAGGAGGTGAACTTTGAAACTTTAAAATTCAACTCTAGATGTAGCCTTTTTCATTGTATTATTTTTGTTTTTTAATGAAAGTAAAAGCAATGCAAATAATCATAATATTGCAGTGTTACTAATGCAACATATATATAAACCATCTAGAATATCGAGAACTTTGGTGTGTAGTTTTAGGTTTGTGCCCCCCGAATTTGTTGTGAAATATATAATTTTTAAAGCAACTCCAGTAATTATTTTTTACGGCATTAAATGGGTTTTAAATATATACATTGATAATAAAAAAATCCAACTTTTTATGTATGTTTTTAGTTCTTTCTAACATGGTATTGTATACATTCATACATGAACCCACCAACATAGTGGTTATTATAAAATACATTATGGTTATATATCTATATATTGTAATGATTCATCATTCACGAGCCAGTGGTCTTTATCTACTAAATGATTAATAAGAGGAAATGTTGGGTTGCAAAAGCCCATGAATCATTGATGCGATAGGCTAATCTAATTGGATTCAATTCAGACATGCACAAGCACAAAATGTTTTACATTATGAGAATCATGAGGTCAAAACCATATGATCCGAGTCTCAGTTCCAGCTCGTTATACATACTTTTTCGCTATACCGTATATACTCACAACTAAACTTTAACAGAAACTAGAGCATATATGTCCATGCACGCAAGTACATACTAAGTACTCGACGAGTATCAAGATCACGTATACAAAACATCACAAAGCGCCTGTATATCTGTATATACAGTCTTCTCATCATATAACTAACTTGATAGCCCTTATAGATTTTCCATCGGATCACTACTGCTGTTACGAGCAGCTGCGTGATCCTGCTGCAGCTGCCTCATGCTCTGCAGACGTCGAAGTTTGAATGAAGACTGTCTCTCAGTGCTCAGAGCCGGCGCCTTATCCGTTACCCGTATGAAATTGTAGGACCATGCACCCACCACGGGGCCCACCATGTACACCCATATTTCCCTGTAGTTGTTGCTTACTACCGCGGGTCCTAGTGTCCTCGCAGGGTTCATCGATCCTCCAGATATGGGCCTGCAAGTTTTAATTGCATCCACCAAGACTAAATTTATTATTGATAGATTAGAAAATCACACGAGACAAACTAGCTAGTTCTCAATCACAATAGTGTCAAGTGCGTCTGCAATTATTTTAACCAGAGATTTTTTTATCATAACTTGACACTTGTATTTAGACATATATAATAGTTTTACAAATAAATATGATAGTGTCATATTTATAATAGTTTTATCAGAGATTTTTTCCTCTTAGACATGAATTATAAATATGATCAATTAACATTGTCAATTATATTGCATGCTCTTCACTATGAATAAATTGGGCCCATTCCCTTAATAATTTAGGCCCAAATCACTTCTCCAAAAGAAAAAAGAAAAGAAAAGTAAGTAAACAAATAAAAGAAAGGCAAAGGGTGGGGAGGGGGCGCAAAAAGATGTATTGCATGATGATTTGTTTTAAATTCTGATTATATTTGGAATATTTTGGTTATCAGGAATTTATTCGGACATCAGAGCTAGTATAAGTCGCCTGTATCCATAGCCATATTTTCATTTAGATTATGTCTACAAATAAGTTTGAGCTGGACCAATCCTCAAAAGCCCACGGTAAGGATCCAGTGGGCCTTTCCTTAACGGTTAAATTGCTTGCTTAACTCTAACCTCGGACTATTGTTAAGTTCTAAAATACAGTTTGCATCCATGCAAATGCTCTCCAACACAGGTCAATTCTTGACGTTAAATATGTTTGGCAAAAACTTGTATAAGATTAGACTAGTTCTTTTTAGTTTAAAAAAAGGGCCCTTATCTAGATTATTTTTGTACAACCCCAAACTTGGTTCAATCCTAGCCCTGTTCAAGCCTAGCCCTGTTAAGACCTTAACCAGATTAGTGTCAAGTTGCCAAATGTTTGCCAACTCCCTACTATCCAAGTTAGTGGAGCTAACCTAGTTAATGAATTGAATTGTAGTTAGGGTAAAAGTGGTCCAACTTCAAACTTGGTTTTCTTAGTTCAAATTGAGGCCCTTATCCGGGTTAGGATTGAACCACTCTCTACTTGGATCAAAAACTAATCTAGTTCTGATATTAACCCGGTTAATGAAGAGTAGCCCAAACACACCCTTAGATTTTCCTGAATTCTGTGTTAATTTCAATACAAGATAAAAAGTTATGCTTTATTAAAGACTAATGACAAGTACTAACGAGTGTTGTAGCAAGCAGTAAATGAATGTTAATTAAATAAATAATTTACCCAGCAAGGATGGCGCCTATGCAAACGGAAGATCCAACTACTAACCCTGCCAATTCTCCCACCTGTACACACACACACATACATACATAAGTAAAACCAACAAAAATCTTCAATTTCAATTGAAATTAACAAGATCAACTATTATCTTTTTTTTTTTTTCCTTCTTTAAGAACAACTAACAATTATGAAATTAATTTTAGATTAAATACTCACAGCTCTGGTATCAGTGGCAACTGCAGAGGTGACAAACATCAAGGTGAAGGTGGCAATAATCTCCATAACCAGAGCCTGATATGCGGTCCCGGAGGGCGTTGTTGTCCCAAGATCGTGCAATGGCGGAAGCACCTCGTGCAGGGCGAAGGAGGCCATCATTGCCCCTGTAAATTGGGCTGACATATAGAAGGGAACCTGCAAACAAACAATTGAGCCTTATGATGTTTTACTTTTTTTTTCTTTTCATATTATCATATATATATATATATATATATATATATATATATATATATATATATATATATATATATATATATATATATATATATATATTATATGTGTGTGTAATAACAGATGTTACAGATTGCACGTATCAATCAACTTTTATACATGTAGTAACAAAATTTGGGAAAGCCCGACCTGTATCCAAGGGAAATGTCTGGTGACTGCAAAGGCCAGCGTCAGGGAGGGGTTCATGTGAGCACCGGAGATGTGACCCACTGTATATATCATCGTGGTCACAGTGAGTCCGCCTGCAATTGACGCTCCAAGCTGCGATACTTCGTGCTCATCACTCCGGTAAAGGGCGCCAGACCCGCTGCCAATGAACACTATCATGAACGTGGCTATCAGCTCTGCCATCACCTGCAATTAATATATATGAACAACATGTATAAACAAGTGCCTGCAGTTAATTAATCAAGTACTTGTGTTGTTTACCTTTCTAAGGATACACGGAGGTAGTCGATCTCGAAGCTGATTGAGAGTTTTTGGGGGATTTTGATCAGTTGAGTTCTCACTGATTTCTAATGAGTGATCTTCTGCAGGTCTTATAGAGTTTGAAGCCATATATTAATATTCCTTTGTTGGATCTAATTCTATGTGGTGTTGTGAACGTGGGAGGCATGGGGGGGACAAAGGACAATGAGTGTCCCCCATGCCCCCCTTCCCTCTATGCCACTCCCATACCCCCCCTCCATACCTCTACCTCCCCCCACTCTCCCTCCACACTCACCCCCTTTCTTCTATAAATAGGAGAGGTAGTGAGGTTGAGAGTTTGAGGAGGTTGTGTGAAGTTTGAGGAGAGAAAGATTAGAGCGGTGATTTTAAGATAATCACACGCGGTATTTTGAGAGATCTCAAGTTTGAGATCTTCTCTGTTTCAAGCTTTGTAATTTCTTGTGGTCAAATAAGAAATTATTTGTCTTTGCTCAGTGGGCGTAGGCAAGTTCTTAGAACCACGTAAATCTGTTGTCTCGTCTCATTTATTTATTGTTTTTATATTCGCTATTGCTTGTATTTTGGTTAGTTTCTCTCGAGGGGGTTAATTCAGCTTCCGCGGCGGTGTGGGCGTCACCTTGACACCCAACAATTGGTATCAGAGCACTTGATCAGATTGGTGGTGGTAAAGCTTCCGAATTGAGGTGGTGCTTGGCTATTGTGTGGAATTCCTGAGAGAAGCGGTTTAACTAAAACAAGCGGAGAATGACATCTACCAGTAAAAGCAGTTAAAGTTGGGAAGTATGAGATCGAGAAATTCAATGGGAAGAATGATTTTTCCTATTGGAGGATGCGATGAAAAATTATTGATTTCATAAAAGTTGCACAAAGCTTTGGCGGAAAAGAGAAGAAGCACAAGGACATGTCCGATGAGGATTGGGAAGAGCTAGATCCGAAGCACGGCGTCAATCATCCTTTGCCTTGAAAGGGATGTAGCTTTCTTAGTGGACGGGAGGAAACTACGCGGCGTGTGGTTAAAGTTAGAGAGCACCTTCATGACGAAGAGTCTAACGAACCGATCTATTTAAAATCCAAATTGTACACTTGCAAGATGGAGGAAGGCTCGTCAATCAGGAGTACATCAACAAGTTTGATAGGATCATATCAGACTTAAAAGACATAGATGTAAAAGTAGGAGATGAGGATCAGGCGCTTCTACTACTTCTGTCTCTGCCGAAGTCTTATGAGAACCTGGTGCAAACACTGATGCTTGTAGGAGACGATCTGACGATGGATGAGACTAGAACGGCGCTTCTAGCGGATGATCTTCGAAGATTGCAACCGGTGACATGACTACGGTGGTAATAAAGAATAAGCGAGGATTGTTTGCTAGAGGAAGGGGCAATGAGCGAGGAAAAGGCAAGGGAGGAAAGTCTAGATCAAAATCGAGACCTCTTGCGAAAAGACCGTGTTTCAAATGCGGTGAGCTAGGGCATTTCAAAGTCAATTGTCCTAACAAGAGAGTAGGTGGGAAGAAGAATAACAACAAGACTGAGAGGCGAGAAGGCAAGGAAGAGGCGAGCTACGCTTCAGGGGAAGAGAGTGATAAGGAGTGCTATGTCGTCACGGGTGGCGAGGATATCTCGGGAAAGTGGATACTTGATTACGGTTGCTCTTACCATATGTGTCCAAATAGGAAGTGGTTTACTACCTACGAGGCATTGATGGTGGAACCGTATTGATGGGGAACAACCATGCTTGTAAGCGGTGGGGCTAGGTAATATCAAAATCAAGATGCATGATGGAGTGGTTCGAACCTTGATGGATGTGAGGCATGTTCCCGACTTGCGGAAGAATCTTATCTCAGTTGGTGCATTGGACTCCGGCGACTGCAAAATTATTACGGAAAACGGAGTGAAGAAGGTTGTTCGGGTTCCCTTATAGTGATGAAGGGTGTTCGCCACGGTAATTTATATACTCTCTCGTGCACGACGGTGACGGAGATGCAAATGTTGAACCGAAGGAAGTGGTGGAGATCCATGTGAGCACACACGGTTATGGCATAGGCGGCTTGGGCATATGTCGAGAAGGGTCTAGTTACGCTTGGTAAAGAGGGTCTGGCGAAGAATCTAAAGGAACCTAGCATGGATTTTTGCGAGGATTGTGTGTATGGAAAGTCACACGGGGTTGATTCGAGAAGCAAGTCTAAGAGCGAGGGATACTAGATTATGTGCACACGGATGTTTGGGGTCGGCTCAGACCACTTCTAAGGGTGGTTCAGATATTATGTCTCGCTCATAGATGACTATTCGAGGTATGCTTGGATTTACTTTCTCAAGCATAAGAATGAGGTGTTCGAGACATTCAAGAAGTGGAGAGCAATGGTTGAGAACAGACGGAAAGAAATTGAAGACACCGAGATCCGATAACGGCATGCAGTATACGATGGTGCTTTCAAGGAGTTCTCAGAATCGAGGGAATTGTTCGACACCGACACCAGTCAACACCACGCCAGAATGGGGTCGCAGAGAGACCGAACCAACATTGCGGGAGAAAGCAATGAGCATGCGATCATACCGGATTGGGCAACGAATGGTGGGCGGCGGTGGCTCTGACTTGTTACATCGCGGAACCGCTCACCACATTCGATATTGATGGTGATACACCCTATAGGGTGTGGTCGAGAGCATGCAGATTATGATAGGCTCAGAATTTTCGGATGTACCGCCTACTATCACGTCAACGAGGGAAAGCTTGACGCGAGGGCCAAGAAGGCAATATTCTTGGGATATGCGAAGGGCGTAAAAGGCTATCGCCTTTGGTGTACGGAAGATTCGAAGTTCGTGATCAGCAGGGATGTTACCTTTGATGAGAAATCCATGATTGCTAGGGCACCCAAGGATGATGGTGTTAGGACTGATGAGGCTTCTAAGTCTCAGGTTATTGAAATAGAACTTAAAGACCAACCAGGTTCTAGTTGTGTTCAAGTGGGAAGTCAGGTAGATGATGAGCTTGAGCAGGAGGAGGTTCAGCAGGAGAATACACAGGCACTACAATAACAACAGCTCGAGGATAGTTTGGCTTCCACTAGGCCAAGGCGAGCATACAAGCATGTACAGAAGCTGGGGGCTGATCAACCCCTGAAGCACTATGGGCAGGTTAATTTGGTTGAATACGCACTCTCGGTGGAGGAGGACGAGCCGGTCTCCTTCAAGGAAGCTATTCGGGACAAGGATAGTGAGAGTTGGTTGGCTGCGATGGAGAAAGAGATAGAATCTCTTCGGAAAAATCAAACATGGGAGGTGGTCCCATTGCCCGTAGGAAAAAAGCTATTGGTTGTAAGTGGGTGTATAAAAGAAAGGAAGATTTTTCAGAGTTCGGTGGTACAAGGTACAAGGCGAGGCTAGTGGCTAAGGGTTTTGCACAGAAAGAGGGTGTGGATTGCAATGAGATATTTTCTCCGGTGGTGAAACACACTTCTATTCGGGTGCTGTTGAGTATTGTTGCTCATGGTGATCTTGAGATGGAACAACTCGATGTTAAAACGGCCTTCTTGCACGGAGACTTGGATGAAGAGATCTACATGCATCAACCTGAGGGCTACAAGGTTGAGGACAAGGAGGATCATGTGTGTCGTTTGAAGAAGTCACTGTATGGATTGAAGCAATCTCCCCGACAGTGGTACAAGCGATTTGACTCCTTCATGCTGAAGCATGGGTTTGCCCGAAGTGACTATGATTGTTGCGTTTACATTCGGAAGCTTCGTGGAGGTAATTATATCTATCTCTTTTTGTATGTGGATGACATGCTTATTGCTTCTAAGAGCAGGGTGGAGATAGATAGGCTGAAATCTCAACTTGGTGAAGAGTTCGAGATGAAGGACATGGGCGCTGCTAGGAAAATACTGGGTATGGAGATTAGAAGAGAGCGGGCGAACCGACGGTTGTTCTTGAGTCAGAAGGGCTACATAGAGCGAGTGATTGCGAGGTTCGGGATGCAAAGTGCTAAGTCGGTGGGGACTCCATTGGCTCCACACTTTAGGCTTTCTGGTAAATAATCTCCCACTACAGCGGAAGAGAAGACGTATATGGAGCGTGTTTCCTATGCTAGTGCAGTTGGCAGCTTAATGTACGCAATGGTGTGTACACGCCCGGATATTTCACAGGCGGTCAGTGTGGTCAGTAGATTCATGGCGAATCCGGAAAAGGCACACTGGGAAGCAGTGAAGTGGGTCCTGAGGTACTTAAAGGGTATCGTTGATACGGATCTGTGTTTTGGTGGAGAAACATGTCAGATTGATGGGTTTGTGGACTCTGATTATGCGGGCGATCTAGATAGACGGCGATCTACTACTGGTTATGTATTCAGGATACATGGGGCTCCGGTTAGTTGGCGATCGATGTTGCGAGCTCTGATGACACTTTCTACTACAGAGGCCGAGTACATGGCCATGGCGGAGGGAGTGAAGGAAGCATTGTGGTTGTGGGGTCTTCTAGATGATTTGGGGATTGAGCAGGAGAACGTGAACTTGTGGTGCAACAGTCAGAGTACGATTTACTTGGCGAAGAATCAAGTTCATCATGCTCGTACCAAGCATATCGATGTCAGGTATCATTTCGTGCGGGATGTCATAGAGAAAGGCGATATTTCTCTCATGAAGGTACACACGAATGAGAATCCCGTGGACATGTTAACCAAGGTGGTCACAGGCAGCAAGTTTAAGCATTGCTTGGATTTGCTTCATATCAACCCGTGTTGATGGAGAAATGCAGAACTACGATTAGCTTGATCCCGGTCAGAGGGTACGTAGGCAACCATGGTATAATGATGCAGCTGGTTTGGTCTGGGATTTGCCTGGTTTGGCGTTCGTAGTATTCTTCTGGTGTTCGTCCAAAATTTAAGGTTTATTAAATGTTGTACGAGGTGGAGAATTGTGAATGTGGGAGGCATGGGGGGGACAAAGGACAATGAGTGTCCCCCATGCCCCCTTCCCTCTATGCCACTCCCATACCCCCCCTCCATACCTCTACCTCCCCCCCACTCTCCCTCCACACTCACCCCCTTTCTTCTATAAATAGGAGAGGTAGTGAGGTTGAGAGTTTGAGGAGGTTGTGTGAAGTTTGAGGAGAGAAAGATTAGAGCGGTGATTTTAAGATAATCACACGCGGTATTTTGAGAGATCTCAAGTTTGAGATCTTCTCTGTTTCAAGCTTTGTAATTTCTTGTGGTCAAATAAGAAATTATTTGTGCTGCTCCCGTGGACGTAGGCAAGTTTGCCGAACCACGTAAATCTGTTGTCTCGTCTCATTTATTTATTGTTTTTATATTCGCTATTGCTTGTATTTTGGTTAGTTTCTCTCGAGGGGGTTAATTCAGCTTCCGCGGCGGTGTGGGCGTCACCTTGACACCCAACAGGTGTACTGCTTCTTCTCCTTATATATATATATATATATATATATATATATTTAGAGTAATGCTGTATAAACAAGATCAAGAAGATTAATTAGTGTGACCTAGCTGATTGGTTTGTCACTCAAAACTAGTACTTGATCAGCACTTGGATCGATCCACAGATTTTCAAAGCACGTGGCAAACTCTCCGCGATGAAATTAGTAGGAGAAAGCAGTTCAATTCAGCTCCTTTCAAATAATTAGCCAATCAAAATCAAGGTTACCCGTACCTAGCTATGTCAATCCAATATTTTTGAACGAGCCGCATGTATATATATAAAAAGATTTATGGAATTAAGTGGGATTGACCAATTTACAAGACATTACCTACTTCTCTAATTTTTGATATCCAGACCCAGGGGGAGGTTTTGATTAAAAACATATGAGTAGGTGAGAATTTAGATTTCGGTCTATTTTTTTAGGCCCATCGCTGTTAATGGGACATAGAACCAATCAGTGTATTTCTGTTTGTTTGGCCGTAGGGGACTTGGCGGTCACAATTGTCACTTCTATGGGTAGTTAAGGTCCCAGGAAAATGGTCCCTTTTTATTTTATTAATTAAATACGGAATTATTCCATTCATATGCATATTGGTTTTCATTTAAGGACTGAGTTCATAATGAAACTCTAGAAGAGCCTACGGATGGAGTTTTTTTTAACTAACACAGAACCAGAATGAGGGTCCTACGATAGTAGTAAGAGAGCACGTAGGCACCATCATGCACAAAGTATAATGAAAAGAGGCCAGTTAATTATGATTTAGGACAGGGCCATATTGAATCATTGCATGCGTTTGTTTAATTAATTAATGCCATTCTGAATTGTTTGAACTAATTCATCACTTGAACTGATTTCGTTTACGCGAACAACAAACTAGACACAGTTGTCTTTTATATCGGGTATTTGTTTGTTGAATGTGTTATATATATTTTTGTGGATTATTAGAATAAAATTTAACTGAATTATGTTTCTCAGAAGAGTACTACATCCTTTTTTCATGTAATATATGCAGGCACTAATACCTCAAATTTGGCTTTAATTAAAAGAAAAAAAAAATTAAGACTAAACAATTTATCATATCTCGTCACATTTCGAGTTTATTGAAGACGCCTAAACCAATCTCGTTTCCAAATATTAAACAAGTCATAATTTTTCCCACTAAATGGTCTTACATATGCCATGATCTCAGATCATACATCAGATTATTGAGGAAACTATAGATTAGAGTCTGTCAAAGTTCTGACGATCCCAGTGCAAAGGAAGAGAGTGTGATGATGCCATATTCACCATAACAAAAAGGGTTTATATATCCAGTGGTAGGTTAAGAAACACAAAAGTTAGAGACCAGATCGATGATCTAGAAAAAAACCATAGAACTATGTGATAAAGTTTGTTGATATAAGCCTACAAATCTCTAGCATAAACAACTGCTTATCTAATAGATTGGGTTCTTATCATGCACGGAGGCATGCATAAATTATTAATTAAGAAACCTGAAGAAAGTCAATTGGTGGGTAATTTGACTCCTATTTACTAATCTGTTTAATTAATGTGCGCCGCTCATGGATGATATCTAATGTACTGCCGGTCAATAACGAATGACATCTAGCAAATGCTTCAAAAAGTGAGCATTCTTTGCTTATTCTCAAGCAAACACTGTTAATTTACTGATGGATACTGTCTTCAATATTTGTAAACTAATTATGCATAATCATGTTTGGAGTTTAATTTTAACCAGTGACAGAAAATAGGCCGCACATTGTTTTGACTATAGTTGCTAAAATAATCCAATTATGGCCTGCTGTCTTAATTCGAAAAAAGAAAAAAGAAATCCAAATATGTTACACCGGCTAGATAACATGTACCCAACCTCGTAGAAATGAATTCTCTGCGAGTTTTCAAGAAGCGAGAACTCAGTGCTTTGGTCATGTTGTTCGTCATGTCTGTGGTCGTGATATGATATTCAAATTCAGCCTCTCTGTTTAGTTTCCTATATGTTGGTCATTATAATTTTCTAGTTTCGTTAGAACTATCCCTACTAGTCAGAATATGTAAATATAACTTCAACATTTTTGGTGTAATAAAAATATTTTAAAATGGTATCAAAGCAATTCAAAACCTTAAAGTTATAATATTGAAAGTTGATGAATATCTTAATTAATTATAATTAATTTCTAACATATATACATATTCCTCTAACTTGAGCATCCTATTTCATGGATCGAAACCTATGTTATTTTATGAAGAGACATATATCTTTGTAAATCCTTCATAAATGCATGATGGATGAGATTTGGGCAGAGTTGTTTTGATACTATCTTAATTAAAGTCGATTTTTGCATGATAAATATATAAAGGATGGATTGATAGTTTGTAAAGCTGTGCTATTTTTGTAGTTGAGCGAGTCATTTTGTTAACCTGACCAAGTATCGCGCCTGAGTTTGTGATATATGTACATACATGTTCAAATTAGTGACCGGAATATTTTCTTCATTGACCAAAAAAATTAAAGTCAATTTCTCTGCATCAAGTATTTCGAAGTTATTATAAAAAAAAAAGTATTTCGAAATAACAAATGATAATGATTATATATACACTTGTTAACACTGTTTCTCAAGTAATGTAATGTGGTGAAGATCCAGATAAAAACTCATCCGATGACCATTTTCTTTGAGATCTAGCTACTACTCATCCCATCACACTTATACAAATGCATATACAAACATCACCGAGCCAGCTGTATAGTTTTATACAGTCCCATTGATTATATGTATATATATGCTACTTTATATAATTTAAGGATTTTCCGTTGCATAATCGTCAGTATTAGGATGATGATTAGCTGCACCCTGGCTGATGCCCTGCAAACGACGAAGTTTAAATGACGATAACCTGTGATCAGTCTGATCAGCTGACTTTATATCAGTTACACGTATGAAATTGTAGGACCATGCACCCATCAACGCACCCATTGCAGGGCCCACAATGTACACCCATAATCCCTTGTACTTGTTGCTTGCTACTGCAGGGCCCAGTGTCCGTGCAGGGTTCATTGATCCCCCAGAGATTGGCCTGCAATACGCATCAGTGGCTCAATTCTTAATATACAAGATGACTTTTTAATTTAATTACCATAATTAACGACATCAGCAGTTTACGTATAAGCTTTGACTTTCTCTCTTCTGTTCCTCTCATTGAAATTAAGGTCATTGCTGAGTACAAACCTAGGATTAATTCTACTAATTAAATCCAATGAAATCATGTGGTCCTATTTACTAGTTTAACATGCCAGCCATGACTCAACAGTCAACAGCATGTAATTAAGGAGAGTTGACCTCTTCCCCTCTTGAAATGGATATGTGCTACAAGAGGTCAGAAACATCATCACTAGACCTTGAATTTAACAAAATTTTAGGTGGGCTTAACTTGAGTTGTAATGGGCCTATATTTTTAAATTTATGGGCCAACGTGGAGATGATCGATCGGTATGTATTACCCACTGGGCTTCGAGTTCTAATTAAGGAAAATTACCCGGCAAGGATGGAGGTTATGCAAACAGCAGAGCCAACTGCTATCCCTGCCAATTCCCCCACCTGTATAGGACAAAAACATGTAGGGGCGTTAAAATCCAACACAAGAATTAAACACAATAAAAATAAAATTACAGGCCGTAATCAGTTGGAAACCAAGAAGGAGAATATATATATACTCACAGCTTTTGTGTCAGTTGCCACTGCTGAGGTGACGAACATCATTGAAAATGTCACGACAATCTCCATCACCAGAGCTTGCGTTGCCATGCCGGAGGGCGCTGTTGTCCCCAGATCGTGCAGCGGCGGAAGAACCTCTCGCAGGGTGAACGCGGCTATCATCGCCCCTGTGAGCTGAGCTGTCATGTAGAAAGGAACCTATACGTGCACAAAATAATCGATCATCGATCGATCACTTGTCGATCATTATATACTTTAAGTTATTAATTAACTAAACATGATCGATCTTGAAAATAAATTATTCAGTGTTTCAAATATTGCTTAATAAAATGATCAGGAGTTGTGTATTAAAGTTTTCGATGTGATGGAAACTAACTGTGAGAGGATATCGATTGAATTATTAATTGCACATGGAATGATATATATCCGCTCCCAAACCTCTCCGGCGATATTATTGATGCAGGAGTTATATAATTAGTGGTCCCACTATGTGAAGCCATGCTCCTTAATTTTAAGAATGCCCTTAATTAAGTTTGGAGAATATATTATTTAGACTATATATATATATAGAATACTGTACACAGATCCTACTAATCACGTACGGGAGCGTCACTCATTATGTGAACCATATACATAATATATATACTAGTACGTAGTGCGACCTAAATACTAACAGTAGAATGTGGAACTAGTTAATTAAGAAGTATCTTCCCGTTAAGAAAAGCTAATTAAAATTTACCTTATTAATTTATGTCTTAATGATATTTTTGGTTTACATGATCATCAGTTGGTCATTTAATTAGCACGCATACACCAATTGTGAATTGTGATAGTACTTAGATTAAGAAATGCTTACAATTAATGACATCTATATAGTGAAACATAATTTTTACATTAAGAATGGATGCAGAAAATCATCTATAAGAAAATGAATGAAAGGTCTGATTATCCTTAAGTATATGATGATCATGGATCAATCGCCGTCACCTCATCATATATATAGTGCCTCGATCCTATATGTTCAGAAAAAAAGTAGAATAATTAATCAATAGATAAAATGTTTCATAGTTTTCGCCAAATTAATTTACTAATTCAAAGCCTAGGCGACAATTAACTTATTTTTAAATAAGATCAATCACAATCTACTAGAACAAAAAACTTGGGAAAAAACGACCCCAACCTGTACCCAGGGGAAATGCCTGGTGACTGCAAATGCCAGAGTCACGGCCGGATTCATGTGCGCACCGGAGATGTGCCCTACCGCATATATCATCACCGTCACGATCAACCCGCCAGCAACTGATGCACCGAGCTGCGACACTTTGTGCTCGTCGCTGCGGCTCAGGGCACCAGCACCGCAGGTCACAAACACCAGCATGAATGTAGCTATCACCTCTGCCATTACCTTCAATCAAGTTCATTTTCCTTAGTTAAAACACATTAAAATCATTCTGAGACTTTTTAGGAAAAGTCTGAAACTTTAATTTTAATTATGTCATAAAATGCATATATAGTTAAATTAAACATATTAAAATCATCGAGACTTTGTTTTAGGAAAAGTCTGAAACTTTAATTTTAATTATGTCATAAAATGCATATATAGTTAAATTAAACATATTAAAATCATCAGAGACTTTGTTTTTAGGGAAAATTGTGTCCAGGCCCCAAAATGGTGCCATGTGAGCAGAGAGAAAGATAGCGGTGAAGTTACTATCCTACCCTCAGGCGTGACCGAACTTCGAACCAGCGCCTCCCCTTCCTCTCAAGTACTCTCTCTCTCCTCTTGGCCTTCAACTGTTCGTGACCAGGAAAATCCCAAACATCTCTAATTTCGATCTAGGGTTTTCGCTCACGGAAAATGTCGTCGAAGGAAGCCTCGGTTAACGATTTGAAGTCGAAATTAGACGAAGGAGAAAGATGAAGCGAAATCACAAAGGCCCGCCGCGACGCCTTGAATCATCCGGGAAAGGCAAGACGAGGAAGCCTCGAAGACCACGTTGGTAATGCAAAGGCGAACCACGCAGGTCGAGGCCGAAGAGAAGACAAGAAGGGATGATTCCAACCCCAAAAGAAGTAAGTGCTAGGAAAAATCTAATTAAAGAACTTAACCCCTTTGGATGTTATCCAAACCGAGTTTCATGTTAATTCTAATCCTATACAGAGAGTTAACCGATTTGTGTTTCATGTTAAGTCAAACCTAAATCGTGTTAAGTCTAATTTCATTCATGTCAAATCTAATGTCTTCTCATGTTAAGTCTATTTTTCATGTTAATTCCAATTTTGTTTGTGTTAAGTCTAATTGGTTTCATGTTAGGTCTAATTGGTTTCATGTTAAGTCTAAACTAGGTTCATGTTAAGTCTAATTTCGGTCATGGCTAGTCTAATGTCTTTTCATGGTAAGTCTATTTTTCATGTTAATGCCAACTTTATTAGTGTTAAGTCTAATTTAGTTCGTGTTAAGTCCAATTTGATTCATGTTAAGTCTAAGTTAAGTTCATGTTAAGTCTAATTAAACGCTTACATTTGAATTTATTTTCGTGAAAATAGTTGGTGAGGCTTCTTTGGAGATATTAGGCCAACTGCCGTTATTGGGGCTTATTGTGATTTTATGAATCGGCTTGGCCCAAAGATTCGTCAATGTACGGGGATGCCTATTGTGGATCCACATTTGAGCACTATATACAATTTGGTGCTCCACTTGATCGTAAAACACTTGAGCACGTATTGAGTTTTTACGTGGGCGATAAACGAACATTTTCTATCCCCGATGCATATTCGGGAAAAGAAACTTATTAATTTTGGCGTGGATTGGGTCCGTAATCATACTTTATTTCCAATTTACGGTGAGATTATTTTGAAGAATAGGGACTCAAGTGCGAGAATGTGGGTGCAATATTTTTCTAAACTTTTAAAGATGACAAGGCGGAAAAAAGAAAAGTCGACATTAGCATGAGAAGATATGTTGAAGATCGCTAGAAAGTCTAGTGGAATCAACGAAGAGAAGGATATCCAAGACTTTGTTCTCCGCAAATTCTTTATCGGTCTTTCGATGATATGGTGCCCCGAAGCGGGGATGGTTTCCCTAGAATAATCTTGAAGTATCCGGATAGCATTGAGAGGGTGAACAAAGTCGCATGGGGTGACTTCATTTATAAAGAAATTATTAGAGGCATAAATGTTGCTCGGAAGGGTTGAAGAAGCCGGGGTTACATATATCCCGGATGCATGCCATGATACCGTAAGTTCCATGTTAAGTCTATTTAATTTTCTACTAAGCGTACATTGCTTCTTGTGAAGTGTTAGGCCTTTCATGTTAAGTCTAATTTGATTCATGTTAAGTCTAATTTAGTTCATGTTAATCCTAATTACTTTCATGTTAAGTCTAGTTATTTTAATGTTTTAAGGTTAATGGTGAATATGATCGATCATAGTTGGAATGGTGAATGTATTACTTACGACTTTGGTACTATGAGATGACCAGGCATAAGGAGATATGCCACCAAGGATGATGCCGGCCTCCAATGACAAATTGGGTCTCAGCGGGGGGAAAAGCTGGCTCTTTTAGGAAGGGGACAATTAAAGCAAAGGCAAAAACGGCTTCAATAATGCATCTAGAGAAGCCTATTGTGGAAGTTGGGCCATCTCTCCCAAACCCCCATGAGGAAAGATTTCAAGCCCAAGCCGATTAAGATTAAAGGCGAAGAATGAAGGAGCAGAGAAGAATGACTCCATAGGCCATGTAAGTTTTCATTAAGTCTTATTTCATGTTAAGTCTAAATTCGGTTCATGTTAAGTCTAATTTTCAGTTCATGTTAAGTCTAATTTTCGCGTTAGGCCTATTCCATTTCATGTTAAGTCTAATTTCCAGTTCATGTTAAGTCTAATTTTCAGTTCATGTTAAGTCTAATTTTCGCGTTAGGCCTATTCCATTTCATGTTAAGTCTAACTTCGGTTCATGTTAAGTCTAATTTTAGGTTCATGTTAAGTCTATTTTTCGCGTTAAGCCTATTCCATTTCATGTCAAGTCTAAATTCGGTTCATGTTAAGTCTAATTATAAATACATGTTAAGTCTATTTTTCGTTAAGCCTATTCCATTTCATGTTAAGTCTAAATTCGGTTCATGTTAAGTCTAATTTTAGGTTCATGTTAAGTCTAATTTTGCGTTAGGCCTATTCCATTTCATGTTAAGTCTAAATTCGGTTCATGTTAAGTCTAATTTTGGTTCATGTTAAGTCTAATTTTCGTTAGGCCTATTACATTTCATGTTAAGTCTAACTTCGGTTCATGTTAAGTCTAATTTTAGGTTCATGTTAAGTCTATTTTTCGTTAAGCCTATTCCATTTCATGTCAAGTCTAAATTCGGTTCATGTTAAGTCTAATTTTCAGTTCATGTTAAGTCAAATATTAATGTTAGGCCTATTTCGGTTCATGTTAAGTTTAAATTTTAGTTAAGTCCAATTTTAATACTTGTTAATCCTACTTTCAGTTCCTGTCAAGCGTAAAGAGGTCGAGAAAGCCGAAAATTGAGGAAGCCAAGAAGAACTCAATAGGCTATGTAAGTTTAATTTCTAGTTCATGTTAAGTCTAATTTCCCGTTCATGTTATGTATTTCAAGTTAAATCTAATAGTAATTTCTATTAATCTCTTAAAATCTCAGATCATTGCAAAGCATCTGGACGATGCTTTTGAAAAGGAAGAGGAGGTGGAGGCTCTGCCTATTGAGAAACAACTGATGTTTTGGAGAAATTCTGCTAAATTTTGCAGACGATTACTCAGTGCGACAAAACGCAGGAAGAGTACATATTGTCAAGTATTTATGGTTGAGATTAGAAGACTCAACGGAATATTGGAATCTTTGGGAAGAAGTGGTGATGTTATAGACCCGGAGGTGCTGAAGGAAAGAGTTAAGAAGAATTTACCAAAAATAAGTAAGTTGCAGCCACGGGTAGATGAAGAGGAACACCATTATCCGGCAAGCATTGTACAGGATTCTGAGAAGGGAGAGGATGAAGATGACCTTGCGGATGAAGATTCCATGAAGAATAAGGTTGAGGAAGACCCCATGATTGAAAAAGCTGAAGAGGAACCAGCTATGAAGGAAAAAGTTGATGATGAAGTCCCCAATGAGGGGGAAAACCAGAATGAAGCTGAGGAGGAAGAGGAAGATCAATTTGAAGAAAGAGCAAGTGTTGTAGATTATTTTGGCGATGCAAAGGAAATTGTGCATAAAGGAATAGAGGAGAAGATTGAGAATAAGATTGAGGAGGCTATTGTAGATAAAGATGTAGAGGAAACTGTAAATAAAGGAGTAGAGGAGAAAATTGAGGAAAAAATTGAGGAGGATATCCTAAATAAAGATGGAGAGGAAACTGTAAATAAAGGAGCAGAGGAGAAAAATGAGGAAAATATTGAGGAGGAAATTATAAATAAAGATGTGATTAAGCAGGTTGATGACATTGTGGAGGCCCTAGCGAGTGCTATGCAAAAGAAAGGAAAGAAGGTAGCCACAAAGAAGGCTCTGCCCATGAAAATTAGGGCACCAAGCAGAAGAGCTACGAAGAGATCGCAGCACGTTAGGACCCCTTACACAGAGGGAAAGAAGAAGCAAGAAAAATCTGTAATTGAAGAGGTAGTGATTGTCCCTGATCTTAAGAGCCCACCCATCAAAGATTACTTCAACAATCAAGATATCAAGTGGGATGTGTTGAAGATGAACTTAATGACGGAGGATGAGGAATCTGTTGAAAGAGTTAAATGCGTGGATTCCAGATCCTTGAGGTTTAGCGTCGCATTCTTGATAGCGGGGACATTCTTGCACGATTTTAGGATACCACCTTGGATATCCTCGGACTCAACCCAACAGAGAATAAATTTCTAACACATTTTGCTCTCTAAGGTGTCATAGGTAAGTTTCCATTAATTAATTAATTTTTGTTTTGGAGTATATGTTAACTCAATATTGGTTCGTGTATATGTTTTCTGGATAAATGATAATTCCCACTTTTTCAGGAGGTATCATGTTATCGAAACAGCTAACAGCAGCATGAACAGACATGAGCTGCTATACTTGCTTCGTGGTGGTCGGCTTGACGACAAAGTAAGATTCTAAATTTCTAAATTGAATGAGCCTTATTTATAATGAATGCTAATTTCGGGTTCATTCTGAGATGGAAGAAGCAGTGTTAGATAGGCTTCAGCAAGAAGCCTATGACAAAAAATATGGCCTGGTGTCAGTGTTCTTTTGTGTAAGTATTTCAGTTCCTGTTAATTCTAATTGAAGTTCATGTTAAGTCTAATTTCATATCAGGTGAAGTCTAATTTCAGATCATGTTAAGTCTAATTTTCATGTTAAGCCTATTCCCATCTCATGTGAATTCTATTTTTCAGATCATGTTAAGTCTACTTTTCATGTTAATTCTATTTCCATATCATGTTAAGTCTAATTCCATATCATGTTAAGCCAAATTTTGATGTTAAGTCTATTGCCAGTTCATGTTAATTCTAAATTGCAGTTCTCGTTAAGTCTAATTTTCAGTTCATGTTAGCCCCAAATTTCATGTTAAGCCTATTTCCAGCTCATGTTAATTCTAATTTTCACGTTATCTCTAATTTCATTTCATGTTAAGTCTAATTCATGTTAACTCATTCTAAATTGGATTACAACATTCACTCTACGCCGATCGCCCTGAATTTTACATGATGTTTATAAATTATCTTGAAAAATATACGGCCCTCCGCATCGAGCGTCTATTGATTCCTTTGGTCAGGGACGATCACTGGCATCTAGTTGAAGTCCTTTTGAACGAGGATGAAAGGGTCGTGAGACATTATAGTTCGGCTCCCACGCATTATAAGGCTCTGTAAATAAAATCATAACATATTTTGACTACTGGGCAAATGATTTTAAGATTGTAGATGTGCGTAGAAAATTCCGATATGAAGCCATCAAATGCGAAGAACAAGCTGGGAGGTTAGTATCATGCTTAAATACATGATAAATTCTCTAAAGGAATAACGTAAACACTAAACTAAATTTATATGCTCACGTTCGTATGACGTGGTGTATTCGTTTACCATTATATTCGGGCAATAATTGATGGTCGATCGACAATCCGCGTGACTCCTGAAGGTGAGCCAGCTGACGTTATGCGGGCTAGACTTGCCGCAGAATTACTAATAGAAGGACGGGAAAAACGAGAGAAAAAGGGAACACTACACGAAGATGACCTGAAGTAACATGATGTGTATAGAATTAACATGATGTGTATAGAATTAACATCTTGTGTAATAGAAATAACATGATGTGTATAGAATGCGTGATGTGTAATATAATTAACATGAAATGAAATAGAATTAACATGATGTATATTTGAATTAACATGATGTGTAATAGAATTAACATGAAATGAAATAGAATTAACATGATGTATATTTGAATTAACATGATGTGTAATAGAATTAACATGAAATGAAATAGAATTAACATGATGTGTAATAGAATTAACTTGATGTGTAATAGAATTAACATGATGTGTAATAGAATTAACATGAACTAAAATTGAATTAACATGAAATAAAATAGAATTAACATGCGGTGAAGTGGAATTAACATGTAGTTGTATAGAATTAACAAGAACTGAAATATATGAATTGACGAGCAACGCCTTAGAAAGTTACGAGTAGCAGAAAGATACAAGAGAAAGTTCAGTTCACAAAATCCTACATCAATTACACAAAATATCTTACAGCCCTCCATTTATTCTATTCCTACTCTAGGAATTTCTCCAGGCCGCGGTGGTTTGCGATAACTTCCATCTTTTTCTTTGACAATCCTTCAGTACCCATGCCATGTGCGTCTGTTTTAGTTGCTGCTTAGTCCACCTCTTTATCTTCCGGTTGATGCAAAATGGACATCTCCATGAACCGTCTTGACGGCGACAGTTGAGTAGTCCATCGCGTAGGTCTTGCTGAACTTTAACGATTTGCTCCTGCAGTTCCTCCTCCTCCTGTTCTTCGACGCTGTACTCATCGTCAGCAGCAAGGTTTAGCCGCCGACGCCGCAAATTAAGGATGGGGTATTTGAGGGTTTTCATGTTACAAGATTAAATCCATATAAACATCAAGTTCAAAAATTAAATGCAGTTTCACGAGCATCGGATGTTAGGAGAAGGGCTTCTTGCTCGGCGACTCATGTTCAATAGCTTTATGGTGTTCATATGAAAATAGTTAATATGATGTGTAATTACGTAATCATTAGCATGTGCGAGAACAATTAACATGAGACATACCTTACTTTCTTTTCCCTCAAGATCGCAAAGACGATTTCTTTGGGAAGAAGATGCTTCATCGAGGTTTTAACACAAAGTGGTTGAAACCATTCAATGCAACTTTAGTTGGCCTCAGTTCTAAATACTACTTGTAAATAAGTGGTTAATGTAATTCAATTGGGAAGCTCCGTGATTGACATTAGTCTTATCAACATTTACTACCCAATTGGGAAGTTTCGTTGTTGTCATAATTCAATTGGAGATATTGGACTTACTTTGAATTTATTAGACTTAACATGAGCAGGCACTTTGACTTATCATGAGCAGTAGTAGACATAACGTGACCTAGAATTAGACTTAACATGAAGCGAAATAGAATTAACATGAAGTGAATTAGACTTAACATGAAGCGAAATAGATTTAACATGAAGAGAATTAGACTTAACATGAAGCGAAATAGAATTAACATGAAGTGAATTAGACTTAACATGAAGCGAAATAGAATTAACATGAAGTGAAATAGAATTAACATGAAGTGAAATAGAATTAACATGAAGTGAATTAGACTTAACATGAAATGGAAATTAGGATTTACATTTACGGAAAATATTAACACGAACTTTAAGTGTCATACATAGCAAAGAAATTGCTTCCACCGTGAAATTGCTTACTAACTTAAAAAAAAACAACTTAGTCTGTAACTATACAAGCAAATAACTTTACAGCATATAACACACTTAATCTGCAATAGGTTCGTTGCATGTTTTACGGTTATGACCTTCCATATGGCATCGAGAGCATTTTACTGGCCGTGTGTAAACCGTTCTGTTGTTGATCCGTCTTGTTTTATTTCTCCCTTTCCTTTTTGTTGTTAGTGGTGGTAAAATCTGGATCTCATCACGTGGCACGCTACGCTTCTCGTAATCAGGGATGGGGTAAAGAATTGGCTCGTAGCTTTTTAAAAGCTTCAACCGCCATAAACGAATCGCTAACCGGTAAACATCTCTCTTCATAAACATTATGGCTGCGCATGCATGTTTACAAGGGATACGAGTTATATCCCACGCACGGCATGTGCATGTGTTTTTGTCCAGATCCACTTGACAAGTTCTATGGGATTGTACCTCAAATAATCCTCTATGTGATTGACGCACATCCAATGCGCGGGCATTGTCCATGTTCTCTTTAAGGACAAGCTCAGCTTTGGGACAAAGAAATGAATTCCAATTTTCAGCCATGCCTCGTCGATCATTCATTCGGACCATAATTTGCTTCCGTATGTGTTCTACCAGCTGTAATATCCTTAGCGTTCTAGCCTCGTGTATCCATTTGTTGAAGGACTCAGCGACATTAGATGTTACGTGACCATATCTGAAACAATTAACATGCCGTGAAATAGAATTAACATGCAAAGAAATAGAAGTAACATGCAGTGGAATAGAATTAACATGAATTAAAATAGATTTAACATGGAGTAGAATAGAGTTAACATGAAGTGGAGTAGAATTAACATGAAGTGAAATAGAATTAACATGCAGTGAAATAGAATTAACAGGCAGTGAAATAGATTTAACATTATATTGCTTATACTTTACCTAATTCCAGGAAAGTACGCGTTTGCCCAGTTCTCTGGAGCGTAGTTCATGACAATATTATATGCCCTTTCGTTTATCAGCTTAATGTCGTCCATATAATCGTTCCATTCTGCTTTAGTATACTTGTAACAAGCTGATTGTAATAGATTACCCAGAATCTGAGTATCCTTTGCCTTTAGTCCCAAGTCCTTCAATTTTGACCTGAAATTTTCCACTAGATGTAGAACACATCTGGAGTGTAGAGCATCTGAAAAAAACTCTCTAACAGCTTCTCTGATTCCCTTATCCGCATCCGATATTATAACTAGCTGATGTGGAGGATTGTATGGATCTGGCCTTTCATAGAGTATAGACCACAAACCTGTCAAAATTTGCAATTAACATACTGAATTTAAAATAAACACGAAACAAGTTAGGCATGAAATGAAATTATACTTAACATGACTCAAAATAAGTATAAAGATAGCCTAGAAAGATAGAGTATTGACATAAAACCTTGTAAGAACCACTTCCAGTTAACGTTATTTTCTTGATCGCATATGCAATAGGCTAGTGGAAATATCCCCTGATTTCCATCGTATGCTACAGCGCTGAGGAGTATTCCTTTGAATCGATCTTTCAGAAAGGTCCCATCCAAAAATATAAGTGGTCGACAACCACGCAAAAAACCATTTATGCAAGCGGCATAGCAAATGAATAATCTTGTAAACCTTCCCTCATTTTGTTCAACATGAATATAGCTTCCTGGATTTGTCTCCTTAACATTTTCTACATACCTAAATTTCATGTTAAGAAAAAGAGCTAGAATTAACAGCATACGGAATCAAGTTGGAATAAATAGAACTAACATGAAATGCAGTAGAATTAAATTGCAATGAAATAGAATTAACATGAAGTTCAATAGCATTAACATGCAATGGAATAGAATTAACACGAAGTGAGATTGAATTAACATGAAGTTGAATAGCATTAACATGCAATGGAATAGAATTAACATGAAGTGAGATTGAATTAACATGCAGTTGAATAGAATTAACATGCAATGAAATAGAATTAACAGGCAGTGACATTGAACTAACATGCAGTGAAATGGAATTAACATGCAGTGAAATAGAATTAACATGCAGTGTAATGACTTGCATTCCATTCATAAAATTAATTTGTATAGGATAGATACTTTACCATCGTAATTGATCATAGGACTCATGAGCATCACCGTATAATTGTTCTTGTGCTCTTTCTTTACCCCACCATACCTTACTATACTCGACCCTTAGCCCAAAAGAACTTAAAAGCTCCTTCTTTACATCAATAGAGTATATTCGGCGGTCCTTTAACATGGGTTGTAATTGGGTCGCAATGAATTGTCGGGAGGCCCTACGTTGACCGGCATTATTGCCATGCTGACCACAAGTGTGATTGTTCACGAACTTTTTTATTTCAAGTCTATTTTCATCTTTGGGTGGAGAGGCAAATAACATCCACGGGCAACTTTTGGTTTTCTTAAACCGGCAACAAACTCGAATACGCTTTGGTTCATTCTTTTCAAAATCGTACTCAAATTTTTTGGCAAACGAATAGTATTGCAAAGCTAATCTTAATTCTTTGGCCCGTCAAATCGTTGCCCCTCCTCGGTTAAAGCATTGTGCCACCAAGCAGAATCCTCTCGTATTGTTTATCATGTCATCAATCATCATAACATTTTCCATGATAGGATTATCATTGGGAATCCTATCCGAAAGACTAACTGAATCGGTAGATGTCGTATTGTAATCTTTATTTTTGTCTTGTAAATGTTTTGAATAGAAACAAATAATCAAAACTAATCATATAATTAGACTTAACATGAACTAATATTAGACTTAACATGAAGTAGAAATACACTTAACATGAAATAAATTAGACTTAACATGAAGTAGAATTACACTTAACATGAAATAAATTAGACTTAACATGAAATAAAAATTACACTTAACACTAAGACAAATTAGAATTAACATGAACTGAAATTAGACTTTACTTAAAAATTTGACTTAACATGAACTAAAATTAGAGTTAACATCAATTGGAATTAGACTTAACATGAACCGGAGTTAGAGTTAACATAAAAATTAGACTTAACATGAAATAAAATTAGACTTAACATGAAATAGAATTAGACTTAACATGAAATAAAATTAGACTTAACATGAACTAAAATTAGAGTTAACATCAATTGGAATTAGACTTAACATGAAGTAGAATTACACTTAACACGAAGACAAATTAGAATTAACATGAACTGAAATTAGACCTAACATGTAACGTCTTTGACTTAACATGTAACGACTTCTGATTAACGTGCAATAAATTAGACTTAACATAAAACTCTTTTGACTTAACATGTAACGTCATAAATATTGAACTTCTTGGTCTTCTAGATCTTCTTTGGTCTTCTAGATCTTGCTCCTCGTCATAGATAATTAAAGAATCCTCTGTTACTTGAGTAGCTTTCACGTGAATCTCTTTTAACCCAACATTGCGGCAATGCTCCATCATAGATGCGGATCACCTTCGTTCTCAATGGGAAAATTGAGGTTGCCGTATGTTGCTTCATCCTTGTATGACAAAGATAAAGACTCATATGGGATTTTTAACCTCTCTGACGCATGAAATTTGATATCCTTCATGGTGGTTCTGAAATTAATCTTTAAGAAAACGACTTTGTCACTGATGAGACCACGCAGATGATATCCTTCTCAGCCATTATGAAGGGAAGGTAGAAGGAGTAATGGCGAAGGAGTAATGGCGAGAATTTTAGGACAAGAAGAGTTTTCAAGAGCAAAAGCATATAGTTATTGCTCATGATCGGGTCAAAAAAGGGAGGGAGATTTCCCTCCAATTCCCCCATCAGATCGCCATTAATGGTTGAGTAGATGGGCGTGTCTGGGGAAGAAGGAGAATGGCATTTTGGGTTTTCCAAATCGACTTCCAGTATTTGGCGATGGAGGAACCACAAATCAGCCTTATTGTTTGGGGCTGATCCACACATTCAATAATTGGAGGGGCCCGGTCACATGTAGTTTCCATTTTTGGGGCCTGGACACAATTTTCCCTTGTTTTTAAATACTTAATTTACTATCACATCTATTAGTACAGATTTCCAGTTTAGGAATTGAAAATTTAAATATATCATCAATATGTAATAGCATATAGATGAGCTCATACTAGCATATATAAGTTAAATATGTAATATGTATGTAAGATATATACCTTTTTAAGGAGAAATGGTGGGAGGAGATGTGCTAATGGTGATGGAAGAATAAGATTGAGTTTTTTTGGAGTACTGCTTTCAGCTGTGGAGATGTCATGGATCTCTGATGAGTTTGAAGCCATTCCCACTAATCTTCACAAGTCCTAAACTCTTAATTAATTTCTGTCAACCTCTCTCTCTTTATATAGAGCACATAGATATTGTGGTAAAAACGTAACAAGCACAAGCTAGCTAATTAAAATGGAGCTTTTGTCAGGTAGGAGGGGTTTCTGATGAGTCCAAGAGTATGTGTATTCAGACCTCGGATTTGCAGGTCATCACAATTCAAGGATGTGGCCTGTACCAGATTGGGAGAATCTTCTTCTTTTTTCGTTAATTTGTTTTTAGCATTATTAGCCAATTAAAATCTAGAATTTACGGACTTGTGTTCATAATTGTAATTAATAGTCTCACTAATTATAGAGGGTCCAAATTGTTGAGTAAGATTCATCATGTATAGGTCGGTCGAAATACACTCTTATTGATACTGTTATCGTAGAAATTTAGGTTGATCAGATGAGGTTAAGCGCGCGAGTTTACCCACTTACAAGCAATTACCTAACTCTCCTCTTTTTGATCTACTACATTTATTTATAAGGTTAGAAACATATGAGTAGGTATGGATTTATTTTTTGGGTCTATTTTTTTGGGCCCACCACCCCTTAAAAGGGAGCTAATCAACGTTCTATTGTCTTTCTTCAATTCATTGGTAGGCAACTTGATGGTGGCAATTGACATTTCTATGAGACATTAAAGGCCCTAGAAATGTGTCATGTTTGTTTTCTAACTAGGTGGGATGTGGCAGGTGGTCAAATAATTTGATTATTTCATTCGAGTTTATATTGTTATTATTTTTATTTATGCCTTTACTATAGCTCGTTTGTAAAATAGTTCATGGTTACCATATAATTTATTGCACGAAATAAGATTATGTTTTAGAACTTTGATCAGTTGATAACATAATTCAATAGTTGATAACATTTCAACATCATTGAGATAGTTCAAAAGTATTTGATAAATCTTAGTTTTTAGTTAGAAGTATTTGATGAAATCTTTCATAGAGAGTTTATTAAACAACCATATTTTTTTATTTTTAAGACTTTTGGAGGTTGTTTGTAAAATTGAATATTTGGTGGTAGGTTCAGATTGTTCAAAGGGTCGAAGATTTCATATTTTTATGACATTTTTATTTTGCAAGTTAAGATTTTTAGAAGTATGTTTGTAATTTTTAAATTTTTGGGGTGCTATATATAATTACAGATTGTTCATGGAACTGTTTAAAAATTTTAAGGTGTTTGTCTGTAATTTTTAGATTTTTGAGGTGTTTTTAAAATAATTTTTAGGTTTTTAAAGGAGGTTGTTTGTATTTTTTTAAATTTTACGTCGTTGTGTACAATTTCAAGTTGTTTATGAGACTATTCGAAATTCTCATATATTTAGGGTAGTTTTGTAGTTTTATGGATTTTTAGTTAGGAGGTTGTTAGTAATTTTTAAATTTCATGGTTCACTGTAATTTCATATCATTCAAAGACGTTGTTCGAAAATTTCATATTTTTTAGGTTTTTGTGTAAATATGTATGTAAACTCTTATTTATTATCATAATAAATTTATTAGCTTTGTAGAGTATACATCTTTCAGTCTCCCACTTTCGCTCAAAGTCAATCTAATATTAATTTTAAATCCATCATGTCAATATATTTCTCAAATACCTTTTGACTCAATAGTTTAATTAATGGGTTACATTATTGGCAGAAGCGATTTTGGTAATATCTATATCTCTTCTCTTGTCAATTTCTCTTACCAAGTGATACTTTTTTCATTATATTTTGATCTATGATGAGCCCCAAGCTCTCTAGCTTGTGCAATTGCTTCACAGTTATCTGTAGGCGTTGAAAATTGCCTATAAGTCCCCGAACGTAGCTCGTGATGACGAGAATAATCGACAAGTCATCCGATGAAGTAATGGCAAACCGTTGACGACACAACAAGTGAACGCAACGCAAACGCTTTCCTCAAGACGCCCTACGCAGAGTTTTCGGCGGTCCCGCTAGCCGGTTAAGTCAAAGAGGCGGCGGCTATGAGTCGGCGTACAAGAAGGCCACGAAAAGAGCTCTCTCCTTTACGGCCGGTGATTCGGAAACTTGGTGAACTGATGCGCCATGAGTGCGAGTGAAGGGATAAACCCAACTTTGAAGCCTCAAATTAAGCTCGGAAAACCAGCAGAGAGAAGCCACGCAACGCTCGGTCAAAACCGACACCTAGAGGTGTCTCGCCCGAGCGAGACACCCAAAGACGTCTCGCCCGAGCGAGACACCCAGAGGTGTCTCGCCGGCCGAGACACCAGAGGTGTCTCGCCGAAGCGAGACACCGAGGTGTCTCGCCCGGCGAGACACCCATAGGTGTCTGTCTCGCCACCGAGACACCAGAGGTGTCTCGCCCGGCGAGACACCAGAGGTGTCTCGCCCGGCGAGACACCGAGGTGTCTCGCCCGGCGAGACACCAAGGCCGAATGGGCTTTTTGCCCAGTTTCGCCCGCATCCGCTGCTGCACCTATAAATGTGACGGCTAGGGTTTCATTTTCAGAGGGTCGGTAGAGATAAAAAAAGAGGAGATAGCCGCCGAACTCTTGTGTGTGCCTAGGGTTAGAGAATTTCCAAGGGAGAGGAGATCAAGATCTAGACTTGCACGGGGGGAGATTTGCGATTTGAGATCCAAAGTTTTCAGATCCAGATCTACAACAACAAACCATCCTTTGGATCAAGCTTGGCCTTGATCCGAAGAAGAGTAACGAGTTCGCTTGGCCGATCTCGTTCACTACGTTGATTAATTCCTTGGCGAATTAATCTCCAGATTCGTTTAGATCTCGGATCGATCGATCTAAGAATTCCCACGAAAAAGGAGGGATTTTAGATCTAGATCCGCATCCGCATCTCGCTCGATCAACACTTGGGAAAGGAATCGCGGTGGTCCACGGAATACATCCCCAAGACAGCAAAGAATCCCGCATAGCGAGGATCCGATAAACGGATCTCGCGTTTGTTCACAAGGAGGAAAGTTGTAATTTTTACCATTTTTTCATTGTAAAAAGCCTTATAAAAAGGCGATTTTTATTTGAAACTCATTTGTAATCCCATCAAGGTAGAATGATTTCACCAATGAAAAGATAGTGACTTTTCCCGAGAACATTATCACCATGCAAAGTAATGGGAGATTCGATAGTAGGAATAACACCTAACTCTTGCACGAATTTTTTAATCCAAACTGCTTCTTATGCCACTTCACAAGCTGCAACATATTGCTTCAGGTATAGAATTGGCTATAGTTTCTTCTTTACAACTACAATTAATAGCTTCATTGTTTAATTCATAGACAAACCCTGATTTAGATTTTCTATCGTCAGGATCCGATTGAAAATAAAAAATCAGTGTATCCTTCAATTTTAAAGGATCACCACCAAACACTAAATAATAATATTTTATTCAGTTAAAATGTTTAAGAATATTCTTAACTACAATCCAATGTTCCTCTCCAGGATTGGACTGATATTTACTAACTCTACTTACTTTTTGAGCAATATCTGGCCTACATAAGATTATCTACAATAGAAGCATATGAGTATTGCTTCATCTTTCTAACTCCTTACCTATATGAAAAAGCGACTCTGTGTCCAAAAGGAATAAGTCTGTTGTTTGAATCTTGCAAGTTAAATTTGGCCGCTATCTTATCAATATAAGTAGACTGGAATAATGCTATTAATCTATTAGCTCTATTTTTATAGAGTTTAATAAGTCCCAAATTATATGATGCCTCACTCAAATCTTTCATAGAGAATTTATTAGACAACCATAAATTCAACCGTTGATAACATTCCAACATCATTAAGATAGTTTAGAAGTATTTGATAATTCTTAGCTTTTAGTTAGAAATATTTGATAAACTCTTTGATAGAGAATTTATTAGGCAACCATAATTTTTGTGTTTTTAAGACTTTTCGGAGGTTGTTTGTAAAAATTGAATATTCGACGGTAGTTTCAAATTGTTTAATTAGGATAGGATCATAATGTGATATTAAAAAATCAAGGGCAATATTGTCTAATGAAAGTTTTTTCCAAACTCCCATTTTTAAAGGGAGTATGATATGTGCGGGTGGGAATGTAACAAAGCCCACAAAACTTCTTTTTTAATTTTGATCAAGACTATAATTAATCTCCTTATTGGAAATCAACACCATTCAAAATTCCTAATTGTGTAACACATCCACCTATATGATAAGAGAATCAACTAAAATTTCTAATTTAGTTTAGAAAAAAAAAGGGATACACTTCAATAAACAATTCAGGGTGCTGGCTTAGTTTGACTTAATTAACATTAGAACAAGAAAACTATAGAATTAATCGAGGAAAAGATAAGTGATCAATCGAGGAGACACATTATGGCCCACTTATCACTTCAGTAGAGGCAAATTATTGGAGATTCTCTTCTCTTTCCTCAACACATTGCTTTTTTGATCTGGCTGAAACTTTCATTGAAATTCAAGGCCATAAATCCATCTGAGGGGGGAAAATAAAAATAAAAAGAAGAGAAGAGGACACACATAACCCCTCTTTATAACATCCACATTTGGTGTTATTCTGCAAATGATTTTATTGGTTTATATAATATTCTATTGCTTTTTTAAACATCCATCTCTGCTTTCGACACGTAAAGATTCTCTTGCTTTTTGTTGAATCTTAGTAATTAATAATCTTTCATATAAAGGTTTTGCATATCATCTATTTTTAAAGAAAATAGTAGGAGAGTGTAGCCAAAAACCAAGAAGTCATCCAAAGCAACAATTTATTAAGTGCTAAAAGAGTTCCTATGGATCCCGTGAGGTACTTTAAAAGCCAAATTATGTTATAATAATGTCCCTGAACTATTAATGTCTAATTCCAATACGCTGTCGCGAGTCTCAAATTTTGCGACTGAAATGCTCTTATATCTGTCGTCATCAACTTGTTCAATTGCCGACTAGTCAAAATAGAGGTGGAAATTTTTTCGATTTTGTAAATTTCTGAAGAATCATATTTTCCACTCTCTATTGAGGTTTTTTTTTTCCTGGTTAAAAACGTCTATAGAGTTATTAGTTATGTTGAAAATGCATGATGTAGGACACTTAACGGATAATTTCATGGAGGAGTGGGACAATCACGAGCTAAATGTCGACTCATGCATTATTATTTACTTCATGAAAAGCAATCATATCTTCTAAGGAAGGATTGACATATTATATATGTAAATCACCTATCTCGACGAGACGGAGTCAACCAGATTGTCAGATTTTTAAAATCTCATCAGTAATGCCCAGTTTTGACTGAAATTCGAAAATAATCAGCCTTTAGTTTATTTTTAGTAATAAAGTTAGAGTCAATTTAGATTAGGAAACAAAATCAATTTTGATTTAATTAGGACTGATTTGTTTCCTATATTATAGGAGTCTTTTAGGGTAGGATTTGATACTTTCTATTTTTTTGTAATTCTAGTATTAGTAGGAGTCTAATTTGTTATTCTATTTAAAAAGAGGCATGTAACCCCAAGAAATATAATTTTTTATCAATAAATTCCTCTTTTAATATTTTCTTCGTGGATTCGAAGTTCTTCGTGGATTCGGAGATCGTTCTTTGTGGATTCAGAGAGCACCCCTTAGTGGATTCCGAGATTTATCACTTCCGCGCTGCGTTAATTGGTATCAGAGCCTTGTTTCTCCGATCCGATGGCAGGTGATGAAGCCCCTTTTTCTCGGACTGAGTTCGATGAGTTAAAGACCAATGTTACCCTAACTCAGATTAAGACTCGCGTAGACCGACTTGCGTTGGCAGTGAAGCGTTTGAATCCGGGACAAGTTCGAGATCGCGTTGATGGTCGCCAAAGACGAGATCCGACTGTGCAAGATAAATCCTACATCGATGATCGTAGAGGCTACCGAAGAAAGGAGAATTATGACGCTGGAGGATTAAAGATACCATCATTCAATGGAAAGCTTCATGATGATGATTTCCTTGATTAGATTGATGAAGTGGATAGATATTTTGAGTATGAGATAATCCCAGAAGATTGAAAAGTTAAATTAGTGGTTTACAGACTTAAAGGAAAAGTATCTGCATGGTGGGATGAAGTATTGATAAATCGATACCATCAAGGGAAGAATCCGGATCGAACATGGGCAAAGATGAAGAAGTTATTGAAAGCTCATTTCCTTCCTACCTATATGTTCAATCGATATCCGAGTGCTGATTCTGACTATGATTACGTAGATATTAAACAAGCCCAATCTGTCCCGAAGCAAAACCTTAAAATTATGAAGAGGACTAAAGAAGCAACAAAGAGAGAAGAACCACCTCAGAAGCATAATATCTTCCGCACGAGATGCACTGTGATGCAGAAGGTTTGTGATGTTATCATTGATAGTCATAGTAGCAAGAATCTTATCTCTCGGCGTATGGTGAATAAGTTAGGTTTGAAGACAGAGAAGCACCCATCTTCCTACAAGATCGATTGGATTCGCAAGAGCAACGATGTGCAGAACGATGAGATGTGTTGGGTACCTTTTCCATAGGCGCTATGTTGACGAGGTCTTTGTGTGATGTGGTCGAGATGGATACTTGTCATATGCTTTTAGGTAGGCCATGACAGTTTGATGTTGGTGTCACCCACGAAGTAGAGACAATGTTTATATCATTAAGACTTCGCGTGACCGACTTGCGTTGGCAGTGAAGCGTTTGAATCCGGGACAAGTTCGAGATCGCGTTGATGGTCGCCAAAGACGAGATCCGACTGTGCAAGATAAATCCTACATCGATGATCGTAGAGGCTACCGAAGAAAGGAGAATTATGACGCTGGAGGATTAAAGATACCATCATTCAATGGAAAGCTTCATGATGATGATTTCCTTGATTAGATTGATGAAGTGGATAGATATTTTGAGTATGAGATAATCCCAGAAGATTGAAAAGTTAAATTAGTGGTTTACAGACTTAAAGGAAAAGTATCTGCATGGTGGGATGAAGTATTGATAAATCGATACCATCAAGGGAAGAATCCGGATCGAACATGGGCAAAGATGAAGAAGTTATTGAAAGCTCATTTCCTTCCTACCTATATGTTCAATCGATATCCGAGTCCTGATTCTGACTATGATTACGTAGATATTAAACAAGCCCAATCTGTCCCGAAGCAAAACCTTAAAATTATGAAGAGGACTAAAGAAGCAACAAAGAGAGAAGAACCACCTCAGAAGCATAATATCTTCCGCACGAGATGCACTGTGATGCAGAAGGTTTGTGATGTTATCATTGATAGTCATAGTAGCAAGAATCTTATCTCTCGGCGTATGGTGAATAAGTTAGGTTTGAAGACAGAGAAGCACCCATCTTCCTACAAGATCGATTGGATTCGCAAGAGCAACGATGTGCAGAACGATGAGATGTGTTGGGTACCTTTTTCCATAGGCCGCTATGTTGACGAGGTGCTGTGTGATGTGGTCGAGATGGATACTTGTCATATGCTTTTAGGTAGGCCATGACAGTTTGATGTTGGTGTCACCCACAGAAGTAGAGACAATGTTTATATCTTTAAGAAGAATGGACGTCGAGTTGTACTTTTGCCTCTTACAGAGAAGGAGCCGTCTAAGATAGAGACTATTGAGAAGAAAAAACTATTGGTCGTAGACAATGAGACTTTAGCAGAAGACTTGAAGCAATCTGAAAATGTCTATGACTTGGTTCTAATTAGAAAAGAAGAGCCTCCCCCTGCTGAAATTCCTCCTAAGGTGCAAACCCCTATTGTGACTGAGATTCTTGATGTTGATAAAAATATGTTAGTGAAGATGGACATTATGCATGAAACTTCTGAAGCTATTGTGAGTGATATTACACATGCTGATGTTGTCTCAGTGGAGGAGAAGGATATAATAGCGAGCCAGATAATTGATGATATGTGTAACTTGCTTGGTGGAGGGCTCGAGGCAAAGGAGATGAAAGAATTGTGCATGGAGTATGAGGAAGAATTTTTTTCTCTAGAAGCAAAGGTTGTGAATAATTTCAAGAAGATTTTGCTGATACTTCCAGCAGTAAAATATGAGAAGCAACATGGAACATATTTTGAGGAGTTTTTCAAGTCAACTGCAGATCCACATGCCGCCAATAAAATACACATGATGTGAAAAAGATTCATATACAAATTTGATTCAGAAGAAGTCCTAGCCGAGGAGGTAACAGAATAAATGGAGAAAATCAATGCTAAGTACAAGGCGGATGCTGATTGATACAGGAGAAGAAAAATATTTATCGATGAAGCTACTATTCAAGCAAATATAAGCTCGGGGTCGAGCTTTTTGTAACAAGGGGAGACTGATGTAGGACACTTAACGGACAATTTCATGGAGGAGTGGGATAATCACGAGTTAAATATCGACTCATACGTATTATTGACTTCAGCAAAAAAACAATCATATCTTCTAATCCGGAAGGCGGATTCTGACATATTATATAGGTAAATCGCCTATCTCGACGAGACGGAGTCAACCAGATTGTTAGATTTTTAAAATCTCATCAGTAATGCCCAGTTTTGACTGAAATCCGAAAATAATCAGCCTTTAGTTTATTTTTAGTAATAAAGTTAGAGTCAATTTAGATTAGGAAATAAAATCAATTTTGATTTAATTAGGACTGATTTGTTTCCTATATTATAGGGAGTCTTTTTAGAGTAGGATTTGATACTTTCTATTTCTTTATAATTCTAGTCTTAGTAGGAGTCTAATTTGTTATTCTATTTAAGAAGAGGCATGTAACCCCAAGAAATATAGCATTTTATCAATAAATTTCTCTTTTAATATTTTCTTCGTGGATTCGAAGTTCTTCGTGGATTCGGAGATCGTTCTTTGTGGATTCAGAGAGCACCCCTTGGTGGATTCCGAGGTTTATCACTTCCACGCTGCGTTAATGCATAAGATGTGTTGCTAAATTAAAATCGATATGACTTGTCTTATTATTTTCTTATTATTAAAATGAGAAAGAATATACTACCTTTTATTACCCCTCTTCCAAAAAAAAAAAAGAAAAAAAAACTTATCCGTAGACATAACATTGTACAAATTGACGTGTGTGATCTCAAACTCTCCTACCTGTATTTATATTTCTTTCAATAAGATGAATTATTTTATCATCAAAACCTGGTCTTTGAATTACCAACGTGGGATGCCGGATGATGCTTCAAAAGTATCATCATTCATAAAATTCACTTTGATTTTGATATTTACAAGTAACCGTAGGAATTATTGTTTGATAGTTACACGCTAATTATGTGTGGCTATCAAGAAAGGATAACTTGTTTATGTGTAACTAATTAATAGTTGTATATTTAACTGATGTACCTACCTCTGTGGATCATCGTTCTCTCACCTAAAATAGACTTGGAGCCAACAATAAATGGAAATGTAAGGTATTTGAACGGCATCAATCTATTTGTTTACTCCCAAAATAACAATAAAAGAGAAAAGAAATCAAGTTAAAGAAGTTCCAAAGTAAATTATATAATAAAAATTTCTTTAAAAATTAAAATATTCCACGGAATTACTGATTTCAGTAATGAAAAACAGAGTACTACGTAAAAAAAAAAATATTTCTTATGTCCATGTTATTTTTTCATGATTAAATAGTCTTAAGCTAAATATTCGTGATATTAACGCAGCGCGGAAGTGATAAACCTCGGAATCCACCAAGGGGTGCTCTCTGAATCCACAAAGAACGATCTCCGAATCCACGAAGAACTTCGAATCCGTGAAGAAAATATTAAAAGAGGAATTTATTGATAAAAAGTTATATTTCTTGGGGTTACATGCCTCTTCTTAAATAGAATCACAAATTAGACTCCTATTAAGACTAGAATTATAAAGAAAAAGAAAGTATCAAATCCTACCCTAAAAGACTCCTATAATAAAGGAAACAAATCAGTCCTAATTAAATCAAAATTGATTTTGTTTCCTAATCTAAAGTGACTCTAACTTTATCTTATACTATTATAAAAGTGTGTAGCCATGTTAAAACATTTCTTCCAAAATGCCCTCCAACATACATATATGCATATATGACATACATAAATGAATTATACTCCTTCAACTCCTTTAAATCAAACACATCAAACACTCACATACATACATACATAAATTATATCCTTTCAAAGTCTTCTCATAACTCCTAATCTTACAAAATCAAATTAAGGAAAGGCATATGATATTTTTTACTACTCCAATTAAGTTAATTTAATAAATTATAATAATTACAATTAATGTAAAGCAAAATTGATGAAGTATAGTTGGAATAGTATCAATATCCAAGCATATAATGGATATGAAAAACCTTATCAGTTCCAAAGAATGTATACTTTATCTATGGTCTAAAATTATAATATAAAAAATCATAGTATCAAATATGGAAAATAATATTCTTTTTTTATAGTGAAAGTAGGTAATGCCCTGTGTTGATATTCTAATTATAAAAACCTAATCTTGACCGTTTGTCTTCAAAGTTACAATTACTGCTACTGTTACAATAAAAGGACAATAAACTTCTTTTATGTGCTTACAATAAAAGGGAAATAAAGATAAAAAACGCTCATCCTCTGATCATCTTTATCATCTCTCGAGCTCAAAGTAGCAAGCAAAGAGTCACATGTTTCCATTCGTTCAAAGGTGAATGCACGTGCAGCAAAACCTCAAGATGAAGGAGCGAGTCACTTGCCTAATGATCCAATACGCACTTGACCATGCTCAATCTCAGAAATTAGTTCATATTTCTTTCATTTTCATTATTACTTTTTTTTAACATATAGCTTTTGAATTTTATAGGAACATCATGCTCACAAGCATTGATGATACTGGAACATAGGCGGTCGAATCTTGAAGGGGCGCTGACACTGATGATGTGTGGGATTTTTCATGCTTGCCTTACCCACTTTGCTTTATGAAAGAATTTTCATTTGCTTTTGGTTTAGTTTTTAGTTTTTTGTTTTTTGTTTTTGGTTGATGGCTTGTGTTTAAATGTTAAGAGCTAGATGAGAAGAGTTAAAATTTTGATCTCAGTGGGAAATTGGAGGAGCTGCAGGTGCTTTGCCAGTTGAAGCGACCCTACACTCAAAAGGTTATTTTTTTGTATTTATGTTTGACATGCACTGAATGTTAATGAAGAAATGTTTGATGCATCAATTTCTATCATGTTACATTTTGACTAGCAATCATTCAAGATATTCATGCAAATAGTGATCTTCAGTTGCCTTAATAGAGTAGCAAAGAATCTGATTGTTGAAGTTGAAATATTGATTATATGCACTTTTTAGTAGATATTAACTAGATAATATACAAGTAAAATTATATTAGAATAAACGTATCTCGGTTAAATATCAGAAAGCCCCTTTAAGTTGAACGTTTATTAGATAACCTCTTTAAGTTTAAAACTAGCAGATAACCCCTCTCAAGTTCGGGGTGTATCAGAGACCCCCTTAAGTTTGAGATTTTTTTCAACTAACTCCCCTAATGGTGTAACATGAAATGGTAAAAAGTCAAAGTTACTATTTTTAAATTATTACTGTAATTATTAAATTAAACCAAACTAAATAATTGTAATTAAATTAATTAAATCAATAAACCTAATCTAACCCTGAATCTAATTAGAGAGAGCATAGTCACTGACAACAACCCCCACCGTAGAAGGGTCTCCTACGATGAGGGTTGCCGGAGGCGGGTAGGATTTGGGTTTAGGAGGAGAGAGAGGGAGGGAGGATTAGAGTTTGGAAAGAAGGCAGAGAGAGAGTGTGTGTGAAAATTGCATAGTGGAATGGTTTTGTGAAATTACCTTTAAAAAAGGACATGAAAGAGATTCTAAAACTTCAGGAGCATTTTCGTTCAACTAGATGTCGATAACTTAGTTAGATTAAACACCGTAAGTTTGGAAGGTTTCTGAGAAAACTTCAGGGGGTTATTTGGTATTTCTAAACTTAACGGGGTTATCGATAAACATCAACTTAAGGAGGATTTTAGGATATCTCGCCTTTATTTTATGACTGATATCTTAATAACCTTTTGATTTTTATTTCTTCAAAGATTTCTTTATAAAAATTAAGTTTTAAATAATTTTGCATTTATACATATTTTTGGTAATAGTTGCTAATACTAAATCAAAATACTTAATGTAGTGTAAAGAAATATTTTAATAATTTAGTAAACAAATAGCTTAGTAGTGTAAATAACATTGATAGAGTGTAAACCAAAATATATTATAATTAAGGTGTTTATTAAGATAATATAATTAATAGTATTATATGATTAAGATACTTTTAAATGTTAATCACATTTAACATTATTTTAATAAAAGTAATTATTTAGTATATTACAATTGTATCTCAAACTTGCTAATAGTTTATTTACAAACATGCACGGACTTTATGAAAAAGCCTAAGCTTCATAAAAATACTAATATAATGACTAAGTAAAACTAGGATAATATATTATTATTAAACAACCTAAAATTTATGGTCCAAACATATTATTATTAAACAACCTAAAAATTTATGGTAATCGAAGAGAATCTCTACTTGTCTAAAGTTTATGGTAATTAGAAGTGGACTATAATGTCACCAACATATATTTGTCCACTAATCAATATATTTATCCTTAGATAAAAATACTTAATGCGCACCCGTTGGTTACTCAAGCTTAGGAGAAAGTATCGCATGGGCTGTCCCTATAGGGACGACCCATTATGAACCATTGGATTCCCTTGGGATATGAAAAATTTCAGATCCCAAGGAGATCCAATGGTTCAAAAGGGAGGGGTGCAATGCACCCGTCCCCATGGGATACTTTCCCCAAGCTTAGGCCACCTTTAGTGTTATATTTTAGGCTTTAAAACATTGATTTTGTAGGAGGCTCCTTGAACTTATTCTCTCACACTAATAAATATTTAAATGATAATAATAGTTTAATTACCTACTACCTCCAATACCTATTCAACTTATTTTCGTTCATAACAATCTTCATTTAAACTAATTAATCATAATGAAATCAATTCTTTCATTTTTCCTCTACATAACCTCCCTTTCATCTCTATACAATAAATTAAAACATCCATTCACCCAATACATCACCTATCAAGCCAAAATCCTATAGGTAATACATCCAAATCTCAATCCAACATTTACTCATTGATTCTCTTTCTCTCATGCAAGCTCTCATAGTTGGTGTCATTGGGCATGACCGGTTTAGCCATTGCCACCATCCTTCGAAATGTATGTGAGGTTGATGCCTTGCCACCATCCTCCGAGCCATGTGTGAGATCGATGCCTCCTCCATGCTCACTAATGTCCACACCAATCACCTGACTCATCGGTTTATATGCTTTTATTGTTAATACAGAATTTTGTTATGAAATTTAGAGAAAAATATTAATTACTTATTTTTTTTCCATATTTTTAATAGCTTCAGTCTTCAAATTGTAGCAAGCTTTGTTCTTATATGTCTGCGAATATTCAGTGTATCATATGTGTTACGAATATTCCATGCAAGCTTTGGTCATACCAAGAAGATGCTCATATTTTTTTACAGTAAGATTAAGAGTGTTCACACACAGTTAAAGTGAAATGAGTAGACTTAAAATTACCATTTGTTAATCATTTCTTTACTTCAAATTTTAACTTCAATTCAATATTTCAAATGCTTTGGGTTAAAACAAATTTTACAAAACCGAATACCTTTTAAAAACATTCGATATATTATATTTTAGATAATTAACTGAGAATAAAATAATGTTTGTCTTATATGTTCCTAATTATTTAAAATCATTTCTTTTCTTTCTAAAAGAGCAACAAAAAATTCTCAAGAAAAAGATCAACAAGTGTATCTACGTGCAACGCACGTACACTATACTAGTTACTAAAAATAAACTAAAGGCTGATTATTTTCGGATTTCAGTCAAAACTGGGCATTACTGATGAGATTTTAAAAATCTGACAATCTGGTTGACTCCGTCTCGTCGAGATAGACGATTTACATATATAATATGCCAGAATCCGCCTTCCGGATTAGAAAAAATGATTGTTTCTTTGCGGAAGTCAATAATACGTATGAGTCGACATTTAACTCGTGATTGTCCCACTCCTCCATGACAATTGTCCGTTAAGTGTACTACATTAGATATCATGCCGGGAAAATTGTTATATTTTCCCAAAGATATAGTAGATTAGATTTTTTTTTAAAAGGAAATAATTGCTACGAAATGGCAAGGATTCTTTTGGCAACATCTCCAATCTGCAGTCCAACCTACCCACTTTGGAGAAAACGCAGACCCATTTCTAGGCCTTTACACAGCAAACTTACAGGCCCAAATTAAGTGAAAATTGGTACTTACTGTTCAATAGCGAGTCAGTAATCAGTCTGAACACCGTCTACAAGATTCGAAATTTTGAATAGAAGAAATTTCCATAATTGCAACGTTTCAACGATGAAAGTGAAGTTGGTCATCCTAAATCATATATGGAAACAAAAATTAGGTAATTAAATGGCTACAAATACTCATAATACCTTCATTTCTGAACCACATCAAAGCTTAAACAAAAATTTGAAACCTTGAAATTTTCTTGGCTCATGGATGCATTAGCCTTCACCTACGATCCCTCATTTGATGCGTGGGTGTTAGAACTCAAGCCCATCAATCTCCACAATATCAACAAAACCTACTCCTCTACGAAAAAAGTCATTGCCTACGCAAGTAGCAAAACTAAAGCCTGCGCCACACTGGATTATGACGAGGGCTCCCAACGTTGCCTTGTGAAGTTTTGGCAAGTGATCAAAGACAAGTTGGTCAAGTGTTGGATATGTCACAGGGAATGCATTATTTGTGTAGATGGATCGCTGCGGGAGAAGAAGATGAAAAATAAGTCGATGAAGCAGAGTGAAAATGGATTTTATAGCCAGATGTCGATAAGAGATCGCGAGGAGAAGCTGAGTGAAGCCATCGTGTATTGCAAGAAGAATATGAGGAGGGACTCAGGATGCCATCAGCCTGGATGCTTGCCAAGAAGAAGCTACAGGTCTTCAACAACTTAGACTAACATACATTGCGACCCTTTCATGGCAACAAATGCTTTCTTAGCTTTTTCAATATTCAGGAGAACAAAGTGATATTGATTCTGATTGTAATTAATCAAAAGTTTATTTAAGCTTGCATCTAAACCTTTGAATTCTTCTCTTTTGGACTTTGAAAGTAGATGTTTGGATTGGATACCAAATATTCTTGTAATATTGCTGGAGTTCTGATGACTTTTATATATGTTTTGATGCTTTTTGATCTTTCATGTTCTAACAGTGCTCACGCCTGCACACGAATCCATTATAAATCTCTACACGATAAGCAGAATACAGCCGCTTCCGGGATTCATTTCCCTAATTCATTAAGTCCATGCGTTATATGTTGCAGTGTTTACAAAAATGGCATCAAAACCATGTTTCTTTCAACGCGGTTTCCTGGTTCCAATAAGCTCTAGTAATCAAGGAATATGATACAGAATACAACATGGAGCTTCCTCAATCCCCCACTGGCTGTTCTCTTCCATTATGGAGACACATCGCATTTGTTTAACATAACATGGAAAAGTCAGCACAAAAATAATAAGTGTAAATAATTGAAAATGACTGGGGCTGTGTGGGAAAAACGCAATCCCACGAGCAAATATCACCTCTTAAAGATGCGTTTAATATCACCTCTTTAGGATGCGTTTAGTGATATAACGCCCTTTCTCCAAATCATATATCATTTTGGACTGGGGTTTTCTCCATCTGGACAGGGACCATACTGCAAAAATCAGAATCATGAAACCGATGAACAGGGGAAGATAGACTGATGAGTCTTCACCGATAAAATTGGTCAGCCAGCCAGATGACTCAGCATTGCTCTGATTCGATGTCTTCTGCATGATAAAAGCTCCTAATGCCCAATCAAGAGGTGCATTGCCCACTTGATTTGCAAATTGAATCCTGATTACGAGAATACATCAAACTAAATTATTGTGAAGTTAAGATAGCTGGAGCTCGTCTGTTAGATCCATGATGCTAAATATAATACATTCATAATAATTTTGTTATATAAGGCATTAAAACGAGCAAACAAAAAATAATTAAAACATAATGAAGAAAAGACTAATGAAACCATCAGTGATCACTAATCAAGTTCACAGGCAACCTACGAATAAGTATGATCACCAAATTCGGTTGTTCCCATCTGTGTGCCAAATCTGAACATAACCCTGTCCCAGTTTGAACATTGATGTAAATACTCACAAGCTAGTTACTTGTTGGATGAGAATTAAGAGACCTAGTTAAGTATGGGACAGACTTACTAAGAAATTTGGTATAAAGTATTAGCAACAGAAGATATTTAAGGATTGCCTATAAATATGCAAAAGTAAATAAAAAAAAGGCTGCTTTTGAATTCTTCAGACCATTTAGATGTTTGCTAGTGAGAAGAGTTAGTTAAGTATGAGAATTAAGAGACCTAGTTAAGTATGGGACAGACTTACTAAGAAATTTGGTATAAAGTATAAGCAACAGAAGATATTTAAGGATTGCCTATAAATATGCACAAGTAAATAAAAAAAAAAAGGCTGCTTTTGAATTCTTCAGACCATTTAGATGTTTGCTAGTGAGAAGAGTTAGGCTGTATCATACATCCTCTGTAGCATAGCAGATCATGGATTAATGATCAGTGGTATTTGTTTATTTCTGCAGAAAGGGATGAAGAATTTTAACTCACTGATAAAATCATCTTTTATGTAGCATGGAACCTTATATCATGAGGTCACGTCTCATCAGACATGTATCAGCGTGTCATGTCCATGCCAGCTTGTCTATGCCAGTCCAAAGTATATCATACCAATAGATTGTTCGACATAAGATATCTGGAAGCCAGGTCCCTTGAGCAACATGCTATAGGACCATGTACAATTATCATATGGAAGATATAAGCTTAAACCCTGGTAAGTACACAATTAACTTAAATTCCCCATCTAAATTATATGGGAAGCATATGGTATTCTCATATTTTAATAAAGAATTAAGAGAACCAATAGCAGAAAATCCAATGACATCATGGATTAAAATGAAAGAGCATACCGTCTATCATTCATGGCAATTCCAAGACTGTCATGAAGCAACGCAACAATGTATGCTGAAGAGAAACAATAACGCAATAGTTCTTCCTTTTCCAGAGTAGGGTACCTCTTTGTTAGCTCTGACCAATCTTCCTCACAAAACCGTTCACCAGCTAATACCAAATCAGAAAGAAATGATGCTGAACCCAACCCGAAGAACTACAAAAAGAAGATAAAGAACATATTCAAGTTTATAGGCATACAGATGATATACTCTGAATAGTAAAAAGAGGATTCATTTTGATGTAACAAAAGATTACTGGTGAAGACTGTAGTCTCCTATTCATATGTAGATCCCAGAACTATAAAACGAAAAATCTGAGAGTGAAATATACCCTTGAAGTATAAAAGAAATTTTCGGTAGCTATGAATCTGCCTTGCAGATTAGGTATGAAACTTGATCCCAAGAGGCAGCTTGAGTACATGCATTTATCTGCAAATAGAAAAGATAACTATCATTGGGTACATGCATATTAAACGTGAAGAAAGAAAATATCGTTGATGCAAGAGAGAAGAGGCATTCTTTTTCAAACAGGAAAACTTATTTTTAAGGGGAAAAAAGAAAAAAAAGAAAAAGAAAAAAAGAAAACAAGTGACAGGAAGAAACTCTGTTGCTAGTAAATCTAGATGCATTAGTTTCAGAAGCTACAAAGCAACATCAGGTTCGCACATGTCATTATGAGATCAATTCAACCAATTTAAAGAGTTACTACAATACTTGCTTACCTTTTCCTTTCTGTAGCAACATCAGGGCAGCAGACCTACATTCTGAAAAGTTACCAACTGCATGTGCAACAGGGCGGTAGTTCATCTTCAAACTGAGAGCACTATCAGAAAGCTTCAATGGTTCCCCATCGTGCAAATAACCTCTAGGAGTGCAGGGATCTTTAAAGGTGGCAGGCTGGACCAGATTAGCTGCTGCATTGAAGATTACATGTCAATACATGTCCAAATAAGATTGCCAAAAAAGAAATAGCTATCAGGTTGCCGATGTCACATTGCCAATGTAGACATCATAATTTATAAAACTTGCTTAAATGAGCTGGAAACAGCTTGAATAATTTACCACTGCTTGAATAAGTTACCACCAACATTACAAGAAACAAGTCAAAGATTGGGCCATGGTTGTTACATATATCATTTGTCAACACGAATGATGCATACTAAGCAAGAAAGGTACAAATTGACACAACTTACATGTTTTTAGGTCCTTTGGACTTAGCAACTCCAGCAGTGACTCATGTGCCACATTCTGCAAAATGCATTAGAGGAATAGAGATCTAAGATTAACATGGAATTTAATGAAGATGGATGTTGAATAAATAAGGTTAACCAAGATGACTAGATGATACAAATTACAAATTGTGCAAGCAGGTGGAATTTCAGGTAGACTTATTTGATAAACTAGGGCGAAATATGTTGTCAGAGCAGTATTCCTTGTACAATATTCATGAATTAGTCCTCAGTCTGCAACAGAAAAATGTATGACAAAGACAAACTGGTACACATGGGAAGTTTCCTTTATATAAGCAATGCATTGCCAGCTGCTTTGGATTGTTCTATTAATAATTAATCACCAAGTATCCCTCTGAAGGCGACAGCTTTCATCGTGGTAATTAGTCAATCTTTCCATGAACTTCCATCTAATTTTTTTTTCATCTGCCACCACCCTCCCATCAATAAAGGTGTGACCTGGGTGGCCAGTCTAGTTTAACATAAATGTAGGTGTAAGACGACCTAAAGTCAGCCACTTGGATGGGTCTAATCAGATGCCAAGCTAAAAGTTTGGGTCAGCCCCCTCCCGCTCTTTGCAGAAGAAATGTTTACGGCTTCGAGATGCAAAGCGTGTAATGGAAGTAAATACTGCAAATATAAAGTTTGAATAATAATATAGGTTGAAACTCACCTGTCCAAGATGAAGAAAACTGTGGCTATATAGATTATACTTTACTTCCCCAAATTCAAGAACATGTGAGAACTCAGAAGGCAGAGGCTCGCTTGAAACAAATGTTACCTGGTATAGAAAAAAACTATACTTATGAATCTAATCATATAATTATGGACCAAACTAAAAGCTGCAGTCAGTAACTGCCATCTCAAATATGTACCGACGACAACCATATAATAACATGCAACAAAAATTTAAGTGACAGGCCTTATATCGTAAAGCATGAGCCACCCAATCCGACGACAACCATATAATAACATGCAACAAAAATTTAAGTGACAGGCCTTATATCGTAAAGCATGAGCCACCCAATTTGATGATGTTGGAAGTTTAAATACCTAGATTGATATTATTCTTTAATAACAGTAAAAGTGTCGTAAATGTCTCTCCAGGCCAAAGATTTCTAGAACATCATATGATGATAAGATCTATGAGATTATTTACAAACTGACATTGAAATTTCATAAATCATAGTTACTATAAGTTATCACAATTTGCTTTTATCTCAAGGTTAATGTCTAAATAAAACATCTACAACATTGATAACAGTTACTCTTGCTTGATGAAAAAAAATTACTTTTTATAAGAACTTAAATGTCCAGTACCCAAGTTGTAAGACAAATTTATATATGACAAGAGGCGTTAAGCTAATAAAAATCAAGAGCTCCCAGCACTCAGGAAAACATTAACATTGCTTGCCCTCTATGCAATCAGCAGCAACAAAGAATGTCAGATCAGCTCCATAATAGTATAAAAGTCTCATCTTGAAAAAGAATACCGCTTAAGCCACAATCAATCTAGTAATTTCCAGGAGAAAAATGTTGATGCAGTAAAATTTGAATTAGTATCAAAGGCTATGCTCTGGGAGGATAGTTACCAATAATGGCCACACTTTTGGCACCAGGTTCGAAGCGCCAAAAATTATCAGCATGCGCAATGACTTTTACCAACTTTAGACTCAGGAAATTCAGTATGAAACTGTAGACTATTTCCAGAGTAGATTGCCAAGTGACCAAATGAAGATCATTTAAATAATAGTCACGAATAAATATATTGAGAATGTTCAACTACTGTGTCAGAAACATGATACCGAATATTGCCTTAAAAACTAATCAAACACACAACTTTTCATATCAGATCCAAGACCAATGAATTAGCAACCAGCAGGGAAAAAAAACGGAAGAAGACTATGTAAGATATTGAATGGAAAACAAAACCTGAGCAGAAGCCCCACCGAGTTCAAATATCCCAGTGGTTTTTTGAGGATCTCCTCCTAGAGTACCAAGAGCATAATTTGCAGCAATCCATGCATAAATACCCTCATCAACTCCTGTAGCATTAGATCTTCAAAATCAGTTCCTGGAACCTCTTTCTAAATATCAGAAAACAATGAAAGGAATAGGAGACTTTTTAATGCATTATAAAATGGTATTTTATGCTGTTTTTTAGCTCCATATACTAGATTGGCTGGCATTACGTAATAATTCTGTCCAAGAAGCAACAGAAGTAACCATTCCTAGAGGCAAGCAGAAGTCTACAGCTGGTCAAAGGCCTGCAGGTCCATGCAATCTTGAAAGTTGAAGATCCTCAAAAAACCAAATTTTTAGCATGAAATACCGCTTTAATCAACAATTATAAACAACAGCCATGCACAAACTGTTCCTAACAATAGTTACAATTAGATGTGTCATCTGCTGATGTCAAAAATCAATTGACATGACCCGTCAATATGCCTCCAATTGAGGATAATTCATATCCAACAGAAGCATCATATGACAGGGTATTGAAGCCTTGAACATAACCACAACCAAAAGGCTGCAATTCTGATGACATCATTAAATACAAATAGACCAATATCAAATGCAAATAGACCTATTCCTAATGCTAGGTTTTGCTACCTTGAGAGTTGAATAACCCACATTCCCAAACCAAAATACTACTTATTTGAGCCATCTTTAGTGTCTTCACTCTGATAGAAAAAGAAGAACATTAATTTTCCATTACTTTGCTGCAAAAATAAAACAATAATAATATTGAGGCAGAAGCTAACTTCTAACAGAAAATTTCTTTTCGGCCTTCCTCTTCTTCCATGTTCTAAAAGGAATGAAGTTCAATATAATATTTCAGTACCTACCATGCTTTTGTCAAAGCTCACCATATTTTACTAAAGCCTCATTATATCTTTAGGTTACCTCAAACCAAAAATAACCTTCCAGAAAGCTTGATAATGTGTATAAAACATTCTCCACAAAAACCTGCATTCTATGACTTTGACCTCAGCCTGCAATCTAATATCTAATACTATTATAAAAGTGTGTAGGCATGTTAAAACATTTCTTCCAAAACTGCCCTTCAAGACACATACATGCATACATAAAGCACATACACACATACATAACTCATAAGCATTTAAATCTTTCAACTCAAACACATACATAGATACATATATAACTATATCCCTTTAAATTTACCTAATAACCCAATCTTATCAAATCAAATTAATCAATTAATTAAAGTGCATGAAATTTTTTGACTATATCATAATTATTTTTAATATAGTTAAATATATTTTTCAAACAATAGTATAGTTATTATTTATTATAGCTAGATATATCTATTTTATGCTAAAGTTTGGATATAAATGAACTATATAACTATATATAATTATACATTTTAATCAAACAAGTATATACATAAAACATATAGTATAATATATTTATATGTCCAAAGTATAGCTGTAACTTACATAATTAACATTAAAAACTTGCATAATGAATAAATGCACACATGAGATATAATAAATAAATAAAACAAATGGTATGAGTGTTAATCCCATATCAATCAATTAAATCCATTACCCCACTCAACAATTCATTAAAATATTAGCGTATTGCCGTTTCAACTTAGTGATCATTCATATTCTAACCATTATTGTCCTTATTGCCCTCATTCAAATGCTAATATTAAAGTACCAACATTAAATTAAAATTAAATTCGATTAAATGATAATTTTATAACCCCTCCATTAAATTCACTTAAAACTCATTAATCCCATCAAACCTTTTTAAATCCCTCTCATAACCTCCTTCCTTATCAGTATAATATAAACAAAAATTTCGTCACCCAAACTACATCTTTCTTATATATCTTTCACGATGTTGCCGCCAATCGCCACCACTCACCGTCGAGATTGTTGAAGTAGGAGCCAGAGTCCACTTCCGAGACCTCCTGTATGTACTTGGGGCATGTTTGTTTGCATGAAAGTAGCTATGAAGTAGGTGAAGAAGATGAAATAGACGCCATTTCTGCTACTTCCGAGAAGAAAAGTATGTTTGTTTATCTGAAACAGCTACTTCCGGTACTTTCTTAGAAGCTGACGCGGCGCCTACGTGTCGTCTTTACTTCTTGAATCTTTTTCCTACCCTCAAGACTCAGAAGTATCTCGGAAGTAGATGAAATTGAGTCAATTTAGGAATAAAATCAATTTTGTTATTATATGGATATTCTCATAGTCTAAATAAAATCCTAAAAGATCATCTTTCTCTCTTCCTAACAATATTTTTAATTACTACAAAATAAAAAAAATTAATGAAGTGGAAGAAATATTATTTCCTCTACTTCCAAAATTTTACGAAACAAACAAAAAAAGTAGTACTTCCGCTACTTCCTACTTCATAATTTCAGAAGTAATAGATTTGATTTACTTCGTACTTCTAATACTTCCTATCAACCAAACAGGCCCTTGGCAACACCTCGAATAAAGAGACTCCAATATCATGCTAAATTTAAATTTCATCACATCAAATATATCTTTCTCATATCTCTTTTTCGTTATAGTGCCATCACCGCCTATCGCCACCACTCGCCACCGAGATTGTCAAAGCAGGAGTAAGGGTCCACCCCTAAGACCTACTCTGCGTACTTCAGCAACACCTCAGATAAAAAGGAAATCCGATATTATGGTCAAAATTTCTCGATTTATTTGATTGACTCTTACACTTTTGGGGATTAGTGATAAATTATTTATTTCTAATGTAAATGCAGGTGTTATTTTCGAAGAGTGAGGAGTATTGAGTGTTTTTCTATAGTGCAAGTCAATTTTGTGCTAAAGCTAAAAATATGACAATTATTCCGAAGCTTATTAGTATTATTCTTGCCTGATGCTAATGAGATCTTTGAATACAACACATCAATTATATCACTAACATATATACTGTAATATTTTCTATTAATAAATTTATCATATGCCAAGAGAGCGTTAGGAAAGGACAAGAGCCCTTATGTGAGTATTATTCCTATTAGAAGAGCCTGCATGCAAGCAGGCGGTTCTGACGATCCATGTGCTAAATAGCGGGGCAAATTATTTTTAGAACAGAAACATAAAATCTTAGAGTCTCGATATACATAGACAATGGCACTACAAAATACACAAAGCAAAAACAATATTGTGGGTTTCACATGAACCTCCAAAAAGGAAAGGATTAAAAACTAGAAAATTAAACTAACAGTCACTTTTGTTAAAATGCAACAAATTAACACTTCAAATCTGATTTCAAATAACAAATTATGTATGAAGAATAATAAAATCCAAAATTCACATGAAAAAGATAGACAAAAGCCGAACAAGAGAATACTAAGAACTTTTCAAAAGGAAACTAAAAAAATTAATACAAACTTATGTAGTTCTTTAATATTTTTGGGGTTTAAATGTAGCTTCACATGCTCTCCAATGCACATAAAGTTATTTTATGAAAAAGACGTGTATTATAAATTACTTGAAGGTGGAGAGAGGAAATGAGAGAGGCCCTGATAAAAATATAAAAGTAATACATTTGACCATTGAGGCTTTGTTTTAATATTATTATTAATATTAATTATTAATATGGATAATGGCTTAATTTATTTTCTTCTAGACCAATGAGTTTGTATTAAATAAATTTCAGATCAAGGCTATATTATAATCTTGTGCAATTTTTGAAAGTTTTGATGAAATTTGGAGTTTATTAGGTAGCAAGTAAAATCACATAATAGTTCTTAACGCCAAAATAACATGGAAATAGTAAATGTACAATTTACTTCAAAGTGTAAATTTTATTGGGATACATGTATAGAATGTATATTGGATACTTGGTGGATACATGTATGTCAAATGCTTTTAATATATCCTAATGGGGTTTAGAATTTAAAATTTCATTTATATTATTTACTCATTTCTTACTACATCTATTCCAATAACTATACATTACTTGAAAATTTTGTTTTGTAAGATTGAAGCTATTGTGTTCCATTTAGCCATTATAATGTAACAAGTCCACATTTTAGACACGCCAAAAAAAAAAACCTTAAAAATATATGGTCGATGTTTTAAGTAACTTCCTACCTACTTATGATAGGCCATCTTTTGGATAATCTACACCACTTATCTTGATATGCACAACAAAAATTGTTTTGAGTTGAAAATAATGTGTTATCTAGACTCATGCATCAAATGGTCAACCAATTTATTTTTTGTAAGAACTCTTCAAAAGACAACTTCTTAAGCATAGATATCTTTGAATTATCATGATTCACTCATTGTACTTGCGATCTCGGGATCTCTTCTTAGCAAACATCAGGTAATTTATGACATTATTTAATTGTTGGCGCTTATTTATATTTGAATTTTCTGATATTACTCATGACGATGAGTTAGATGGATATTTTGCGCATAAAGAAAGTTATCATGCAATGTGCACTTACTGCATAGATGTAAGTATAAAAATGAGAACACGTGCAACGCACGTGCACCGTACTAGTATTATATAAATACACTATTCCATCATGTGCATTTAAATAAGTTCTTTCTCCTTCAAACTTTCTCCAAGGATTGGACGTGATTCCATAATTTCCTCCCTCCTCTCCTATTTACTAAAAGAGAAAGATTGTGCAAGTTATAAGCTTAAGGGATGTAGGACAAAAAAGCAGCAGCCTGAATGAAAATAGGAAATTCAAGGACAAAAATACTTGTTTTCTTTGTCATCTAATCATATCAAGATAAGAATGTTATGAAGCCTTCTGAGCAAGAAGACTCTTTAGAAAGCAAAATATTGACTGCTAACCCAACATCAACCATCAGTGAATTGATGCCAAGTTTCTGATCAAGACAACTTTTAGTCAAGAGAATTTCCCACAAAGCACAGAAGACTACCCAGCACAAGGTGTTAAAACCTAGATGCTATCATGTTCTACTATGTAAGTGAATAAAAACCAAATCCGCAAGAGTTTGTTAGGCAACTCTAGTTGCACTTTTTAAGAGACTTACATTCAGTATGACGTCTCTGCCGCACAATTTTAGGCTAGAAGGCATGGATACTTTGTGTGTTGCAACCAAATTGTCATGTACAGATAAATTACTAGCACAATTATGTACTTGAAATCTCTACTTCGTTTGTGCACTTGGAAGCTGCTCTCCAATTGTTTAACATAGCATAAGAAAATTTGACACCCAACTGATTTACCATCTATTTCAAATTCACTAATATCCAACTAAATTTCAAATCTAAGTTTTAACAAATCATGCTCCAAGCTTCAATCTTTAAACAATATATGACCGAAATTAAAGCCAGAAGAAAAAAAAAATTTCACCTGCCTGTAATAACAGTAGCCCAATCATCCTCGAACCGGAATCCAGAAACCCTCAAAACCCTCCTGCAGCTGTCCAAGATCTTCTCCCTTGCCCCACCATCGACCAGTCTCAATCCGGCCGTCCCCATCAATCGAATCTCCGTCTCCGCCCACAGATCTGAAGGAACTATCCCCTTCGCGAACTCCGCCAACTTCACCAAGCTCTCCCCGGCCTCATCCGGATCCTCTGCGTAGAAGCTCAGCCCAGGGCCCACCTTCAACGAACCGCTCAGCCCAAAATCAACAACAGGGAGGAGGAGCCCGCTCCCGATTCGGTACGCGAAGACGTGGATCCGCGTGCCGGTGCTGCCGCCGTCGATGAAGATGGAGAAGCTGGGTGAGGCCGGAGGGCGGGAGGGGATGAGGAGGTAGAGGAGGAGGAATGCTAGGGCGACGGCGGAGCATGTGAAGAGGAGAGAAGGGGAGCAGCAGAGGCAGCGGCATCGGCGAGATTTAGGGCGGAGATGGGGCTTCGAAGGCTCCATCTTTGGCGGCGGGGGATCGAATGCCTGTGTCTTGGCATTCGATCGTCGCATCAAAGTTGGATTTTGGTATGGGGGGCTTAATTTGAGATTTGAGAAGAATAAGAGGAAGAGGGATTTTGTTTTTCTTTCACTTTTTGAGGGGTTTTTGGGTTGGGATTCGACTGCTGCTGCTGCTGCTTCTGGCCATGAGACGAGAGAAGCAACCAGCGGGGTGCGGCGTGACTTTTTGGAGGAGCTTCAATTAAGCTATACGAACCCGGTTTTGTTGTTCTCGGATTTTCCGTAGACCGGGTTTATACAACATATTCTCCTAAAATTATATACATTTTTGAGAACTAAATAAAAAGGATTAATTAGCAGTAAAATACCTTACAGTTTCTCCTATCTTGCACTTATGTACCCTCACTTGTTTTTGACAGCACTTACGTACATTAAAGTTTTTAAAAGTTTCACTTTAATACCTTATATTATGCAAACATGAGAGGTTTGTCCTGATTTTTCCATCTAACACTCACAAAGCTAATTTTATAACTTCTTAACCCTTAATGTTTGTTGAGTTTGCTATTAAATCCACCGTAATTCTATTTTAAAATATAATTGATGCATGCTCAAAATAGAATTAGGATATTTTTAGTAATTATAAGTTCAAGAAACGTTGAGGAGTAAGAAAGTCCTAAAAGGTAATTAGCTAATGAAAATAGATCTGGAAATTTTCAAGGTTTTAATACAAGTGTATTTATAAATTTAAATGAAATCAACACTGAACGGTTAAAAAAGATTCAATAAAAGTGGAAAATAGAAAATTTCAGTGCTTTAAAGTATCAAATTGTCATCAGGATATTCAAAGTTACAAGCGGGTGAAACTCTGGAGTATTGAAGAGCAAAATAACCCAAAAGACAAAGGGATCTTGGTGAACTATACAAATTGATGAGGAGTCACGTGCAAAAAAAAAAAAAACATTTACTGAAGGAGCAGTACTGAGACAGCCACGCTAAAAACCCAGCATCATCGTAATCTCTACTCATTCCCTCGATAAACGGGAGAAAAAAATGATACTCTCTCCGTCGACTCCCCTTCTCGCTCGCCGCCTCTCCCTTTCCCTCACCGCTTCTCGCCGCCTCTCCGACGCCCCTCTCCGCCGTCTGTCCTTCTCCGATCGTCGCCATGGCCCCATCCTCCAAGGTCCCTTCTCTTTCATTTTCTCTCCCTCTCCGCCTCTTTATTTACTTATTACAAAATCGTCTGCCGATAAAACCCTAATTTTTAACTTAACTAACTCTCCCGCAACCAAAGTTTCAATGGATCCCAAAGAATCATCTGTCGCCTAAAAACTGTAATTATACTTGGAATCACTGATTATAGTGTGTCTATGTTGGTTTGGCATCAAAACCCTATTACAAGCAATCAGGGGTTAACCCTTCTTTTTTTTTTTTTTTTGATATGTTTAGTCTAATTGGAATTTCACTGCGATTCGACTGGTCATATCTAGGACCATCTGGTTTCATGGCCTAGCTATGGAAACCCGAGTTCTCTAACAGATGTTTGCTTCCTGAAAATATCATACTACATGCTCCATCTTTTACCTATTTTAGTACAATCGCAACACTTTTATTATGGTTGGAAGAGTTAGTAAGTAGTATGACTGTTTTGTAACTGTTTCTAGGGTTAATTGCGAATAGACCCCTATAGTATTGGCCCAACTGTGAATACGCCCCCTCAGTGAACTTTTTCGACTCTTTTAAAGGGGGGAGAAATTAGAAATTGGGGGTCTATAACTCTATCCTCACCAATATAACTATAGGGGCTCTATCCGTCTCCTCAAAACCTTTTAAACAATTTTAAGAGTAATAAAAAAAAACTCAATGGGGTCTATTCGCACAAATAGAACTGCAGGGGGTCTATTCGCAATTGGGTGATACTACAAGGGGTCTGTTTGCAATTAACCCTTGTTTCTAAAAGATGAATTGGTCCACATCTATCCAAATAAATTTACTGCTAAACTTTTTGCGGAATCTTGTATCTGAGGTCGAAGCCTCTCATGATAGGTTTCTTGTAAAACATTCATGGAGAGCATATTGCCATGGCAACCATAATGTAATTATGTACTCGGTGCAGGCTTGCTTTGCATTTGGTGCATTGGTGCTAAAGAATCAAACGTAGGTGCTATTTGCAGCTAAGGATACACCATAATCTGCAGATTGAAACCGATTTTTATATCTAATTTTTTTTTCTCAAGATTACTTTGGGAACTGCTCTACCTTATTTATTTCATTCACGATGTGGTCCGAAATTGTTTATAATCGAAACTCTCATTGTGTAGACAGTAGTCAGCAATCTGAAAAGATTTCACTCCTTTTGCAGTCAGATGCATTGCTACCCCGGCAGAAGCGACAGCAGGATTTGACGAGATGGCTGCTGGTGTTCAGAGAAAATATTACATGCTTGGTGGAAAAGGAGGTGTAGGAAAAACAAGTTGTGCGGCTTCTCTTGCTGTTAAGTTTGCAAATCATGGCCATCCTACCATTGTGGTTTCAACCGATCCTGCTCACTCTCTAAGTGATTCTTTTGCACAAGTATATGATTAGAGTTGGCTTTAGATTCAAAGCACTGTTCATTTATGATCTCATCTGATCTTAATTTTAGTGAAAGTTTTGATGGCAATCCCTTAAATCCACACTAATTTGTTCCGCTTGTTCCTAGGACTTGAGTGGAGGAACTTTGGTGCCTGTTGATGGATTGGATTCTCCACTATATGCACTTGAGGTTAATATTTATAATTTATTTAAATAGATAGAACAAGAGCAGAAGATTTAGTTGCCTTGCAATAGATAATTTGACTTTTCATCTTCTGCAAATTATTTACTTTCCAGGAGTTCAAATTTGATGGCTTGGCATGATCCTTAGAAATATTCGTTTGCAGATAAATCCTGAGAAGGCCAGAGAGGAATTCCGCAGTGCAAGTCAAAAAAATGGAGGTACTGGAGTTAAAGATTTTATGGACAGTATGGGTCTTGGAATGCTTGCTGACCAGGTAGAATCTAACGACATCATGGATTGCAACAATGACTGAAAGAAATTCATTTTTTTTGTTGTCTATTAAAGTCCTCAAGAGTACTGTTTATTCCAATATTTTCTTGCATAAGGTTTACAGGTTTTGACACATTGCTTTCCCTATAATAAGCTGAAAGTTACTTTAGGGAATGCATTCTTATGTGTGTGATTTGCTCAAGTTTTTGGTTCAATGATTCTTTTCATGCAAGTGGAGTTATATCTCCTTGTTCATAGTTAATGCATTTTTTCTTCTATTCTATGCCAGCATATGGAATTTATTTGATTTGCTATATGGTGAGGTTTTTGCATCTGTTTCTTGTGTTTTACTTACATTTTATTTTGTTATGGTTAAGCTAGGAGAACTCAAACTAGGAGAGTTACTGGACTCACCTCCCCCAGGACTGGACGAAGCAATTGCAATCTCAAAGGTACGATATTTTAGTCAAGCTATTAAACAGAGATTGTTTTGTTTATTTTATTTTCTTTTCTTTTCTTTTTTGGTGGAAACTTGAGTTTTTGATGCCTATCAGATTTTTTCCAGGTTATGCAATTTGTTGAATCACAAGAATACAATATTTTTAGTCGTATAGTATTCGATACCGCTCCTACAGTAAGCACATATTTCCTGACTATGTTTCTTTTCGTTCTGCTATTTCCTTGGAAGTATTGTTAGCTTCTAATGTAAAATAGTGTTATATGTACCTTACCGACACAATTCCATTCTCATCTTTTTGTTAGGGCCATACTCTTAGGCTTTTGTCCTTGCCTGACTTTTTGGATGCATCCATTGGCAAAATCTTGAAGGTATGAGTTCTGGAAAGGGATCACCTGTTAAGTCCTTTAAAACTGAATCTTATATGACTTAAAACTTTTACTGGATAACCATTGCTTGTTTAATTTATAAGTCTGCTACTTCTCGACGTTCTCGTGATGTTTTGTTTCTCTTGAGAGAGAACTACGTTTAGTCTTTTTCTGCAGTTAGCCTTTTATTTTGTATCTTTCACATTGTATTACCTCTTTAAAGGAATGTGGTTATCTATTTTACTTCTTTATTGGCTAATCTCTGAATGACTTCGGAAGACCATAATTACATAACAAAATCACTAAGCAGAATTCTGAATGTGGTAGTACATGTGCCTGAATCTTTATGGAGTAACTCTCCATCTTGAATACTTTCTTCCCTCTCCTCATGTGAACTCCCAAGGCCTTCTCAAACAAGGCTAAAGGTCACTGAGCTTGATCATTATTTTGGCAGGGAGAAGTTGACTTTCAAAACTCCTTAATTTTTGTGTTTCTATGTATGTCAGCTTGGCGTCACCTTTATCATGGACTTTTTCTCCAACTTCTGGTTACATTACGTTTGCTTGATATGCATTGTTGGCCCACTATGCATGAACTTGCATATTCGGCATTAGAGCACTTGGAGATGTCCTGAGTCAAAACCTAGTTAATGGCAATTCAAAATACCAAGCAGTCATGTTTACACGGGAGGCTTTTAACGCTAGAGGGAGTATCGAGTGTGAAGTTTGTCTGACGTGCAATAACAACTGATACCTCTTTTTGGATAAAAGTGGTCCTTTGACAGTCTGCTAGAAGTCAATGCATACAAGAAAATCCCTCTATGCCTGTTAAATATTTCCTTTCTATTGCAGCATTATCAACTTTCCATGTTGGAGATGCAAAGTTTCTGGAAAAGAAAATAGTGCAGATAAACATGACGTATTGTATTAACAATAAAGCCTTCTCTCTTTGGCTGAGAAATTTTGCTTAAACTCATGGAAAAATGGTTTTCTCCTGCGTTTTAGTTTGATGGGTTGGCATGAAAATAATTTTGATCAAGTGCAGACTCCAGCTTCTGACCTGAGAGCTCATGTTGGACGGTAGCTTAAATCCTGTTGTACCTATTAGAAAACCAAATTTGAACCTCTTAGAGAACCTATGTAACTCTAGTTGACTGAACAAACTTGATCACTTAAATTAAACTATGGCCTAATTTAAATTAACTCCTTCATGTTCGTATCTTATCCAGTCAAAGCTAATTACTAGTAGCTTAATAGCTGGTTCTTATTTAAAAAAAAAAAAGCTGGCTCGTCTAACCTGATCAAATTCAGACCCGACTCGGTGAGGGCTCCTGAAGCTTGGTCCGGGCCTGGGGGCCTGGTTTATTCTGATGAAGCTTGTTACTTGTATCTGTTAGTGAGAGTTGATAAAGTAGTAAAATAATGATGTAAAATTTGATGAAGCCTGGAGGCCCTGGACCTTATTCGAGGAAAGTTGTCTGCATTTTTCTCTTTAACTTGTCTAGTGCCATAGAGATGGCCTTTTAGCAAGCATTGCAACAACAACATAGCCTTTATCTTAAATTTTTTTTGGGTAGGCTACATGAATCTTATTTCTCCATTGAGTTCTGTTATGGTTCATCTCATGCGTTGAGCTAACAAATAACAATTGTCATATCCTTCTAAATTGCTTCCAACCAAGTTATTTTACATCTATCTCTAGTTCACTTTGCCACATTAGGTATAATCTTACCACTCCTCCAGTTGTCCTGATTGCTTCATTTGTTGGTTTCCTTAATATGTGACCAACCATATTAATTGATTCTCTCATTTTATCGTCAATAGGACCAACCTGTAACCTCTTTTGAGTACTGTCATTTATTATCCTATCTCTTAGTGTATATCCCTAAGACCATCACAACATTCTCATTTCTGTTACACTCATTTTTGCACATGTTTTTTGAGTGCCAAATGTTCTGATCCATGAAAACATTGTTGGTCTTGTAGTTTTTCTATAGAATTTTCTTTCAATCTCGTAGGTACTCTGTGGGTGCATAAGACTCTAGAATGCCTATGAGATAGAACATTCTATAGGACAACTCCAGTGTCGGGGTTTAACTCATCTTTTTATTACATGTCTCAAAAGACAAGATAAAGGAGGGTTGCGTTAGGTAGCTGACAACTAACGTGAAACTTAGTCGGATCTACATGATAGGAATCCTTTTAGCAACCATCGTGAAGATTAATTTCAGAAGATTTTTTTTTTCATTAGCTCACTACTAGGGGTGAGCGTCTGTTGGTCGGCTCTGTTTTGATAAAAAAAAAAAAATACAAACCATGACTGCACCGAATGATTCCTGCAATCGAACTGCACCAATCAATTTCGGTTAAGTTCCTTCGAGTCGGTTTCTTCGGGTTGTCAGTGCACTAGCAAGTAGCAATGCTTTCGTAAACCTCCATTGATGAAAAATCATCTGCTCTCTGTTTTTTGCCAAACTAACTCAAGTATGTTAGCAAATAATGGAAATTAGAGTACATGGCTGCCAACTAACTGAGTTTTTGTTAGCAAATAATATTAATGGAGCGGACATGGCTGATACAAATTACAAATAGCCCAACAAACTCTCAAGTCTCAGTGAATAAAATAATGGTTGTGATGCATAAGATACATAATATGGCATCAAAGTAGCATCACATGCATAATGAAGAAAATCCACACCAAAACACAAGTTCTATTCAATGTTTGCAAGGATAATGTTAAACTGTTAATGAGCCAGGTCAAAGATGAAAGTTTTATTGTCTGCAATCATCAAGTGGTGACTAAACTTTTAACCGAAATTACACTACTGTAAAGTTAAAACAACAAAAAACTAATAAAAAATTTAAAATCAAGTTCCTCTATCTCGCCAAAGTCGAAGGATTGAAGATGATGACTTGGTGAGTATCGATATTCGATGCAAGGAAAAGACGAGGAGAAAGGAAGAAAGTCGAAGGGTTCTTTTGATTCTCAAATCTCAATTTGTTTCAACTTCTAACTAATTAGCATATACCAAATCAAGATTATCTTAGGAAGGAAAGCACATGTTTAATTGAACGTGAATTATGTGTGTGATTGAGTCTACTTGTTTGAACTTTGCATACTTGGATATGAAGATATGTATGGCAATAAAATAAAGAACCCCATAACCCTTTAATCCCAGCGGTCGGTTTCAGGCAGTTCGGGTTGAGTTTTGTCCAACCTGACCCAAACCGAAGAATACCTAGAACTTATCTGAACTGCCATAGTTCAGCCAGTTCAGTCGGTTAGCTCGGTTCAAGCCGAACTGTGCTCACCCACATTATATATTCAAGAAATCAAGAGTAAGTGATAAATATATAGCCTTTGGCTCTACTAAGATTTTCTTCTTTTATATCTTCTCTTTTTTTTTCCATAATTTGAATCTAGCTTCTCTTTTTTATTTAAATTGTTTCTTTAGAAATTAATATTCACTGACATGACTTCTTATAGGTTGGTTGAAATTAGGAGTGATGTTGAATTAGGAACATTTTTGCTTTTTATTTATTTGTTATATGCTCTATAATTTTTGCTATTTTTTAAAGATTCATAAAATGTTTGTGTGGTTGATTAATATTGATTATTGTTGTAGTTATTAGAATGTTAAGTCTTGGTTCTAATATATATATATATATATATATATATATATATATATATATATATATATATATATATATATATATATATATATATATGTATATATATATATATATATATATATATATATATATATATATATATATATATATATATAGTGATATTAATTAAATTTCACTCAGCTTGGAATTTCATACCAATGGACAGTTGAGACCAATATTCTATAAACTGTTAGGCCCTTCTTGGTGCTGGCCCAAGCATCTAGCGGCTAGGCAGGCGCTTAAGCGGCACATAAGCATTTTTAGCATTGAGAGATGAAGGGTTCTTTTTTGAAGATTCAAAATTCTATACTCACGGTCTATCTAAAGATGGACTTGGTAGAGTCATGATCCAATCCATTTTTCTTGGCTCATTCTCTTTATCCATTGCTATGACTAAGTTAGCAATATACCCTTTTTTGATGTGGTGCAGTTTGCGTAAGTAGTCCGTGCTCCCCTAGGCTCTCCCAAGAACTATGCAGGCAGCCTAAGTACCACATAGACGTTGGCGGGTGCCCAGACTGCTTTTTAAAACAATGGTTGAGACTGGGATGATAGCCCGTCTTAAAAGTTTGATCAATCCTTTTTTGGAGCTTCTCCATTTGAGTCATTCGCGATGCCAGAACCTCACTACTCACTGGAAAATACTTGGGTAGTGATGCTGATGGCCTAAGTCATCAAAGCAGTTTGAGCTTATCCCTTGATCTGGTTCTCAGGTCTCTGTGATCTGCTTGACAGTTTTGGTCATGATCTAAAACATTTGATCAGTGGTTAAATCTTATTTATATTTACTCCTGCAATGATACTTCTGGCCTAATGTTCTTTCATATCTTTTGGGATTTGGAAACTCCTGCATTTCAGCATTTCATTGAAGAATGCTTTAAGATTACACATTTGTTATTATAAGCGTGAGATACAGTTTGGCATGTAAATGTTGAGACTTGGGAGCTTGCATGTTTCAGTTCATGCAATTGTACATTTCAGGTTACTGAGCAATATGTAATTAGATACTGGAATTTCTTAACTTTTTATTAAACAAATAATGTTTGACTATTTTTTAAACATGAGAAGATAAATTCTTCGTCCTATCTTCTTATACGAAAACCTATGGGAACTCTTCAAACTGCTAGACTGTACAACTGTATGAAATTTGGTCATTTGTTAAAATACCTTCATCTCTTGATGAGGAGAATTAATTAAGAGCGTACTGTCTTTTTTTTGCATATTAAATTTTAAGTCATTGCTTTTTGTTACAGTTAAGGCAGAAAATAGCTTCAGCGACGTCAGCTATTAAATCTGTCTTTGGGAAAGAAGAATCTCAGGCGGATGCTGTAAGCTCAATTCCCTTGGCAGAAAGTATTTTCTTGATAGAAAAATGCAATTACTTTATATTTTTTCCTTGTGTAGTCTGACAAGCTAGAACAACTAAGAGAGAGGATGGTCAAAGTGCGAGAGCTGTTCCGCGACGCAGAGTCGACTGAATTCATTATTGTCACAATCCCTACGGTAATCACATGACCTAAAGAATCTTGAGATTTGATATGTCTCTGTCTTCCCCCTTCTCTCACACACACACCAACAGAAGTATGAACAAGTATAATATGTATGGATTAGACTTGGCACTTGCTTATAAAAATCTCTCAATTTGGAACCAGTCACTGATGCTTGTCTGCATTTACATTAGCAAAGAGGACACTATGAAACTATATTAGCCATTTTAGATGAGATATTGACGCATATCTAATTTGAATCATATAAGCTCAGAGACGTGCTTTGTTAACCTCTCCTGCTATTTCTTGGTTCATCATCTGGATGTAAGGAAATTCAGCAGAGGAACTAAAAATAGAGTGAGTAGTGTTTGTGGATAGGTAGTTTTGATGGGTGATTTACGTGTGGCTGGATGCCAATATATTTGTACTAAGAACATAATTGCTAAGTTCATAACTTATTGATGTTTTGGCTGTTCACCATACACCTGCATGTTTTGTTTCACAAGCACCTGGAGGTTTCAAAAAAATATCTGATTTTTAATTCCTGTGTTTTGTAAGGTCATGGCTGTTAGTGAATCATCTAGACTGTGTGGTTCCTTGAAGAAAGAAAGTGTACCTGTCAGAAGGCTTATTGTCAATCAGGTTCTACCGCCATCTGCATCAGACTGCAAGTTTTGCTCTATGAAAAGGAAGGTGTGGCCCATTACTTAAAAGAAAAAAAAAAGTATTTCTCTTTCTAGATACTATGATCCCATATCCTTAAACATAAAAGACTAATTATATGTCATAAGTATAAAAGTATATAAATCTTTTTATTAATGTTTATGTATGCTCTCGTTCAATTTTTTCTTTGTTTGTAGCTTAGAAGTAGATATTCACTTGGAAGTTGGAATGACGATCAGAAAGATATGTACTCAAAATCATGCAATCGAGATTGAACAGTTAACTTTTATAGAAAACTTAAAAAATGGATGTCTTATATGAATGGCTTCAATAGAGAATCTGACAAAGTATATGTTTCTGTTCTAGGACCAAATGCGTGCTCTTGAGATGATCCAAAGCGACCCAGAACTCATGAATTTGAATTCAATCCAAGCACCATTAGTTGATGTTGAGATTAGGGGTGTACCTGCTCTGAGATTTATGGGTGAGATGGTCTGGAAGTGAAGTGACACTCATGTAAAAGAGTCATCTGGGTTTTGGAGTTTTGCAGAAGATAGGCGATTGCTCTGTCATTACTGGCAGATACCATCACCGTTATTCAAGTCTGCAGTATAAATTCCTTGCTGCTACGACAATATGAGCAAAATTTTAAAAGTCTCCTAGCTTTAAAAGATGTGGCAAATGTTCATTACATCAGAATCAGATCTTTCTATATCCACTAGGGTGTTCAGAAATTTTTTTTTCTTTTGAGAAATTTGTTTATACGGTATTATAGGAATACATTCTGTTTTTAAAATTTTGTCATGTAGTCAGACCATTGTGACTTCTATATCATCTCATAGTTTTCTTGTGCTTGTGTTATATTGATGGATTTGCTCTTGAAGATAAAGCAATGTAATAATTATCAGGTAGCACTTTTTCCTACAACATTATTGCGGACGGAAACCAAATGATTTTGTTGGTAATTACAGAAAACACTGGATGATTCATCATCACCTGCAACAAATCACAGTATATGCTTGGATGCAAACCTCTCTGGTAGTAAACATGTTGGATTTTTTTTTTCTTTCTGACAAAAGTTTGTACAAGAATTATGATATTGTACACAGAGAAGGAATTATGATATATCTTATTGCAAATCACATTATTTTCAAAACTTCGTTGCCATGTCCAGATCATTTGAAGCTATACAATGATACCTTGTTACATTGAATTCGTTGCTAAAATAGTTGCAAGTGCTCCCTTCTGTTCCAAAATGAGAAATAATTGTCTCTCTTTTGTACTGTGTTCTCTTTCCATGATATTTGATGTTATGGCCATCGTGCCTAATAAGTTGTTTGTTATCATCGTACTAATGGAACGTATAATTTTTTCACTTTTTCATTAAAAAATGGAAAAGGTAGGATCAATTTTAGAGGAGGTACTTTCTTTGGAGGAGCTCGGATGAGGAGTTCAAAGTTTGCTTCTGATATCTTTCAAGTGTTGCCCAATCATCAAGTATTTGAAACCTGGACAACTTATTAACCACGCAACAATTTGTTTTTGTTTTTTTTAATAAGGAATAACAATTTGTTATTACTCACCCATTAATTTGTTACCTGACTGGATTCTTCATACAACCAACCACTAAATAGACAGAGAAGCTTCCACTGCAATTGCGCAATATGTTAGTGGAATCTGCTCTAAATAGGGAGTGGAATCTGCTCTAAATAAGGAGCTAGTGGCATCCCTTAGGATTTGCAATATGTGAAAAGTGAGGTCATGTACAAAGGATATGAAAGGGGCGGTAGCCATGGATAGTGTGGAGCACGTACTATCTTCTCAGAAACTGATCCAAATCTGATTAGTTTCATCTCTCCTCACCAAGAAAGCTCTTATCGACGTTTTATTTACGTTGACCTTTTTTTTAACTAATACATACATGTATACGTGCGTGCATGCTCGTGTAAGTTATCACTGGGTGTCGTTGTTATCTTTTCTTTTCTTTTTTCCCCCTTTTCAGATAAGATTATGGATGTTCTTATGCTTTGTGACATCAAATGATGTTGGTCTTTGAATAATCCATTTTGGTTCCATAAATGTTAAGCCAGCACATTGGCACTTTTACTGTACTATACAGCGACACGTTTTACATTATTTTCAAGTAAGAATTTTACGAAAAAGAAGATATGGTTCTGATTAGATAGTTTTGCACTGAAATTTCTTCATGGTTTGCTTAGTCAATGGATCATTTTATCCAGCATTACTACCACCAATCTTCATGCATCTCTGGAGTACTAACATAATCTTCGAAGTACTTATTCTATGTTGCATCATCTTATGAAATCAAAACAAACTGTGCTATGTATTTACTGAAAAACATTAGAAAACCATTACAGTAAGTGCTTCATAGAAAATGCTGGTTTTCAATCAAATAAACTACTCTTTATATACACCTTTACTTTCCCCCATCCAAATTTCATTAAGATTTGAAACTACTTTACATTAATTTTTAATCACATATGCATTTGCACGACCTCAGAATCTAGTTCATAATGAAGTGACACACACAACCATAATATATGGTTGTATATTACCTCTTTTTCTGAAAATTTCTTTTTCTAAGAAGAAATATGACTTCTAGTTGTAATAACTTCATATACAAAAGTAGTAACTAACAAAGGTTGATGGAAAGCAAAGCAAGTAAAAAGTACTCAAAATTCAAACGACAGATTTGATCATTCAAAAACAAATACCACAAGAATCAGTTGCACCACTCCATTACCAATACAGAAGGTAATCTCATCTCAGTCCATCATATACAAAGCAAAATCAGATTGCAAACTTTATTAAAACAGCATGACCACACATCAAATACTCACTCTCAAAAAAAAAAAAAGTTTACCACTTTGTAAGGTACTTTCAAAACCCTTAGCCACAAAAAAAAAAAAATAGAAACTCAAACCTGCGATAACTGATCAGTATGTTGCTTCTTACCATGAAACTAGTAGCAGACTACAAAAGGTCATCTTTCGGACTTTTCTTTATTAAGGGTCAATCAAGAAAAGCAGGAATAGTTCATCCACTACACACAAACGGATATCACGGTAGTATCAGTCTCCAAGCTTTAGAGCTCTTTCCAAATCCAACAGCTCCAAGTGCTCCACTACTCAACAATTTCATTCACCTTTCAATTGAATGCGAAGCACTCTTTCAAAAGGTTACCATACTTCTTTAGCCTTCGCAAGCTGGCTTTTTTATCTTCCTATTCTTTTTCTGCAATCTCTATTGAAGAAAAAGGAAAATAGATGTCATGTTGAACTTCATTCATTGACAATAATGGTGACTAAAATTTAATTTGGTCGCTGAAATTAAAATTTAATTTGGTCGCTGAAATTAAAATTTCATTTGGTCGCTGAAATTAAAATTTAATTTGGTCGCTGAAATTAAAATTTCATTTGGTCGCTGAAATTAAAATTTAATTTGGTCGCTGAAATTAAAATTTAATTTGGTCGCTGAAATTAAAATTTCATTTGGTCGCTGAAATTAAAATTTAATTTGGTCGCTGAAATTAAAATTTAATTTGGTCGCTGAAATTAAAATTTAATTTGGTCGCTGAAATTAAAATTTCATTTGGTCGCTGAAATTAAAATTTCATTTGGTCGCTGAAATTAAAATTTCATTTGGTCGCTGAAATTAAAATTTCATTTGGTCGCTGAAATTAAAATTTAATTTGGTCGCTGAAATTAAAATTTAATTTGGTCGCTGAAATTAAAATTTCATTTGGTCGCTGAAATTAAAATTTCATTTGGTCGCTGAAATTAAAATTTCATTTGGTCGCTGAAATTAAAATTTCATTTGGTCGCTGAAATTAAAATTTCATTTGGTCGCTGAAATTAAAATTTCATTTGGTCGCTGAAATTAAAATTTCATTTGGTCGCTGAAATTAAAATTTCATTTGGTCGCTGAAATTAAAATTTCATTTGGTCGCTGAAATTAAAATTTAATTTGGTCGCTGAAATTAAAATTTCATTTGGTCGCTGAAATTAAAATTTCATTTGGTCGCTGAAATTAAAATTTCATTTGGTCGCTGAAATTAAAATTTAATTTGGTCGCTGAAATTAAAATTTAATTTGGTCGCTGAAATTAAAATTTCATTTGGTCGCTGAAATTAAAATTTAATTTGGTCGCTGAAATTAAAATTTCATTTGGTCGCTGAAATTAAAATTTCATTTGGTCGCTGAAATTAAAATTTAATTTGGTCGCTGAAATTAAAATTTCATTTGGTCGCTGAAATTAAAATTTCATTTGGTCGCTGAAATTAAAATTTAATTTGGTCGCTGAAATTAAAATTTAATTTGGTCGCTGAAATTAAAATTTCATTTGGTCGCTGAAATTAAAATTTCATTTGGTCGCTGAAATTAAAATTTCATTTGGTCGCTGAAATTAAAATTTCATTTGGTCGCTGAAATTAAAATTTCATTTGGTCGCTGAAATTAAAATTTCATTTGGTCGCTGAAATTAAAATTTAATTTGGTCGCTGAAATTAAAATTTCATTTGGTCGCTGAAATTAAAATTTCATTTGGTCGCTGAAATTAAAATTTCATTTGGTCGCTGAAATTAAAATTTCATTTGGTCGCTGAAATTAAAATTTCATTTGGTCGCTGAAATTAAAATTTCATTTGGTCGCTGAAATTAAAATTTCATTTGGTCGCTGAAATTAAAATTTCATTTGGTCGCTGAAATTAAAATTTCATTTGGTCGCTGAAATTAAAATTTAATTTGGTCGCTGAAATTAAAATTTCATTTGGTCGCTGAAATTAAAATTTCATTTGGTCGCTGAAATTAAAATTTCATTTGGTCGCTGAAATTAAAATTTCATTTGGTCGCTGAAATTAAAATTTAATTTGGTCGCTGAAATTAAAATTTAATTTGGTCGCTGAAATTAAAATTTAATTTGGTCGCTGAAATTAAAATTTAATTTGGTCGCTGAAATTAAAATTTCATTTGGTCGCTGAAATTAAAATTTCATTTGGTCGCTGAAATTAAAATTTCATTTGGTCGCTGAAATTAAAATTTCATTTGGTCGCTGAAATTAAAATTTCATTTGGTCGCTGAAATTAAAATTTCATTTGGTCGCTGAAATTAAAATTTCATTTGGTCGCTGAAATTAAAATTTCATTTGGTCGCTGAAATTAAAATTTCATTTGGTCGCTGAAATTAAAATTTCATTTGGTCGCTGAAATTAAAATTTAATTTGGTCGCTGAAATTAAAATTTAATTTGGTCGCTGAAATTAAAATTTCATTTGGTCGCTGAAATTAAAATTTAATTTGGTCGCTGAAATTAAAATTTCATTTGGTCGCTGAAATTAAAATTTCATTTGGTCGCTGAAATTAAAATTTAATTTGGTCGCTGAAATTAAAATTTCATTTGGTCGCTGAAATTAAAATTTCATTTGGTCGCTGAAATTAAAATTTCATTTGGTCGCTGAAATTAAAATTTAATTTGGTCGCTGAAATTAAAATTTCATTTGGTCGCTGAAATTAAAATTTAATTTGGTCGCTGAAATTAAAATTTAATTTGGTCGCTGAAATTAAAATTTAATTTGGTCGCTGAAATTAAAATTTCATTTGGTCGCTGAAATTAAAATTTCATTTGGTCGCTGAAATTAAAATTTCATTTGGTCGCTGAAATTAAAATTTCATTTGGTCGCTGAAATTAAAATTTCATTTGGTCGCTGAAATTAAAATTTCATTTGGTCGCTGAAATTAAAATTTCATTTGGTCGCTGAAATTAAAATTTCATTTGGTCGCTGAAATTAAAATTTAATTTGGTCGCTGAAATTAAAATTTCATTTGGTCGCTTTGTCTTATTCTTCGCGGTGAAGGATGTCCGCTACTAATCACTATGGTATGGTTCAATATGGTTTGGTTCCGTTCAACGGAAAATCGATTTTAGCATTTGGAAACAAAAATAAAATGTATTTTAATTCACAGAAGTCATTAGGGCTATTGGTCGACTTATTTGGCTTCGATTAATCAAGAAAAAGGGCTGAAATGAACGAAAATGCATGTTCCACAATTTATTTGAACTTATCTGACTCTGTGCTTAGAAAAGTTGGAATTTTGGAATCTGCTAAAACCCTTTGGGATAAACTTGAAGAACTATATACAGAAACCTCTTTACCCAGTAAAATGTTTTTGCTTGAAAATTTTTCAAATTTAGATTGGATATGTCTAAGGACATTGAGGAGAACCTAGATGTTTTACAAAACTTATTTCGGACATTAAGTTAACCGGTGATAAACATATAGATCTAATATACTCCTATTGCACTTCTAAATGCTATTCCTGACTCATATAGTGATGTAAAATCTGCTATTAAATATGGTAGAGATGAGGTTACCCTTGATATTGTGATCAATGGTCTTAAGAGTAAGGAATTAGATTTAAAACATTCTGGGGAAAATAAAAATTCTGGTGAGGTTATGCATGTGAGGGTAGGCCTCGAATAGGTCTAATAACCAAAAGAATGCAAGTAATGGGGAATCAAGTAAGAAAAATTTGAATATGGAAGGAGTAGATCTAAGTCCGTGTTTAAAGTTAAAAATGCTATAATTGTCATGAACCGGTCACTTTATTAAAGATTGTCCTAAACCTAAGAAATATCGACAAAATGATCATGCTAATATGGTTGTCTGTGAGGGCAAAATGGGTGAAATTTTCATGATTAATAATCTTTGTGATTATGCATATTTGAACTCGTGTTGTCCGATTCTTTGTGTAAACCGATTGGTTATTAGACTCGGTTGTACTTTTCATATGACTCCTTTTAAAAACATGTTTTCAAACTACAAGAAAATAGAGAATGGCTTTGTGTCAATGGCAAATGAAAAGAAAAGCAATGTTTTAGGAACTGGTGATGTATGCCTTAGATTTTCTTCGTGTTCGAAGTTTACTTTGAAGAATGTTAGGCATGTTCTCGATTTAAGTTATAACTTGATTTCTTGTGCATCTCTAGAAAATGATGGTTTGGAGGAAAATGGGGTAAAGGGGTTATGAAAATTCGAAAGGGTCTCTTGTTATTTTTATCACGAAAAACAAAATAACTTGTATGTTTGTCATGTGAACCCGTGCTTGATTCTCGTTAACTCGTGATAGGTGATAAATCTGTTTTATGGCATAATAGATTAGGTCACATGAGTAATAAAGGATTAGAAATTTTGCATAAAGGAGGTCACTTTGGTAGTGATAAAATATCCACCATCCCTTTCTCGTGAATCTTGTGTGCTAGGAAAACAACATAGAGTTAGTTTTCCGCTTTCTTCTTTCCTAATCGCCTAAGTGTACTAATGTACTTGAATATTTGCATGCTGATGTGTGGGGTCCCTCTAGTATTTCTACGATGGAGGGAACCAATATTTTCTTTCCATAATTGATGATTACTCTAGGAAAATTTGGTTTTACTCATGAAACAAAAATCAAGTTTTGACAAATTTAAAACCGGAAAATTATGATTGAAAACCAAACGGAAAGAAAATTAAAACTCTTAGGACGATAATGGTCTTGAGTTTTGTAACAAACAATTGAATGACTTGTGTGCTACTTGGGGTATTAAAAGACATAAAACTGTTCCCTACACACCACAAAGAAATGGGGTTGCCGAAAGAATGAATAGAACTCTCTTAGAGAGGGTGAGGGCTATGTTGGCCACATCCGGCTCTCCAAGAAGTTCGGGAGAAGCCGCCAGATCAGGCTTATTTGATTAATAGGTCTCCTTCTGCTCCTTAGGAGGAAATGCCCCAATTTGTGTTCACGGGCAAACCTCTTGATTTAAATAACTTGAGAATTTTCGAGTCTTGGCTATGTGCATCAAAGGATTGATAAGTTAGAACCTAGATCTAAGAAATGTGTTTTCTTAGGATACCTCAAGGGGTAAAAGGTTATAGGCTTTGGAATAAGAGTGAACCGGGTTTAAGATAGTAATAAGTAGAGATGTTGTTTTAATGAAAATAAATTTCCTTGTTTATCTTTACTGTTCCTATTTATGAAAATGATGCTCCAAATGAGGTGGAGCAAATGCCTATTGTTCGCGGTAAAAGTCGGGATGATTGTCATTGATTTGAATTTGCTTACGCCTTCTTTGGCCTACAACGAAATTCAAAAGAAATGCCTTTATTTTAAAGTACAATGAAAATCAAAAAGATTACAATTCTTCGCCGATTCTTCGCCGATTCTTCGCCGATTCTTCGCCGATTCTTCGCCGATTCTTCGCCGATTCTTCGCCGATTCTTCGCCGATTCTTCGCCGATTCTTCGCCGATTCTTCGCCGATTCTTCGCCGATTCTTCGCCGATTCTTCGCCGATTCTTCGCCGATTCTTCGCCGATTCTTCGCCGATTCTTCGCCGATTCTTCGCCGATTCTTCGCCGATTCTTCGCCGATTCTTCGCCGATTCTTCGCCGATTCTTCGCCGATTCTTCGCCGATTCTTCGCCGATTCTTCGCCGATTCTTCGCCGATTCTTCGCCGATTCTTCGCCGATTCTTCGCCGATTCTTCGCCGATTCTTCGCCGATTCTTCGCCGATTCTTCGCCGATTCTTCGCCGATTCTTCGCCGATTCTTCGCCGATTCTTCGCCGATTCTTCGCCGATTCTTCGCCGATTCTTCGCCGATTCTTCGCCGATTCTTCGCCGATTCTTCGCCGATTCTTCGCCGATTCTTCGCCGATTCTTCGCCGATTCTTCGCCGATTCTTCGCCGATTCTTCGCCGATTCTTCGCCGATTCTTCGCCGATTCTTCGCCGATTCTTCGCCGATTCTTCGCCGATTCTTCGCCGATTCTTCGCCGATTCTTCGCCGATTCTTCGCCGATTCTTCGCCGATTCTTCGCCGATTCTTCGCCGATTCTTCGCCGATTCTTCGCCGATTCTTCGCCGATTCTTCGCCGATTCTTCGCCGATTCTTCGCCGATTCTTCGCCGATTCTTCGCCGATTCTTCGCCGATTCTTCGCCGATTCTTCGCCGATTCTTCGCCGATTCTTCGCCGATTCTTCGCCGATTCTTCGCCGATTCTTCGCCGATTCTTCGCCGATTCTTCGCCGATTCTTCGCCGATTCTTCGCCGATTCTTCGCCGATTCTTCGCCGATTCTTCGCCGATTCTTCGCCGATTCTTCGCCGATTCTTCGCCGATTCTTCGCCGATTCTTCGCCGATTCTTCGCCGATTCTTCGCCGATTCTTCGCCGATTCTTCGCCGATTCTTCGCCGATTCTTCGCCGATTCTTCGCCGATTCTTCGCCGATTCTTCGCCGATTCTTCGCCGATTCTTCGCCGATTCTTCGCCGATTCTTCGCCGATTCTTCGCCGATTCTTCGCCGATTCTTCGCCGATTCTTCGCCGATTCTTCGCCGATTCTTCGCCGATTCTTCGCCGATTCTTCGCCGATTCTTCGCCGATTCTTCGCCGATTCTTCGCCGATTCTTCGCCGATTCTTCGCCGATTCTTCGCCGATTCTTCGCCGATTCTTCGCCGATTCTTCGCCGATTCTTCGCCGATTCTTCGCCGATTCTTCGCCGATTCTTCGCCGATTCTTCGCCGATTCTTCGCCGATTCTTCGCCGATTCTTCGCCGATTCTTCGCCGATTCTTCGCCGATTCTTCGCCGATTCTTCGCCGATTCTTCGCCGATTCTTCGCCGATTCTTCGCCGATTCTTCGCCGATTCTTCGCCGATTCTTCGCCGATTCTTCGCCGATTCTTCGCCGATTCTTCGCCGATTCTTCGCCGATTCTTCGCCGATTCTTCGCCGATTCTTCGCCGATTCTTCGCCGATTCTTCGCCGATTCTTCGCCGATTCTTCGCCGATTCTTCGCCGATTCTTCGCCGATTCTTCGCCGATTCTTCGCCGATTCTTCGCCGATTCTTCGCCGATTCTTCGCCGATTCTTCGCCGATTCTTCGCCGATTCTTCGCCGATTCTTCGCCGATTCTTCGCCGATTCTTCGCCGATTCTTCGCCGATTCTTCGCCGATTCTTCGCCGATTCTTCGCCGATTCTTCGCCGATTCTTCGCCGATTCTTCGCCGATTCTTCGCCGATTCTTCGCCGATTCTTCGCCGATTCTTCGCCGATTCTTCGCCGATTCTTCGCCGATTCTTCGCCGATTCTTCGCCGATTCTTCGCCGATTCTTCGCCGATTCTTCGCCGATTCTTCGCCGATTCTTCGCCGATTCTTCGCCGATTCTTCGCCGATTCTTCGCCGATTCTTCGCCGATTCTTCGCCGATTCTTCGCCGATTCTTCGCCGATTCTTCGCCGATTCTTCGGTCTTCCGGCTTAGTTTTGCTCGGTGATGTCGCCGTTGTGTTCGAAGTCCGTGTCCGATCAACTTTCGAGTTCAAACGGTTCGCTTGCATCGACGGACTAAGTACGGTTGATTCCGCCTCGTCAACGTTTGAGTTTAGCCAACTCGCCTCGTTGAGCTTCGTCGTCGGTTTTCTCCACGACGCTGCCGTTTTCATTGGCTGCATTCGCCGACTCACTTCATGAGTTCGCCGACTCTTTATGCGCTTATGGCGAATCACGCCGACGGCGTTTCGGTCGCCGCCGGATGGATCGTTGGTTGTCGACCCACCGCTTACGAGTCTTGTTCTGCACCGATAAGCAATTTTTTATGCCTACAGATACCCCCTCCAAAGCGTCTCAGTCTCGATTCTTGATGAGTCCGATGTTTTGACATGATGGTTCTCGCCTACGAGGGTCCCAAAAGATAGCTTCAAGTCTTCGATTCTTTCAGATCATCCAGTTCTTTGTAGGATTCCTGATAAGATCACGGTGCTGCATTTATTGTCTGACCGTTTGTTGAAATCTTGATTCGAAGCTGGTGGGTGAGTTTTGTTTGTAACTCGTGTCGGTTGGTCGTTGTTTGACTAACCATCAGACTTTTGGACTTCTCCATATGTCGGCGAACTCCTTTGTTGGCGACACATTGGCTGTGTCGAGTACATGGAATTTCATAACCCTTACTCGGCTAATTCCTTCATCATCACGTGTGTTGTTGGTTTAACTACAGCGGGAGGATATGATTATCCGATGTCAACATGACTTTCACTCCTCATCAGATTATCCCTCTCTTGGAGATTATGGTGGGAGGAAATTAAGGGTTACCGAGTTATCCTTAAGAATATGGATTTATTCTCCAGGAACTCCTCGTTGAAATTTTGGAAATAGTTTATACCGTAATCCTAGTTGGAGTAGGATTGGGCGACGCTGATCGGCGCCGATGCATTCGCATGATCGAAGTTATCCCTAAGAATATTTTTGTGAAAATATTCTTCCGGAACTTCTCGACAAATTAGGAAACATTTATACCGTAATCCTAGTTGAGTAGGATTGGGCGACGCGTTGATCGGCGCCGATGCACTGCGATGATCGAAGTTATCCCTAAGAATATTTTTGTGAAAATATTCTTCCGAACTTCGATAAATTAGGAAACAGCTTTATACCGTAATCCTAGTTGAGTAGGATTGGGCGACGCTGATCGGCGCCGATGCATCCGCACGATCGAAGTTATCCCTAAGAATATTTTTGTGAAAGTATTCTTCCGGGAACTTCTCGATAAATTAGGAAACAGTTTATACTCGTAATCCTAGTTGGAGTAGGATTGGGCGACGCGTTGATCGGCGTCGATGCAATTCGCATGATCGAGTTATCCCTAAGAATATTTCTTGTGAGAATATTCTTCCGGGAACTTCTCGACAAATTAGGAAACAGTTTATACTCGTAATCCTAGTTGGAGTAGGATTGGGCGACGCGTTGATCGGCGTCGATGCATTCGCATGATCGAGTTATCCCTAAGAATATTTCTTGTGAGAATATTCTTCCGGGAACTTCTCGATAAATTAGGAAACAGTTTATACTCGTAATCCTAGTTGGAGTAGGATTGGGCGACGCGTTGATCGGCGTCGATGCAATCCGCACGATCGAGTTATCCCTAAGAATATTTTTTGTGAAAATATTCTTCCGGGAACTTCTCGATAAATTAGGAAACAGTTTATACTCGTAATCCTAGTTGGAGTAGGATTGGGCAACGCGTTGATCGGCGTCGATGCAATTCGCATGATCGAGTTATCCCTAAGAATATTTCTTGTGAGAATATTCTTCCGGGAACTTCTCGACAAATTAGGAAACAATTTATACTCGTAATCCTAGTTGGAGTAGGATTGGGCGACGCGTTGATCGGCGTCGATGCAATTCGCATGATCGAGTTATCCCTAAGAATATTTCTTGTGAGAATATTCTTCCGGGAACTTCTCGACAAATTAGGAAACAGTTTATACTCGTAATCCTAGTTGGAGTAGGATTGGGCGACGCGTTGATCTGCGTCGATGGGGGCCTTCGCGAGGTGTTATCCTGCCGAATAAACCTTCAGAATCTTTCCAAATATAGCGGAAAGGATAGGGGCCGATTAACGGACTGATTTGGCATTGTTTTGGCATCCAATTGAGGTTCCAATTAGGGCTCCTAATTAGGGGCTGATTTGGTTCCTTTTTGGATATCTAATTGGGCTCCAATTAGAATTCCTACTTGTTGCCAAATAAGAGTCCTTATTCAAAGAGGATTGGGTCCATGTGGGATTGTTATAAATACCCACAAACCCTCTTTTTTGCTGACCTAGGCCGCCCCCCCCTGTGCTTTCTCTCTCTTGTTTTCATCTCGCTTCGTGTCGTCTTCTTTCTTCCAGACTACAAGGTGTGTACGAGGATTTTACAAATTCTTTCTCCTCCCTTTTTTTATGCACGCAGGGAAGGCGAGATTTCGGCCCGGGGTGTCGGCGTTGAAGTTTAGGCGGCGGCGGAGGTCGGACGACGCCGGGCGACACCAATGGGTAGGCCGGTGGCTTGGCTGCGGGACGGGAAGGCGCTGGCGCTGGTTGTGACCGGAGCTCGCCATTGGCCTTTGCATGACCGAAGCGTATCGCTGGCCGGTTGCATGACGCGCTCGGGCGCCACCGTCGCTCGGGTAATTCCTCCGGCCGGGTGTGGTCGTCCGTTGTTTTTGTTGACGTGTCCGTTGATGCTCCGGTCATGATTGATAGACCATGTCCTGACCAAACGGGACTTTTTGATGCCTTTTTGTTGATTTTCAACTGCATATCTGACTTTATTTGTCTTCTTTTGCAGCTTTCGATGTCGTCGGGAAGATCACGCGTTTCGAGAAGTCGATCAACTCGCGACGGCGCTGCGGAATGCACGCCCTTCTTTCGGTGGTGCGGCGTCATCATATTCTCGTTACATATGGATTTATTCTCCGTGAACTCCTCGCTGAAATTTTGGAAATAGTTTATACCGTAATCCTAGTTGGAGTAGGATTGGTAGCGTTGATCGTCGATGCAATTCGCATGATCGAAGTTATCCCTAAGAATATTTTTGTGAAAATATTCTTCCGGAACTTCGACAAATTAGGAAACAGTTTATACCGTAATCCTAGTTGGAGTAGGATTGGTAGCGTTGATCGTCGATGCAATTCGCATGATCGAAGTTATCCCTAAGAATATTTTTGTGAAAATATTCTTCCGGAACTTCGACAAATTAGGAAACAGTTTATACCGTAATCCTAGTTGGAGTAGGATTGGGCAACGCTGATCGGCGCCGATGCAATTCGCATGATCGAAGTTATCCCTAAGAATATTTTTGTGAAAATATTCTTCCGGAACTTCGACAAATTAGGAAACAGTTTATACCGTAATCCTAGTTGGAGTAGGATTGGGCAACGCTGATCGGCGCCGATGCAATTCGCATGATCGAAGTTATCCCTAAGAATATTTCTTGTGAGAATATTCTTCCGGAACTTCGACAAATTAGGAAACAGTTTATACCGTAATCCTAGTTGGAGTAGGATTGGGCAACGCTGATCGGCGCCGATGCAATTCGCATGATCGAAGTTATCCCTAAGAATATTTCTTGTGAGAATATTCTTCCGGAACTTCGACAAATTAGGAAACAGTTTATACCGTAATCCTAGTTGGAGTAGGATTAGGCGTGGCGTTGATCTATGATGAGGGCCTTCGCGAGGTGTTATCCTGCCGAATAAACCTTCAGAATCTTTCCAAATATAGCGGAGAGGATAGGGGCCGATTAACGGACTGATTTGGCATTGTTTTGGCATCCAATTGAGGTTCCAATTAGGGCTCCTAATTAGGGGCTGATTTGGTTCCTTTTTGGATATCTAATTGGGCTCCAATTAGAATTCCTACTTGTTGCCAAATAAGAGTCCTTATTCAAAGAGGATTGGGTCCATGTGGGATTGTTATAAATACCCACAAACCCTCTTTTTTGCTGACCTAGGCCGGCCCCCTTTCTCTCTCTTGTTTTCATCTCGCCAGGTCGCCTTCTTTCTTCCGCACTACAAGGTGTGTACGAGGATTTTACAAATTCTTTCTCCTCCCTTTTTTATGCACGCAGGAAGGCGAGATTTCGCCCGGTGTCGGCGTTGAAGTTTAGGCGGAGTCGGACGGCAGCCGGCGACCGACGGTAGCCGGCGCCGATGGCTTCGATCGTGACCGAGCGCTGGCGGCTGGCTTCGGTTGTGAAACCCGGCGCTGGCGCTCGGTCGCGGCGCGTGGCATAGCGCTTCGGTATGACCGTGCGCTGGCTTGAGCTGGCTTCGGTGCTGGGCACCCTGTCGGGTGTGGTGTGTCCGTTGTTTTGTTGGCGTGTCCGTTGATGCTCGGTCATGATTGATAGACCATGTCACGACCAAGCGGACTTTTGATGCCTTTTGTTGATTTTCAAGCGCATATCGACTTTATTTGTCTTCTTTTGCGGCTTTCGATGTCGTCGGGAAGATCAGCGTTTAGTCGATCATTCGCCGCGGCGGAATGCACGCGCCTCCTTCTTCGGTGGTGCGCGGTCATCATATTCTCATATATGCGTTGTATCCGCTTCGTTCTCCTTTGTGGCGATTGGGAAGAGAATTCTCCTTCGTGAGGATCGGCGCTTCAGTTATTACTCTCGTCATGACCCCGCGTTCTCCTTTGTGAGGATTGGGAAAGCCAGATTCTCCTGAGGATTGAGGCTTCAAAGATCACGTCTCGGCGTTAGCGGGGCGATTTCATACGTACTCTCTTGCCGTAGAGCGGGATATATATTGTCGCTTTGTTTACCGACTATATTTATCGTTCTCCGGGTATTTATCTGGATGAAATCGTCATACCGATATAAAGTCGTGGACTTCGATCTCATGGGTTTCGAGAAGAGTTCTCGCCTTATCTTGTTTCCTTTTTTCAAGATATTCCTCCTAAATGATCTGTTAACCCTTTTTCTCTTGTGGTAGGATGCTCGATGATTATTAGTCTACTTGAAGGCTCCCAATGTCAAGTCTCGATTCTCAAGGTCATCAGGGAGGCCTTTTTCCACCGAGGCGAACCCTTGTGAACATGCATGAAGAAACCCTTGAAGCTCGAGCCTACTATCATAATTTCGGATGGCGAGTTTGAGGATCGCTTCCATCATCCGCTCCACCGCCTCCCACGGCCTTGGCGAAACCGGGATTTCCGAGCCTTCCAGTATAGAGCTGGTGGAGGCCCAGGAATCTTGAGGACCACTTCCACGGATTCAACCTATTAGAGATTGCCCGGGCCAAAAATCGCCATTCGACTCGGTTGTGATGGGTCTCCTTCATTGTTGGAGAATGGTTTGAAGCAGCGATCTCTATTATCGAGGTTAGATGGGCGACTTTTATGGTCTTACGCCCATTCATATTGAGTATCTTGGAGGAAATTCGGTGTTGGTGGCCCTCGGCTAGCTAATCGTTGTGAGCAAAGCTCACTAGCGGCTAACTCTTGCATACCGTGTGGAGGATTTAGCCTTTTGAATCATGCGATGGTGATACGACTTCGTCGGCGAAGCTCGGATCAAGGCTTCGTGAAGGCGTTTTCAGCGAAAATATCGAGCAAGAGATCATATTTTCGAACTCATATGGCGCGGCGTCGCTTACGGCGTAAGATAAACTTGTACCACACCTGTGACGATGCGAGGTCGGGGGTTGTTCAAGGGGAGAAGCGTTGAAGGATTTCGCAGCGTGAGTGCACGAGTCGAGGATGTCGAGCGTGAAAGCAAGTCCTCGAGGCGATCGTCGGGAACATCGCGGCTGCTATTGCCGCGAACTCGAAGAGGAACTTGAAGAAGCCAAGGCTGGGTTCGGCGATCCGGAGGAAAAATTAGCCGCCGTCAAGGCTGACCTTCACATTCTTGGATTCGCGATGAAGTCGATGTGCTCGAGACTTTTATTCTCTTTGTTCGGCCAGTCGTTCACGATTTTTATCTAGATGTATTATCATAACTTTGCTTGAATCAATTGTCGACAATTGTAGCTCCTTCTATATTTGTTTCAAATGAATAAGATTTATTCCTTTCATTATTTATTATGATTCTTTTATTTCACGTAAATAATTAACCATAATACTTATAGGATTTTGGCAAATCCTCACCGTCAACGGGTTTGATTAGCCTTTACCAACTACCGCTTGAGTTGGGCTAGCGTCGCGGATTATCCGGATCCGTTCCGCGTGGCGTTGTGCTAAAAGAATGAAACTCTTCTAGACTCGTTGCTATGATATTGAATACATAGGCCATTACTCTTTTACGGGCAAGAGACTACCCGGCAGCGTGTTACCGTAGACTCATCCCTTCTTAGGCTTGGATAAAATACCCGAATCGAACTCGTGTCTTCTTCAATCGGAAAAGACTAAACCGGCAGCGTGTGGTGGCTTTATCCCTTCTTAGGCTTCGGATAAAATACCCCAGTCGAACTCGGTGTCTTCTTCAATCGGAAAAGACTAAACCGGCAGCAGCGTGTGGTGGCTTTATCCCTTCTTAGGCTTGGATAAAATACCCGAATCGAACTCGGTGTCTTCTTCAATCGGAGAAAGACTAAACCGACAGCAGCGTGTGGCGTTGACTTTAGGGTTATTGGCCAACCCCCAGCCTTCAACGGGTTTGATGAGCCTTTACCAACTACCGTTTGAGTTGGGCTAGCATGTAGATTTTCTAAATCCGTTCTACACACGACGTTGTGCTAAAAGAATAAAACTCTTCTAGACTTAATGCTACGATGTTGAATACGTAGGCTTCGTCTTTTATCACGGGAATAGACTACCCGGCAGCGTGTGGCGTTGGCTTTATCCCTTCTTAGGCTTCGGATAAAATGCCCCGTAATCAACTCGTGTCTTCTTCAATCGAGAAAGACTAAACCGCAACGCTGTGAGGCGCTGGCTTTATCCCTTCTTAGGCTTCGGATAAAATACCCGAATCGAACTCGGTGTCTTCTTTAATCGGAGAAAGACTAAACCGACAGCAGCGTGTGGCGTTGGCTTTATCCCTTCTTAGGCTTCGGATAAAATACCCGAATCGAACTCGTGTCTTCTTCAATGGAGAAAGACTAAGCAAACAGCAGCGTGTGAAGCGTTGGCTTTATCCCTTCTTAGGCTTGGATAAAATGCCCCAAGATGAATCTTGGTGTCTTCTTTGACCGGAGAATGACCGAACCGGAGGAAGATTGATTGAGGTGGGAAAGGAAGGATGTGTTCTATTTCAGGGATGAGGCTAACAGCGAGATTCCTTCTTTGTTGGAATCGAAAAGACTTCGAGTGACCTTGATCGGACAACACAGTGCGAAAATCCGGCGCATACCTTCGGTCGGCTACCTAAGATGAAGATGGAACTAAGAGTGGGATCTCCACTCCGAGAACCGAAGAGACTCGGGTGACCTTGATCGGACAACTGATGCGAAAATCCGGCGCATACCTTCGGTCGGCTACCGAGATGAAGATGGAACTAAGAGTGGGATCTCCACTCCGAGAACCGAAGAGACTCGGGTGACCTTGATCGGACAACTGGTGCGAAAATCCGGCGCATACCTTCGGTCGGCTACGAGATGAAGATGGAACTAAGAGTGGGATCTCCACTCAGAACCGAAGAGACTCGTGTGACCTTCACGGACAACCCGGTTCGAAAATCCCTACAAGATACCTTCACCGGCGCTACCGAGATGAAGATGGAACTAAGAGTGGGATCTCCACTCCGAGAACCGAAGAGACTCGGGTGACCTTCATCGGACAACCTGGTGCGAAAATCCGGCGCATACCTTCATCGGCGCTACGAGATGAAGATGGAACTAAGAGTGGGATCTCCACTCGAGAACCGAAGAGACTCGGGTGACCTTGATCGGACAACACAGTGCGAAAATCCGGCGCATACCTTCGGTCGGCTACGAGATGAAGATGGAACTAAGAGTGGGATCTCCACTCAGAACCGAAGAGACTCAGTGACCTTCACGGACAACCCGGTTCGAAAATCCCTACAAGATACCTTCACCGGCGCTACCTAAGATGAAGGATGAAACCCTTCCGTTTGACACGAAAAGGATTTTACGCTTGGAGAGGAAGGATTTTATATTCTCTCTCCAGCGTGAAAGGAATTTTGAGTGGGCCTCTTGTTCATAGAAGGAATCAAGAGGGGATTTTGGTAATGTACCAGAAAATTTGTAGACCCACCGTCAAGGAATTTGATCGGTGGGGGAAATTGTGATGGAGGATAAATCTAGGGTTATCCTCGCGAAAAGTGGGTGAAACATCCCACGAGGAACTTCCCGTCGAAACGGGTTATCCCGAAGATACTATGGGTAGTATTTCTTCAGGAACTTCCCATTTATCGGCATTAATTGCCGGTCGCCATTTTGGGTAATGAGGCGATATGCACCATTGGAGTAAACCGTTTCTATTACAAACGGACCCTCCCATTTAGGTTCGAATTTACCTTTCTTTTTGGAAGTGAGGATTATCGGTCGTCGAGCAGCGAGGACCAAATCTCCTTCTCTAAAGGTTCTCTGTCGAACTTTCTTGTTGAAAGCCTTCGACATCCTAGCTTGGTAGAACTCAATGCATTGTTGAGCCTCCAGGCGCTTCTCATCTAACATCTCAAGCTCTTCGAGACGTTTTTGATGTTGTTCTTCGGTCGTCATCTGTTGAAAGGCGTCTGAAGTGGCGGGATCTGGATCTCCAACGGAGCATCGCCGCACCCGTGAAACCGTGGAGTACGGGTCTCTCCGGTTGGCGTCGCGTCTGATCGTCGCGATGCATGAAGGGCTTCTCGAGTTTATCATCCCAGCCTCGCTTGTTACTCTTTACAAGCTTCGGCGAATTTTGATAATCGTCTTGTTGAATGCTTCGGCTAATCCATTTCTTCTTTGGATTATAAAGCATTGTGAGACATCTTGTATCTTGAATTTCTCACAAAACGATGAAGGAATTGCCGATAAATTGGGGACCGTTGTCATGCACGATCCGTCTTGGGACACCGTGTCGATAGATGACATGGTGTTTGATAAACTTGATGGCGGTACTTTCGCCTTTACTTCCTTTAGCGGGATTGCTTCGCCCACTTGGAACTAAGAGTGGGATCTCCACCGAGAACCGAAGAGACTCGTGACCTTCACGGACAACCTGGTCCGAAAATCCCTACAAGATACCTTCACCGGCGCTACCTAAGATGAAGATGGAACTAAGAGTGGGATCTCCACCGAGAACCGAAGAGACTCGTGACCTTCACGGACAACCCGGTCCGAAAATCCCTACAAGATACCTTCACCGGCGCTACCTAAGATGAAGATGGAACTAAGAGTGGGATCTCCACCGAGAACCGAAGAGACTCGTGACCTTCACGGACAACCTGGTCCGAAAATCCCTACAAGATACCTTCACCGGCGCTACCTAAGATGAAGATGGAACTAAGAGTGGGATCTCCACCGAGAACCGAAGAGACTCGTGACCTTCACGGACAACCTGGTCCGAAAATCCCTACAAGATACCTTCACCGGCGCTACCGAGATGAAGATGGAACTAAGAGTGGGATCTCCACCGAGAACCGAAGAGACTCGTGACCTTCACGGACAACCTGGTCCGAAAATCCCTACAAGATACCTTCACCGGCGCTACCGAGATGAAGATGGAACTAAGAGTGGGATCTCCACCGAGAACCGAAGAGACTCGTGACCTTCACGGACAACCTGGTCCGAAAATCCCTACAAGATACCTTCACCGGCGCTACCGAGATGAAGATGGAACTAAGAGTGGGATCTCCACCGAGAACCGAAGAGACTCGTGACCTTCACGGACAACCCGGTCCGAAAATCCCTACAAGATACCTTCACCGGCGCTACCTAAGATGAAGGATGAAACCCTTCCGCTTGACACGAAAAGGATTTTACGCTTGGAGAGGAAGGATTTTATATTCTCTCTCAGCGTGAAAGGAATTTTGAGTGGGCCTCTTGTTCATAGAAGGAATCAAGAGGATTTTGGTAATGTACCGAAAATTTGTAGACCCACCGCCAAGGAATTTGATCGGTGGGGAAATTGTGATGGAGGATAAATCTAGGGTTATCCTCGAAAAGTGGGTGAAACATCCCACGAGGAACTTCCCGTCGAACGGGTTATCCCAAGATACTATGGGTAGTATTTCTTCAGAACTTCCCATTTATCTAAGATTAATTGCCGGCCGCCATTTTGGGTAATGAGGCGATATGCACCATTGAGTAAACCGCTTCTATTACAAACGGACCCTCCCATTTAGGTTCGAATTTACCTTTCTTTTGGAAGTGAGGATTATCGGTCGCCGAAAATGAGGACCAAATCTCCTTCTCTAAAGGTTCTCTGTCGAACTTTCTTGTTGAAAGCCTTCGACATCCTAGCTTGGTAGAACTCAATGCATTGTTGAGCCTCCAGCGCTTCTCATCTAACATCTCAAGCTCTTGAGACATTTTTGATGTTGTTCTTCGTCGCCATCTCGCTGAAAGGGCGATACGGCGACGGATCTCGATCTCCAACGGAGCATCGCCGCACCCGTGAAACCGTGGAGTACGGGTCTCCAGCTTGGCGCGCAACAGGCGATACGCCGTGAGGGCTTCTCCGAAGTTTATCATCCCAGCCTCGCTTGTTACTCTTTACAAGCTTCGGCGTAATTTTGATAATCGCCTTGTTGAATGCTTCGCTAATCCATTTATCACGGATTATAAGTCGCTGACGACATCTTGTATCTTGAATTTCACAAAACCCGATGAAGGAATTGCCGATAAATTGGGGACCGTTGTCATGCACGATCCGCCTTGGGACACCGTGTCGATAGATGACATGGTGTTTGATAAACTTGATGACGTGATCGCCTTTACTTCCTTTAGCGGATTGCTTCGCCACTTGAGAAGTAGTCGGTGATCGCTAGAATAAACCGATCTCCTTTAACTGACGGAGGAAAAATGGGACCTACAACGTCGATTCCCCATGTCTCGAATGGCCAGGATGTGGCCGAAGGATGCAACTGCTCAGGAGGCTGATGCATATAATTCGCGTGAATTTGACACGCGTGGCATTTCGGCGTGCTCATTGCGTCATTAACCATTGTTGGCCAAAAGTAGCCCATTCTCTTGATTCGATCAGAGCTTGGGACCGGTGGTGTCGCCACATTCACCTTCGTGTGCTTCCCGAAGGACCTCTCCTGCCTCTTTGTTTGAGAGGCATCGGAGCAAAAGACCATCGTACCCCCGACGATATAACATCTGGGTCTCTGTGTCGTAAAAGAATCTTGGAGCTCTTCGCCGGACTGACTCTCTCTCCTTTACGTCTTCTGGTAGAATACCATGTAAGACGTAATCGATGATAGGAAAGCCAATCTCGGCTCCAACTTGGTTTGGATTGTATACACTTCTTTGGTAACTACCCCCTTATCTTCTTGTGCCTCATCGTATAATGGTACGAAGAGTTGGTGAGTCCTGACCGTGACTAGTTGCTCGGTTTCGGAAGGTTGTGCTAACGACACAGCTAACGCCGCCAGTGCATCCGCATAAGCGTTTTGGAGGCGCGGGATATATTCGATGAAAAACTCTTCGAATGAGTCTGCTATTTCAACGGCTATCTGATGATAGAGGATTAGATCCGGATTCCTAACTTCATAGTCACCACAGATCTGTCTGACTATCAATTGCGAATCGCCGTATGCTTCGAGATACTCTACCCCTACCCTTGGCGGCTAAGTCCGATAAGTAACGCGTTGTATTCGCTACGTTATTGGAACAAGGTTCGGTGAGTGAATAAGCACGGGGCATGACATGATTCCCCGGGGAAATCAAGACAACTCCGACTCCAGCGGAAATCTTAGAACATCCGGGGGCGCTTGCCACATTGGTGGCCCGAGAAGCTCCATCAAAATACAGTCGCCATATTTGTTGGTGCGATGTAGTGTTGACTTCGTGGACTTCATCAGAAGATCGCCATATAGCTCAACCGCATCCGCTTTCGGGCCGGGTACCAAGAGATCACAAATCGCTTGTCCTTTGACCGACTTCGTTGTTTGAAATACAAGTCATATTGGGACAAGAGCAAGGCCCATTTCGCCAAACGCCAACTCATCGAGGCCGGGTCATGAATATTCGGACCGGATTCACGCTTGGAAATAACATAAATCGCCCGTCCACTAAATAGTGTCGCATTTTTCAATCGCGAACACTAATGCAAGGCACCGCTTCACCATTGATATCGAGACTCAAAGACCACTAATGTTCGCTTAGGTAATACATCGCTCGCTCGCGGACCGCCGCCGCCTTGGCGCGAGTAAAGCGCTTAACGAGTGATCCGCTGCCTTGACGTAGATCAAAAACGGTTTTCCCGACCGCGGTGCAACAAGAACAGGAGGTTTAGCGAGATACGATTTGATCTCTTCAAACGCCTTCTGACAGGTGTCGTCCCAAATAAACGACACACCCTTCTTGTTCAACTTGGAGAACGGTTGGCACTTCCTGATAGGTTCGATATGAACCGCCGGATGTACGCCAATCGCCCTTGTAACCCCCGAAGTTCTCTCGCATTTCTGAGGTTGCAACTCTTGAATTGCCTTCACTTTGTCGATCGACGGGATTCCTTTGTCGGTGACGACAAAACCAGGAACTTGCCACCGACATCCCAAGGAAGGATTTGGTGGTTCATCTTTAGCCGATGAGCCCGCATGAGTTCGATACCGCTCTAAGATCTTTGATGTGATCTCCTTTGTCACGGCTTTTCACCACCAAATCGCCGACGTAGCATTCGACCGCTTTTCCCAAGATGATCCCGAAAATCTCCGCCATTGCTCGTATGTTATGCCGCAGATTTTTGAGGCCGAACGGCATGACCTCAGAGCAATATATGCCGATGGGCTGCTCAACGCTGTGTGTTTGGCGCCATCGGGTGCATCTTGATTTGATTATACCCTAAAAGCCATCCATAAAGGACATTCTTTCAAATCCACAAGTGTTGTCAACTATGACATCGGTGATTGGTAGAGGAAAGTCGCCTTTGGGGCAAGCAAGATTCGTGTCTCAGAGTCGCATACGCATCCTAATCGACCCATTTTTCTTCATGACCGGAACTATATTCGCCACCCAATCCGGATGTTGAATTTCCTTGATGAATCCCGATTCTATGAGTTTCTTCACTTCGTCAACAATTGCCTCCAATATTTGTGGACGAAAACGTCTTTGCTGTTGCTTGACAGGTTTGACATCCGCCTTGATGTTGAGGCGATGTGTTGCCACATTAGGGTCGAGTCCTGGCATGTCCTCGTAACTCCAGGCGAATACATCGATATACTCCCTGATTAGGGCAATCAACTCTTCCTTTTCTTCCCAGGGGAGAGTATTGCTGATGTTTATGAGTTTAGGATGCTCTTCCTCACCCATATTAACCTGGACTACCTCATCCTTAGTGGGGGGTTCTCTTTGTTCGAACTTGTCCCCAAACTGCTCTTGGAGTTGATGGATCCATGGGTCTTCCCATGTTGGCACGTCTTCATCACTCTCAACAGTAGCAGGATCAACCGTAGCCATATTTGACATTAAAGCCTTGAAAGCTTCTCCGAGGCTGGTGTCAGAATCCCAAGCCGAAGAGTCAGACGAATGTCCGTCTCCCTCAATCAACCATGAGCATTCATCTTCTGAGGAGGATTCGTATCCCAACCCTCTGCTAGTCATATTGGTGGTTACCCTTGACAATTCATCGCCTTGAGACTCCGATCTTCTTCCGCCGAAGCACCTTGACTTGGGTTTTGGCATTTTGTTGCCAAGCCTATCAAAGACCGACGCCTTCTTCGAAGCTGGCTTGGTGCAGTTACATTCTGACAACACCGCCCTGATTAGTTTGGAATACGGACAATGCGTGTCCAATTCGGGAACTTCTATTTCGAGATTTACTCGCACTTCAAAGACGATAGTACAACTCATCAAGATGAATGCCTGAGCGACCCTCGTGTGTTGGTACGACTCTCGTATAACGCCATCATCGCCGACAAAAACGCCTCCTTCGAGGATGAGCCACATTATCGAGGTTCCAAGAGTCACTCGCCTCCACGCTCGCTTTACAGCTGGCTCGGCTGTGCTCGAACTTCGATCCAATTCCGCTGAGAGCACCGCAGAATCTTCTTATCATGGCGAGAGGGTAGGACCTTTATCACCGCGGAGTTGGTCGGGCTTCTTCACCGCCCAAACAATCCTTGATCAAAATTTTACTCGATCATCGCGGCAACGGGCCGAGGCGCTCTAACACCTTTTTCTTGCTCGGGATACGCCAACAGATTGACCAAGCGAGCACGTAGCCGAGATCCGATGAGATCGCCGAGGTGTGATCTTCTTTGAATCAAGTCACCCCGCTGCCGAGCCTTAGTCGAATCGGTTTAAGGTGGTCGATTCTTGATCGACATTTCGCCTTCGTCCGAATCGTTGTTCCGGATTTCGGACTCCAAACTTGGCGCATTTTCGGTGGCTTCTTGTCCACTTCTCCCCTCTTCAACATCCGGGCCTCCTGAACTAGAGCCCGTGTGTGTGCGAGTAATGCACGGCGCCTTTGGATACGTTCTTCAAGTGTTGATCGGTTCCGTTTGACGCGGACCCAATCATTTGTTGACGGCTTGGAGGAGTTGTCGTGTACCTGTTGATGAGGTTCTTGACCTCTCCTGGACTTCGGACACCGTCGACTGATTCCAGGGCCTTGGTGAACTCACGCGTCAGAGAGTCGGCACGCCACCAGCGGTGATCTCCTGCGTAGATCCGGCGATCTTGGATGCCGGAAGGATGCCATTTGGTGCAACTTCGGCAACGGCGGAGTTAAGATCCTCGCCTTAAAGTTCCGGAGCCGAGGACAAACGGATCTTTCTTGCAATGAGATCCTTCGATTTGTGGGGAGGACGATCCGACAAGGACGATAGTACGATACATTAGCCGGAACCCGAATCAACTTGATTCGGTTGACTTCACTGAGCGAATTATTACACCCTACGCAGAGTTTCCGGTCCCCAGCCGGTTAGCCGCGGGGTCAAGGGCATTTTTTGGTCCGGCTACCGAAATTTTTTTTCCTATCTCGCCCTTGAGGCCTTTGACTTCTTCTTCGACCGATCCGATCCGCTGGTTACATACGACGGCTTAATTGAAGCCGCTGGCTCCCATCGGGCCGCCTGTTCGCGGTAAAAGTCGGGATGATTGTCATTGATTTGAATTTGCTTACAGCTTCTTTGGCCTACAACAAGATTCAAAAAGAAATGCCTTTTATTTTAAGGCGTACAATGAAAATCAAAAAAGATTACAACTTTTATCCTTAGTGAACAAACACGAGGATCTCTGTTATATCGGATCCTCGCTTTGCGTGGGTTCTTTGCCTGTGCCGGGACTTATTGTGTCCGTGGACCACCGCGCAATTCCAACTCGTGTAAACCCTGCCTGAACTACAGACGAGGGGCTCGCCTCACGAAGGAAACGGTTACCGGGGATCACACTCACGGCGAGAGGATCGCTCATGGGATCACACTCACGGCGAGAGGATCACGAGCGGTGAGATCTACTAGGAGAAATCACAGCTATCCCCGAGGTTAAGACGGCTTAACCTAGAGGGTATCTCAGAAGTTCGACCCGTTTGTTTACCTTCCGCCTATAGATCTGACGTCGATCGACTTGAGCTCGCCGGTGCTCGAACCGCAAGGCAGATCTCGCGAGGGCTCTTCAAGTCCGCCAAAATCCAAGCCAAAATCCCAAAAACCGACCCTTCACCACCAAGACCCCCTATTTATACATCAAGGCAGGTTTCGCCACTTGTCGAGGGAGCCATGTCGTTTGAGCCACCTGCCTTGGTCGAGGAGGCTCTACCATGTCGAGCACCTCGTTAAGTTGCCGAGGTGGCTCGGCCATAGTGGCCGAGCCACCCCGCCATTGTCGGTACCTCTGCCACTTGGCGAGAGGGTAGGACCTCCATCACCGTGAGTTGGTCGGGGCTTCTTCAGCTGGCCCAAACAATCCTTGATCAAAATTTTACCTCGATCATCGTGCAACGGGCCGAGGCGCTCTAACACCTTTTTCTTGCTCTGGGATACGCCAACAGGATTGACCGAAGCGAGCACAGAGCTGGAGATCTGGATGAGATCGCCGGAGGTGTGATCTTCTTTTGAATCAAGTCACCCCGTGGCGGCCGAGCCTTAGTCGAATCAGTTTAAGGTGGCTGATTCTTGACTGACATTTCGGCCTTCGTCCGAATCGTTGTTCCGGATTTCGGACTCCAAACTTGGCGCATTTTCGGTGGCTTCTTGTCCACTTCTCCCCTCTTCAACATCCGGGCCTCCTGAACTAGAGCCCGTGTGTGTGCGAGTAATGCACGGCGCCTTTGGATACGTTCTTCAAGTGTTGATCGGTTCCGTTTGACGCGGACCCAATCATTTGTTGACGGCTTGGAGGAGTTGTCGTGTACCTGTTGATGAGGTTCTTGACCTCTCCTGGACTTCGGACACCGTCGACTGATTCCAGGGCCTTGGTGAACTCACGCGTCAGAGAGTCGGCACGCCACCAGCGGTGATCTCCTGCGTAGATCCGGCGATCTTGGATGCCGGAAGGATGCCATTTGGTGCAACTTCGGCAACGGCGGAGTTAAGATCCTCGCCTTAAAGTTCCGGAGCCGAGGACAAACGGATCTTTCTTGCAATGAGATCCTTCGATTTGTGGGGAGGACGATCCGACAAGGACGATAGTACGATACTCATAGCCGAACCCGAATCAACTTGGATTCGGTTGACTTATTTGGGCGTAATTATTACACCCTACGCCAGAAGCGGCGTCCCGCTACCGTTAGCGGCCAGGCATTGCCCCTTTTGTCCGGGTACTGAAATTTTTTTTCCTATCTGTCCTTGAGGCCTTTGACTTCTTCTTCGACCGATCCGATCCGCTGGTTATTTACACCGACGGCTTAATTGAAGCCGCTGGCTCCCACTGTGGTCGCCAGCTTGTTCGCGGTAAAAGTCGGGATGATTGTCATTGATTTGAATTTGCTTACAGCTTCTTTGGCCTACAACAAAATTCAAAAAGAAATGCCTTTTATTTTAAGGCGCATAATGAAAATCAAAAAGATTACAACTTTTATCCTTAGTGAACAAACACGAGGATCTCTCGTTATATCGGATCCTCGCTATGGGTTCTTTGCCCGTGTCGGGACTTATTGTGTCCGTGGACCACCGCGCAATTCCAACTCGTGTAAACCCGGTTCGAACTACAGACGAGGGGCTCGCCTCACGGGAAACGAAGCCTGGGGATCGTGACTCACGAAGGAGAGGATCGCTCATGGGATCACACTCACGAAGGAGAGGATCACGAGCGGTGAGATCTACTAGGAGAAATCACAGCTATCCCCGAGGTTAAGACGGCTTAACCTAGAGGGTATCTCAGAGTTCGACCCGAGTTTGTTTACCTTCCGCCTATAGATCCGACGCCGATTCTTCGCCGATTCTTCGCCGATTCTTCGCCGATTCTTCGCCGATTCTTCGCCGATTCTTCGCCGATTCTTCGCCGATTCTTCGCCGATTCTTCGCCGATTCTTCGCCGATTCTTCGCCGATTCTTCGCCGATTCTTCGCCGATTCTTCGCCGATTCTTCGCCGATTCTTCGCCGATTCTTCGCCGATTCTTCGCCGATTCTTCGCCGATTCTTCGCCGATTCTTCGCCGATTCTTCGCCGATTCTTCGCCGATTCTTCGCCGATTCTTCGCCGATTCTTCGCCGATTCTTCGCCGATTCTTCGCCGATTCTTCGCCGATTCTTCGCCGATTCTTCGCCGATTCTTCGCCGATTCTTCGCCGATTCTTCGCCGATTCTTCGCCGATTCTTCGCCGATTCTTCGCCGATTCTTCGCCGATTCTTCGCCGATTCTTCGCCGATTCTTCGCCGATTCTTCGCCGATTCTTCGCCGATTCTTCGCCGATTCTTCGCCGATTCTTCGCCGATTCTTCGCCGATTCTTCGCCGATTCTTCGCCGATTCTTCGCCGATTCTTCGCCGATTCTTCGCCGATTCTTCGCCGATTCTTCGCCGATTCTTCGCCGATTCTTCGCCGATTCTTCGCCGATTCTTCGCCGATTCTTCGCCGATTCTTCGCCGATTCTTCGCCGATTCTTCGCCGATTCTTCGCCGATTCTTCGCCGATTCTTCGCCGATTCTTCGCCGATTCTTCGCCGATTCTTCGCCGATTCTTCGCCGATTCTTCGCCGATTCTTCGCCGATTCTTCGCCGATTCTTCGCCGATTCTTCGCCGATTCTTCGCCGATTCTTCGCCGATTCTTCGCCGATTCTTCGCCGATTCTTCGCCGATTCTTCGCCGATTCTTCGCCGATTCTTCGCCGATTCTTCGCCGATTCTTCGCCGATTCTTCGCCGATTCTTCGCCGATTCTTCGCCGATTCTTCGCCGATTCTTCGCCGATTCTTCGCCGATTCTTCGCCGATTCTTCGCCGATTCTTCGCCGATTCTTCGCCGATTCTTCGCCGATTCTTCGCCGATTCTTCGCCGATTCTTCGCCGATTCTTCGCCGATTCTTCGCCGATTCTTCGCCGATTCTTCGCCGATTCTTCGCCGATTCTTCGCCGATTCTTCGCCGATTCTTCGCCGATTCTTCGCCGATTCTTCGCCGATTCTTCGCCGATTCTTCGCCGATTCTTCGCCGATTCTTCGCCGATTCTTCGCCGATTCTTCGCCGATTCTTCGCCGATTCTTCGCCGATTCTTCGCCGATTCTTCGCCGATTCTTCGCCGATTCTTCGCCGATTCTTCGCCGATTCTTCGCCGATTCTTCGCCGATTCTTCGCCGATTCTTCGCCGATTCTTCGCCGATTCTTCGCCGATTCTTCGCCGATTCTTCGCCGATTCTTCGCCGATTCTTCGCCGATTCTTCGCCGATTCTTCGCCGATTCTTCGCCGATTCTTCGCCGATTCTTCGCCGATTCTTCGCCGATTCTTCGCCGATTCTTCGCCGATTCTTCGCCGATTCTTCGCCGATTCTTCGCCGATTCTTCGCCGATTCTTCGCCGATTCTTCGCCGATTCTTCGCCGATTCTTCGCCGATTCTTCGCCGATTCTTCGCCGATTCTTCGCCGATTCTTCGCCGATTCTTCGCCGATTCTTCGCCGATTCTTCGCCGATTCTTCGCCGATTCTTCGCCGATTCTTCGCCGATTCTTCGCCGATTCTTCGCCGATTCTTCGCCGATTCTTCGCCGATTCTTTGGTCTTCCGGCTTAGTTTTGCTCGGTGATGTCGCCGTTGTGTTCGAGTCCGTGTCCGATCAACTTTCGAGTTCAAACGGTTCGCTTGCATCGACGGACTAAGTACGGTTGATTCCGCCTCGCCAACGTTTGAGTTTAGCCAACTCGCCTCGTTGAGCTTCGTCGTCGGGTTTTCTCCACGACGCCGCTTTCGCCGTTTCAGACGCCGACTCACTTCATGAGTTCGCCGACTCGCTTTATGCTTTATGGCGAATCACGCCGACGGCGTTCGGTCGCCGTCGGATGGATCGTCGGTTGTCGACCCACCGTTTACGAGTCTTGTTCGGGTACTGATAAGCAATTTTTTATGCCTACACCTATTATTAATCAATCTGAATTACCTCCCAAAGAGAAATTGAATGATATAATTATTGAAAATCAAGATGAGATTATTCCTAATGAGGTGGAGCATAATATGCAGGAAATAGATAACATGCATGATTTGAATGATTATCAACTCACTAGGGATAGAAATAAAAGAACCATTAGGAAACCTGATAGATATAGAGATTGCAATTTGACTGATTGTAATATGTCCGAGTTTGCCTTTAATGTGTTTGAATCCCTTGAGTGCAATGAACCTAAGACTTATAGTGAAGCATTAAGGTCAAAATATTCTAAAGAATGGATTAGTGCTATGAAGAGTGAGATGGAATCCCTGAGAATTAACCAAACATGGAAACTTGTTCCTAAACCTGCTAGTTGTTCTGTAGTGGACTGTAAGTGGCTGTTTAAGGTGAAACAAGAATCTGAAGGTGTTAGGTTTAAGGCTAGGTTAGTAGCTAAGGGATTTACTCAAAAGGAGGGAATTGATTATGCTGAAATTTTTGCCCCTGTTGTCAAATTCACTACTGTTAGAATTATGCTTGCTTTAGTTGCTCATTTTAATTGGGAATTAAAACAAATGGATGTTACTACTGCTTTCTTACATGGTGACCTTGACAAAAATATTTATATGCACCAACCTGAGGGCTTTGTGGACCCTAAATTGCCTGATCATGTGTGTTTGTTAAAAAAGGCTTTGTATGGTTTAAAACAATCACCTAGGCAATGGAATATAAGATTTGATAAATGCATGCAATCTTTAAAGTTTAAAAGGAGTTCTGCTGATCATTGCCTGTATTATAAGAATATAGACTCGTGGCTCAGATTTCTTTTAATTTATGTGGATGACATGTTGATTGTTAGCCCTTGTTTGAAGTCCATTGAGCATGTTCAAAAATGTCTTTGTGAAAATTTTGACATGAAAGACTTAGGCGATGCAAAAAGAATTCTAGGCATGAATATTATTAGAGACAAAAACAAATCTACGCTAGTTTTAAACCAAAGTCCATACGTCGAAAAACTTTTGAGTAAATTTGCTATGTCTGATGCCAAATCTGTGAATGTGCCTCTTGCTTCCCATTTTGTGTTGAGTAAGGATCAGTCCCCCAAAACTGAAACTGAAATAAATAATATGAAGAATGTGCCATATTCGAATGCTATAGGATCACCATGTATCTCATGGTTAGCACTAGACCGACATTGCATATGCGCTAGTTGCTTGAGTAGATATATGTCAAACTCGGTATGCCTCATTGGAATGCCTTGAAATGGCTTTTAAGATATTTAAAATCCTCTGTGAATGTAGGATTAACCTCTCTAAGTGTTCAAGGTGTTAAACTAGTTGGCTATGTAGATTCCAATTATGCAAATGATAGAGATAATAGAAAATCTACTACTTCCTATGTGTTCACTTTGTGTGGCTCTTGCATAAGTTGGAAATCTCAACTACAACCCATTGTTGCTTTATCTACTATGAACTGAGTATGTTGCGCCAATCGCTTTTAAAGAAGCTATTTGGCTTAGGGGCCTTATATCCGAAATTGGTTTTCTTGATAAAAATGTGGTTGTATTTTCTCGATAGTCAATCGCTATTCAACTTTGCAAAAATCCTGCTTTTCATGATAGAACTAAACATATTGATGTCGATTTCATTACATTCGGGATATAGTTGAAAAGAGTATTGTGAAGTTGGAGAAAATTCCCTCGAATTTAATCCTACCGACATGGGTACTAAGTGTTTGATCGCTGAAAAATTTATCTCGTGTCAAAGAATTTTGAACTTTGACATTGGGTAATTTTTCCCTTGCTTTGTGTGTTGCCTTTGTGGCCTATTAACTTACTTTGTGTTTGTTAATAGCTTTGTGATTTTTTCCTTTGAACTCGATGACCGCTTGGTAGAGTTCGGTCCTTTGTGGACTTGGCATGCTTGGTGATCTTGCCCGATCTTTGTGATCCGAGTTTACTTTGTGTATTCTCTTCCATTGCTTGTATCCTCTTTGTGATCATACAGGTAATGGTAATGTTATGGCGATGATGAGTCCCGCAGCTCAGATTCCTTTCTTCAGTGCACTACCTTGGGCCAAAGGTGGAGATTGTTGCTATTTGTTTGGCCCATGAACTGCCGGCCCATCTGATGGAGAGGCCCAGTTCACCTCCTACTTACCCGACCCTCGGTTTCTTTCCTCATTTGGTCCGCTGCCTTTCGAAACCCTAGTTCATTCTCCCCCCCTCCTTTGTCGGCGGCTTTCGAAAACCCTAGAAATCTCTCTCGTGACGGCTGCCCTCTTCTATATATTGAAGGGTTGGTAGTAGCTCGATGTAGAGGAGATTGAGAGGGCTTTGTGCGAACCTCTCCCCTGTTTCTCTGTGAGGCTCTTCTCCGTCCACTGCTTTGTGCGATCCCCTCTTTCTTTGTGAGAGACTGAGTTGATTTCTCCCCTTTGTGTCCTTGGTGGTGCACACGAGAAGGAACATCGTGACTGATTGAAGCAGGCTTCTGAGCCAAACGACGACACCGATCCTCAACATCCACAAAAGGAAACCACTCTGAAAAGGCAGATATCGTTCCCCTTCCACCGAAAATGAGACATGCAAATACAAATATAATTATACTTTTGTATTATTCAGGTATGTCTTGAATTCTTCGGGATTTCGTATGTGCATTTGGACTACTATGTCTTATGTAGACCACGATTAAAATGTCAAAAAGACAGCAAACAAACACCTAATTTCTATCTGACAATTTTCTCATCGTCACTTCTTTTAGCCCCATTCTAGAATTGGTAACACCTAATCTAAAGATTTGCTTTTTGGTTGAATTTTATGCATTAGTCATGAAAGGTATAGAAAGGGAAAAAAAAAATGAGAGGAGAAAAAAGAAAGGTAAGGCAACTTCATTTTTGCTGCATTGTTTAAAAAGTAATCCAACTAATGCAACAATGATTAGTTGAATGTACACATAAACGGGAAGATTTTTATTTCCAACTTGTACACCAACACCCCTGTTTTTTAATTAATTAATAGCACCACAGTAAAAACTAATATTCTCACTTCTCTGATTTTCCCCCTTCTTTTAATAGGTTCACGTCTCTCACTCAGCCTGATGGGTTAAAGCTATATTAATTAGGTTCTTAAGCGACAAATGAGAATATGCTTCACGTAGTCAAGCAACACCATGAGATTAACCATATGTACTTATCTGGGGAAATTGGATACAACCAGAAAATGAAACAATAACTTATTTCAGAAAGTTCAGAAACAAATTAGTATGTACATGCTGTAAAACTGGACTAAAGAACATATGGACATGGAAAGGTAGCAATATGTTTTATTGCCCTAGCTCATAATATTATTGAAATATGTTTTTTTTTTTATGTTTCTTAAATTTCTTTTTCCTCTTAATATCAACAAACTGAAAATAGTTCCTTTTAGTTTTTGAGTATGAGCTTGTAACAAGATAATGTACTCCAGCAGTTTCCATGGAATGATAAAGGAAATCTCTTGCGTGATTCTGGAAATAACAAATACTAATAAGATTAGTGGCAGTGATCACATAAAGCAGCAGTTATTTTATTGAAGTTAACCATATGGATGGAGAATTCAAGTAGCTTTAGTTTTCTAAGCATTATTATGATCTCTGATATCAGTCACTATCAGAGAGGAGCTTTTACCAGGGGAATCAAGAACTATCACAACTAAATAGGTGTAATCTATATAAGACATTATAATTGCAAATGTATCCCCTTGATCGCCCCTAAATTAACAAGAAAATATCGTATCATATATACCCAAGGTATTACGAATTTATACATGACTATCTAGTAGTAACGAAAGAGCAAGAAATATTTACTAAAGAAAGGAATCATGAATTGTCCACTGAGCAAAGGGTGGAAGCCTCACGATTCTCCTGTGACCTCAAATCCCTCATGTTCAAAAAGCCAGACATCTCACAGAAGTGTCATAGATGCGGGCTCCTTGAATCATGAAACCTTTTCTTCTTTCTATTTAAATATGTATTAAATGGATGTCTACTCATCATCACTGTATTTCAATTCATATCCAATATGTTTCACTCCTTATAAACCCTTTGTCTTCTGTAAACTCTTACCTGTACCAAGCCAAGAGTAATGGACCCTCATTTACCTTCAAAGACTGGCACTCCCTTCTCTCGAACTTGCTTCAACGGAGTCAATACTCTTGCAGGTTGAGAATTTTATTTCTTTTATATCAGCTGCAATCTTTATTCATCTTATTGTTCTTTATGCAATATTACAAGGTTTTAAATAGAGTAAAGAATTATATTCCTTGTGTTATTCAGGTGTTGGGATTTTATCAATTCCATATGCATTATCAAAAGGAGGATGGCTAAGCTTGGCGCTTTTCCTCCTCATTGGCATCGTATGTTGTTACACTGGTTTGCTGCTACAGAGATGTATGGACTCTAATTCTCTTGTTAAAACCTATCCTGATATTGGGGAGTTAGCATTTGGGTCTTGGGGCAGAATCATAGTATGTATTTTCATGTACCTTGAGCTCTACTTAGCCGCGATTGAGTTCATGATACTAGAAGGTGATAACTTGCAGAAGTTATTTCCTACCACAAATTTTAACATGGGCAGACTACAGATTGGAGGGAAGCAAGGATTTGTCTTGCTTGCAGGTCTCATAGTTTTGCCTACTACATGGTTACGGAGCTTGGGTGTGCTTGCTTATGTGTCGATTGGTGGGGTTTTGTCTTCTGTCATTGTGGTCTGTTGTGTACTTTGGGCCGGAGCTATTGATGGTGTTGGGTTTCATGAGAAAGGAATCCTTGTGAATTGGAGTGGTATTCCAACTGCTTTGAGTTTGTATGTTTTCTGTTTCAGTGGGCATTCAGTCTTCCCTACAATATACACCTCCATGAAAGACAGGACCGTTTTCTCCAAAGTAAGTAAAATAAAATAAAATAAAATAAATAGCGCTTTCTAGTTCTTAAGATCAAAGTGTCTCTAATACAAGGTACTTCCCAATCTTTGTTTCAGGTGTTATACCTCTGCTTTGTACTGTGCACATTGATGTATGGACTAATGGCCATTATTGGATACTTGATGTATGGCCAAGTTGTGAACTCACAAGTGACATTGAATCTTCCAGTCGGGAAATTGAGCTCAAAGATTGCAATCTACACAACTCTAATCAATCCACTGACTAAGTACGCATTGCTTTTGATGCCTATTGCAAATTCAATTGAGGATTGGTTTGAACTCTCAAAGCTAAGATTTATTAGCATCCTGATTCGAACTGGGTTAGCAATCAGTACAGTGGTTTTAGCCTTAACTGTACCATTTTTTGGATATGTGGTGGCCTTGACAGGTTCATTTCTCAGTAGCACTGCTACAATGCTACTACCATGCATATGCTACCTCAAGGTATTTAAGAATAGTCGGCGTTTGGGAATGGAGTTAGTCATTATAATAGCAATTACAGCATTGGGAGCATCGATTGCGGTCATTGGTACATATACTTCATTAAAGCAGATTATACAGAATCTATAAGCATGTAATTCCTTCTTATGCGAGATTTAATATGTGTGGACATCTACCATAATGAGTTAGAACTTCATCTATCCACTGTATATTTGATAAAATTAACAAGGATGATTGTTACGTAATGAATACAATGTTATGATATAAATTATGGTAATACAGAGACTTAATGAGTAAAATTTGGTATTTAACATGTAAATAATGAATACAATGTTTAGAGGTTAGCAGATCAGAGTCAGACCCCCAACTGAAACCTGTTACTAACACAGACGCCCACAAGAGGGAGCTATTTGTTTTCCGTTACGAAAATTAAAATTTAAGAAAGTAAATGAAACAAAACACTAATTTCCATTAAACGAAAAGTATAAGACAGTAAATACTCTTTCATTGTAGATAGCAGCTCAATTGCAACAGGGAAAGTATGGTTAGCTTTTTATTTTATTTTATTTTATTTGAGAAAAATAAGGTATGTCAGATATATAGCAAGAGATGTGTATGAGGTTAAAATTCTTACATGAGAAACTTTACTTGATGGTTTAACGCCAAGATAACCATCAGAAATCCAACTATTTCACCAGCTCAATCCCAATATCTTCTTGATGCTTTGAAAATACTTTAGGTTGCAAGTGCTTATAAATGAATAATGTCACATTCTAGTCACAGGATTGATCTCCAGGATTATATTACTTGTGCTGATAAACAAGGGATTTCCGAAAGAAAAAGGCCTTTATAAAATTTAAGGATGACTCCTTTCTCTCTATTTTAATAAGCTCGCATACAATCGCCACAATGCTATGTGCTGACAACAAGAGATAAAATCCAGACAGAGTCATAAATAATTTTACAAGTTGTGAATAATGTCTCGAACCGATGAGTAAGTACCCGTGAAAGCAATCAAAACTCCAAATACTAAGATTGCTATGATGCTCACTAGCTCAAGTCCAAATTTTATTGAAGCCTTAAAAATGTTGAGGTAGCACAAACATGGAAGTATGACAGAGACCATGATGCTCAGAAATGATCCAATAAATGCCATGATGAAGCCAAAGAATGGAATCGTCAAAGCTATTATCACTGTACTCATCAGCAAGAGAGTTCTAGCAATGATGCTAATGTAGTCCTTTTGATGAAGTGCACCACGTTCTTCTATAGCCATTGCAATTGGTGTGACTGTTAATGCGTATTTAGCAAACGGATTGATCAACGTTGCATAAATTGCTATGTCGGAGTAGAGTTCTCCAGAAGGGAGATTTAGCGTCACTTGGGATTGCAGGTCCTCACCGTACATGAGATAACCCAGGATTGCAACTAATCCATAATTCAGAGTGCATATAGCAAAAGAAATTAGCAACACCTGCAATGAAAAAGTAAAGCAATGAAATCTTATTAATATTTAAGTTGGTTCATCTGGAGAATGGATTTGGAAATTTCAAGTGGTTAATGGTGAATAAAAGCTGGAGTATGAACTTGCATATAGCTAGGGTCGTTTATGAGAGTTCACTTATCAGTTAAAACAATTAGAAAGTCAAAATTCGCTTTAAAAATGAACTAGTGATTACCCTGGGAAATCGAACTTTATCCTTCATTGATGCATATATGGTTGGGAAAACTGCATGACTTGTAAAACATACAAAATACAGACCCAAGGCTGTCGGTAAGCCTTCCAAGCTCAAAACTCTTCCCTTGGCATGGAACCCAGTCTCAGCTACGCCGATCCAGAACAAAGAAGCCAACAAAATCACTGATGCCAGGACTCCAGCAACAGAGAAATAAGCAAGAACACCAAGATCCCTCAACCATGTTGTAGGTAAAACAATAAGAGCAGCCACACAGACGAAGAGTTGCTTGCCTTTGATGCTCAATGTCGCAACTTCAAGACTAGTGTTAGGAAAAAGCTTGTCCAAGTTATCACCTTCTAGTATCAAAAGACTGACCCCAACTAGATACAACTCAAGATACATTAAGATCGCAATAGCTATCCTCCCTTTGTAACCGAATGCAAGTTCTCCCATATCGGGGTAAGTTTGAGTGAGAGGGTCAGCGTCCATGCATCTTTGGATCAGAGATCCAGTGTAGTAACAGACTAGTATGACAATAAAGAAGAGTACTAAGCTCGACCATCCACCTTGTGCAAGCGCATATGGCATTGATAGCACCCCGATACCTTTAAGAGAGAATCAGAGCATATTATATATGATAGATTTTGCAAGTTTCTTTTCATATGTTTATTACATTTGTCACTCAAATTTCTCTTTACATAATACGAATAACTCGGAGTTAGATTGCTAAGGAAAATACCGCAACTATGATAGGACAGGGCACAATAATCATAATGACATAATCTAATAGTTGCTCATAAATCAAAAGGGGAAGAAAAGATAAATGAGTATGAGGCATTGAAATCATACATAGGTACCACAGCATGAATATGATTACACACCTTAGCATATTATACACTTTTTATTGGGAAAAAAAAGAAAAGAAAATGAAAGGAACCTGAGAGGATGTTAACTACATTGAAACAAGTCCTACTGAATGTAACCCCAGCACTGTGATAATCTTCCTTGTTTTCTCCACACCCAATATTGACAAGGAGTGATTCTCCAAGGGCATCAACGTTGCCTTCATCTCCTACCACTAACCCTGGCTTAGCGGTTGAAGATTTGGAGAAATTTCCATTACCCATTAATCTCTCAACTTCTTTTTATTTCAGAGAGATGCAGAAGATTTGGAGAAATGCCTCGAAGTGTGTTTGCTTTAATGTTCTATTGCAAAATCCCGTGATGATCTAGAATTAGTCACCAAAGGAAGAGGTCAATGTGCATGACTCACGCAGCTAATATAATACTAACAAATGTTCTAGATGCATGTGATCGGTTTCATAGGCAGCGCGCAACATCCCCGCTAAAGCTTTACAAATTACCAAAATTGTTCCAGATGGATCCCTTAAATTACAAAAATTAAGTCTAAACAGATTTTTCAAGTATTTGAAATTACCGGGTGCTGTTTAATAGACAAAAATAGACATATGTCATAACTCAAATATTAAAAGAAAATAGACATATCATAATTAATTAACTACTTAAAGATTCATCCACCGAGGCCACATGGTGAGGAGTCGAGCTCAGTTTAGTATATTAAGATACATGTTAAAGAAACTATGATTAGAATTTAAATAAGTCTCGTATCTGGTTCCCTCTTAATCTCTCTAATAAAATTATAATCATCTTTGTCAGACATGCCAAAGTTCACGTGGTTATGTGAAATTAACCCTTATTTTTGTTGAAATATATACTCATTTCCACAATTGTTTTATATGCAGACGTCCATCCAAGATATTAATAAAGTAATAAGAAGCTAAGGATGGAAGTTCCCCTTTAATTAGAAGAAAAAATCATCTCCATTCATTACATGATCCAAGTTTAAATGCATGGCTTTTTTAGGAATAATTCTAAATACAGGTTTGCTGTTGTCGAGTTACGTAAACCATGACATGTCTCCACCATATTAAAAGCTTTACAAATTACAAGTTTACATTCAATATTTAGGGGGGTCATGGCCACCCCTGGCGCCCTTAGCTCCGCCAATGTTTATAAGTTCCCATTCAATGTAACACTTTTTCATATTGTTAAGTAATTTGGAGTAAATCCATTTTATTATTAGGGCTTTTTGCATATATACACCTCTCAAATCTTTCATCTTTGCAAATAACCTTAAAAATCTTGGCATTTGCAAAATTACCCCCAAATTCTCCCACATTAGGTTTTTCTACCTCTTGAACTTAATAATATTATTTTGCAATATTTTCCGTTTAAAAAATCCCAATAGGTTTGCAATATTTTCCGTTTAAAAACCAAGACCATCAAGTGGGAGGGGTAGAAAAACTCAATGTGAGATAACTGGAGGATATTAATTTTGCAAATACCAAGATTTGAGGAGGGTAAATTTGCAAATATGGAAGATGAGGGGTATATATATATATGCAAAAACCCCTTTAGAATTAAAATTAAAAGGTTGGGATACATAGCCTAGATGTTAGGATATAACAATATGTAGCTTGATTAGTTCATAACAAATTTTCGTCACAAAGATAGTATTTGTTATTAGATTTTGGATAAATTGCATTCTCTAATAGATGTAAAATGCTTTATCTGTCGCTTTCAACTAACTAGGACAGAACTATCCAAATAAATCTAAATTCTTGGAGACGGCCGAACTGATGTAAGCTACAAATTCTCTGCATGTTGCATTTGTTTTCTTATTTCTCCTAACCTAGTAGATGATGAGAGAATAAAGATACGATTGTGTGGCTAATATTTCCAATACTATTAAACCATTGAAGTCTCTTGTCCACTAAATCAATCCATTAATCATTGGAGTCACGGTCGGTTCGCTCTTGTTTTGGATTATCATGCGATATATAAATGTGAGATGAGGGGGCCAAAAAAAAAAAAGTTCGAAATTAAAGAAGTAGAGCTCTTCTACAAGTCTTTTGGTTCACGGGTGTCTATCTCTTGGCTTAGATCTCAACACGTTTCAGATTGGGGAAGGTTGAATTCAAAGTTAGGATTGAACACGTCTCAGACTGGGAAAGTTGAATTAAAAGTTGGTTAAATTTCACCCACAAAAAAAAAAAAAAAAAAAAAAAGATAAAAAAATTCATAAACTTTGGGGTATCCCCGTAACCCCCTTGAACTTTGGGGTGTGCGTCACAAATTTCCTACTCTCCTAAGTTCCTAACGGTACTAATGGTAATGGATCAACAAACACTTATTTTCTAAGCAAACAAAATAACAAAAACATAATTGTGACAAAAGATGAATGCCACTGCACCGTTAATCCAGGATAATAACGCATGTAACCTAATTAAATGGTAATGATGGTTCCAAGGGTAGGATGCATGTATAATCTTGGGGGCAGTTCAACCTCTAAGATTATGTAAAATTACATTCTAAAATAGAGCGAAGTTACAATTTGCTCCCAATATTTGAAAATATTTTCACCAGCCCATTTGAGTTTAGAATTTAGCCCATTTGTCAAGATTATTGTTTTAAAATGTTTGGATAAATATATACTTATTATCCGTTCTCCTAAGAAAGTTTTGTTGAATCCGCCTATGGATGGTTCAAAAGAAGAACATGGTCACTCAAAGATATCAATTGCTACCATCTCCTTCTCCGGATCTTAAAAAGACATTTATAATTTTTGTTTTTTGGGAATACATCTATATTTGGATATCGCATTTTCGAAAGCAGCCTTATAGTTAAGTTGAATAATATCCACCAACTTTTCTATCCATTGATATTGCCTTGGGATCCGTGAAAGATATAAAGCCCATTTTGAGATTTGTGTGCATCTTGATTTCACGGATCTCAAGACAAGATCAATGGATATAAAAGTTGGTGGACACTCCTCCCTATCAACTTAAGTTTATAGGAGCTTTGCTCTTGCATTTTGTATGGTTCGTCTTATTTGCTACTGACAGCCTACATTTATAGAAAATATATAGAATGAGAGCTGGTCTTCACCGTTTTCTCATATGCAAAACTTCAATAGAAGTCCCTTAAGTATGGGTCAAGCATCATCTAGGTCCTTGATGTTTATAAATCATCAAAGAAGGTCCTTAATGTTTGTTCCCTCTTCACCATGGGTCCTTTTGTGAACTCTCCGTTAAAATTAGCAGATGTGGCAGTTAAAATTTTAATTTTTGCAAATTGTTTGCTGATGTGGCAAGTTAAAGTAACTTGAGGGACTAATTTCAAAATATAAAAGATTTGGGAATCAATATAGAAAAAGTCTAAAAGTAAAGTTCCCACTTCCCTCAAAACTGACTAATTTCAAAATATGACAAGGGGAACTTCAAATTTGGTTATTTTCTATGTTAATCCCCTAAATCTTTCATATTTTGAAATAAGCCCCCCAAATTACTTTAATCTGCCACATCAGCAAACGATTTTCAAGAAATTAAAGTTTTAACCGCCACATAAGCAATTTTAACGGAGAGTTTAGAAAAGGATCTGTGTTGATCATAGAGCAAACATTAGGTACTTTTTTTTTGATGATTTGCAAACATTAAGGACCTAGATGATGTATGGCCCATACTTAAGGGATTTCCATTGACGTTTTGCCTTTCTCATATTTGAACTAGTACCTTATTTGCCCAAAAAAAAAAGGGATCATAATCATTTATTGCACCATTCATCATTTAATAAAAGAGAATACAAATCCACTGTTTTCTATCATCAAATAAAATAAAATGGAAAATTAAGCTTTAATATTTCGACGCACAATATCAACAACTAGCAAATTAAGATGATTTTAGACGTAAAATTGAGGAGCAAAACTCATGGTTGGAACAAGAATGGAGGGAAATAAAGTATTTGGGTTAGATAGGGAACTGGTCTCTCTACTATTTTTTTTTTATACAGTGGAGATGATCCGAATCCATAAAACCAGAAAGAAAAAAAAGAAAAAGAAAAGATGAGAGAGAGAGAGAAAGGAAGGAAGAAGACCTGAGAGGGCGTTAGTAGCGTTGAAACAAGTCCTAGCAAAAGTAACATCTGCAGATGATCCGCCATTATGAATTAGTCGTCGAGCCCCGTCATGGCCGCCAAGCAGCGGTTCTCCTATGCTGCCGGAACCTCCTCCTCCTCCTCCTCCTTGATCTCCTCCTGCTGCTTCTCCAACTTTTCTCACAGCCATTTATTCTTCTTCTTCTTCTTAATTTAGTTTCTCCTCCTCCTCCTGATCCTCCTCAAGATTTATACTAAAGAAATGAGGGGGCAGCTATAGATTTGATTGAAGTCAGTAGATAGCTGGCAGGCCTGGCAAAAGCTGATTGTGTTTTCGTCTCTCCATATACGTATGTATCGCATGTCTCTTTAATTTGTTTCCAATTTTATTTAGGAAATCCCAAGTTGATCAAAATATAGATGGCAGGCCTAGGTAAATAAAGAACGTAGCACGTGGAAAAAACATGATGTAGAGAGTACCGATGTTAGCTAAATTTCACACAGAACCCCTCTCCTAAACTTTTTTACGACACCCATGATTTTTGGGGTGCCTTATAAAACCCCCTCAACTTTCAACTTTTGATATGAATTATATCATATGTGATCAAACATGTTTGAACCGTCGATTTGAATAAAGCTGTTTTCGACTTGTTTGGGAGCACTCTCCTCATATTTGGCGCTCTCACATGTTTGATGTTGAATATATGTAAGAGCTGATAGAGGCCTAGACAATCTCCGTGTATGGCGCACTTCCATCTTGTAGAGCTCACGGCGCGGGTGAACCCTACTTCCTTCTGGCCTTTCCATTTCCATTTTTTGACCACCTTTGTCCTTTCAGCTTCGCTTAAATATTGTATTCGCACTTAACTATTTTCTTATTTTTATCATCTATCAATTAGCAATAATGTATGCTATCGAAAGTGTTTCAATACAACCGAATTATTCTGCATCTTTTGGAATATTGTTTTGGTAGACAAAATTAATATGCAGGCTACTGATCATTATGATCAAAATTTGTCTATATATTTCTTGGCCAATATATCCATATATCTTGATACAATCCCAAAATTTTATATAAATCATTAAAGTAAATAAGATTGTTCTATATATATATATATATATATAGTGATTTATAATTGATCTGGAAGGAGAGAAATTAATCATGAAATATTTAATATGAGGGTTTGTAGGGATGATAATATTCACATAATTAATTTATCGGTTTTTATTATATCACAACAGCATACTATAATATTACATTTCCTTTAGTTTTCACTTCTATCAGTCCCTCCTCCAATAAAATATGAGGGATTGAGATCCTCTCCAGCTAATTGGTAATTGAAGAGAATCTAGTTATCCCAATTCTAACTCTCTATTTCAATTTCAAAAGCTAAGGGGTGTTTGGCAAAATGAAAGTGAATTGAAAGGGTGAAAGTCACTTTTTTTACAAGTGAGACAATGTATCCACGTGAGTAAACAAGTGAAATACAATGTTTGTTTTAAAATAAATAATTAGTGAAAGTGAAAAATTGAAGATGATGTGGCAATTTAGTTATTTATTTATTAAATCAATTTCTAAATCATTTCCAAAGTAGTTAGATTATATGTTGTCATTGTTAACCTATTTTATCTAAATTAAAAGTTTATTATTCTTATCCTTGACTAAAAGTTTATTATGTCAATTCATGTGCATGTTAGTTTTAGGCATAATGGATACACGAGTCTATTAAAAATATATAAAAAATATCGACCACATGTGTTATAAAAAAATTCAACGACGCCTTTGTTATCCCTGAATTGCCGAGATAATGCGGAAGGAATAAAACTAACGGAGTAAAATAATAATAATAAATTTGGTTATGGTAATAAAAAAAAGTTAATATAGTATTTTAATTGGGAGTGGTCCCCACTTTTCTCACTTTCATCTGACTTCAGCACTTTTTTAGGGGAACTTAAACCTGCATTAAATCTGACGTGGATTTTTTTTGACATTTCACTTTCATAACTACTTACAATTAAACAAACACCCGAAGTGTTAAATGCATTTCACTTTCTCACTTTCGTCTCTCACTTTCATACAAACAAACACCCCCTAAGATGAAGCTATGTAGGGTTTCACAATAGTGATTTTAAATATAATAGTTGTTTAAAGACAATAGTAAAAAATCATATTTGGCTTCATGATATAGCAGAAAGTGTAATTGAAAATACAAACTCATTATCGTACGAGCAAAGTTAACCGCACAAACCACTAGAACACCCTAAGAAGAGAAAACCTTTTGAAATATAATAACCAGAATTAATTCTTACATAGAGTATAAAATAATGCAAGATAACTAAACTAGACTCCTAAAACAAAAAACTAACACATATAAAAAATACAAATTTCCATTCTAGTCAGGGCCTAAATTACATAAACCATGAAGGGAATAGTAGAAATTACCATTAGCATTGAGTAGTAAAATTAGCAGTGGTAAAGAGTGATGGGGTTTGGTGCCAAGATAATATGGATGATGTGGCAAGTGCATGTGAGATGTTATATGTTATCTGCCAGCTTGTTCTTCAACTGCCAAACAAAACTCTGGGAACTGCTAGACAAATATCTGCCGAGAGACCTATAAAGTCAACAGCCACTTACTATGCCACCTACTGTTACTGTAGTGACACTATAGTGACCTAACTTCCACAGTGTACACCTACCACAATTGTACTATAAACTAGTATATGCAGCCCGTCCGATGGACGGGTTAGTGCTCTTTGTTAATGCACATTATACACCCACTGTGTCGCTTGTGCCGTTTTATTTAATGGAACTTAAGTTTTATGTATTAATATTTTATTTTCTTTTAAAATTTCCTTGTTCAGAATACATACATTATCTTGCACCTATTACATAGTATTGATAGAAATATGTAAAGACATACACTCACTTTGCAATTTTATATTAAAAATATCTTTAAATGTACATAGACATAAATATATATAGGAACACAACATCTAAACAAACAATTATCTGATCCTAAAGACAAAACAAATTGCTGAAGTTAACTTAAGAAGTCATTAGCAAAGTACATTTGAAAATTAACTTCTCTAATATAACACATAAATGAAACAAATGCCTACTTTTTGAACCCAAAGGTAACAAAAAATATCAAAAAACTTCAATAAGATTGAAATGCGACTCCACCCACTCGATGCAATTGAAAGAAAATGGTGTTGACAATCATCATTCTATCCATTGATCAGAAAATTGATCAGGCTCTCCCATTGGGTTTGTCACTTCGTGTATAAGAAAATTGGGTTTGTCACTTCGTGTATCATCCACCCCGCTCAAGAAGTCATTAGAGTACCACATTTTCTCAAGCATTTGTCCATTTGCTCATTTTGTCCGTTGAGGTTTGCAACAAAAATGTCCATTGATGAGCAAATGCTTCGGCGTATATCAAGAGCAGAGATATTGAATGTGAATGGAGAAGACATCCTGAAAAGAAATAAGAACACAAAGATAAGTATAATAAAGGTACTTTTCTAAGCATACAGAAGTTATAATTTTAAGTAGGTATACATCTGAAAATGAATGGTAACCTATAGGAAATGCATTATTTCATAGTAAGCATAATAATTTTCCTCTCATCAATTAAACACAAATCTAAAATCAATATCTCATGACATATTTAACAATCTCTAGCTCTTGCATCTATATATCTCCTTACAATGTTTGCCCAAATGTTCATAATTATGATAACTATTTTGAAGTAAAATATCAAACCGACATGTAGAAAATCACATATAAAATCCAAGTTCGATATTATCAAGGTGATTTGCAACAAAGGTGATATTTTGACAACTAAGTTTGATCCTTTGGCATAGATCACACATCAATAAACAAAACTTATCGATACAGTCCACTATAATGCTAATAATAATTATAAAGGAGGAAGTTTCACTATTTCTCTTGACTAAATATATCTCCCTCTCGAAGGAACCAAAGGAGCATAATTCAAGTCCCCAAAAATAGAGAAATCTAAAATAAGTATCTCACCGCTAGTATAACTGCTAGCCATATCCATTATTATTCTCAAAAATGAAAAAATCAATCAATAATTCGCATTACAAGTAATAAAATAGAAAAGAGAAATTTTGGATACATTTATTAATTTAATCTTAACAAATGTTGTTGTGCTTTTTCTTTCATTGTAAACTTTTCAAATTTGTTTTGTTATTTTTTCCTCTTTTATTCGATTTGAAAATTATATGGTCTTCTTTAGAAACTCTAGTTAGAATTAATCCCCACTTCTCATAACATAAATATTTAACTAAATAATACAACTTATAGCTTATATATACATTTCAAATATTTGAGAGGAGATATTAGCAGCTTTTAATTATTTGTTTGCTTGCTAATCTTTTCACGGAATAATTCCCCACAAAATGTGATTTCCTCGCTCTGTTAGTGACTTGTTCAAATTACCCTAGCACATAAAAACATTTTTTTATTTTGATTCGTAACACCATACCAAAAAAAAAACTTCAGTATCTGGTATAGGACCATTTCACAATTTTAGATTTGTAGCCACCATAAAATAATTTTAAAAGTACAGTTTGGTGTAAGTATAATTTTTTTGCATCCTAATTGGCCTTTCATGACTTGAAATGACAAAAACTACTAATAATCATGATACGAACCATGGCTTAATCAATTGCCTATTTCTCAAGTTAGGATTGAAGTGATGGTTGACACTGTAAAAGTTTTTTAATTAATCCTCAAGCCTTGCTTTCTTAAGAATCTGAACATATATTAGCTAGCCATAATTTGATATTAAAAATATTATTGATGATGACTGATAGTTTAAACAATCCATTGAATCTTTTAGTTCTCTGATTCGTCTCTACCTTTCTGATCTACAAAATCCTCCTAAAGAAGCATCAAGTTCAAAGAAAAAGTAGAATACCGGAAATTTTCATGATTGTTCAAAGTTGAGCCTAACTTGATGATGACATTAATTTATGTTGTATAAAACTTGAGACATGAAAATCATCTTACACAATAATTTTCTAATTTGTCAAATTTACCTTACAATCTGGAACACATGCCAATTGAAAATTTCACATAATGCAAAAAAATGAGATTTATAATCAGAATAGGTGACATCCCCATATCAAACTTATCCTTTTATTTTTCACATGATGAAAACAACTGCATAACCAAATAGCTCTCGATTTTCTCAACGTTAGAAAATATCCATAGATTGTTCTTGAATAGCAATAAGATGAACATTATGAAAAATATCAAATAATAAGTTCGATACTACCTAAGTTGGCAAAATAATTCTTAAAAAAGTGAATATATTTCGAAAGATCCTCACATCATTTAAAAAGAAAAAATCCACTCACTTATATCAAATCAGTACTCCCAAGTTCCACGATAAACTAACATACTTTAGAGTATTATGATATTATCAAAATAAATAGTTGGATTATTAGTAGGATTTTGATGATGTTAGTAGGTTAATCAACTGTAGGCAATAAAAATTGCCTTAATCCCTGCACAGCAACTTGGAACAATCAAAAGAGCTTAAGGGTCCATCTGAGTGAAGTCAGGCCCACCTGAGGAAAGTCGGGCCCATCTAAAGGTTAAGTTCACCTGAATACTTGACTTTACAAAATAGACAAAAGTGCTGATATCTCTCAAACCGGAAGGAATTTGGCAAAATGATCGGAGCAAACCAAACCCTTTGGGTTAGTTTGGTTGGCTCCGTCTTGTCGAGATAGTCAATTTTCATATATAATTCGTCCAATTCCGACGTACGGATTGAAAGTTATGAACTGTTCTTCGTGGCATGTTCTGGAGCTCGCCTGCAGAGCAAGCTCTTGCAAAGGAGCCTAGCTCGCCTGAAGACCTAGAGCTCACCTGCACGCTTAGAGCTCGCCAGCACAAGACAAGCTCACCCGCAAGCTCGCCTGAAGGCTTGAAGCTCAAGCTCGCTGAAGGCTTGAAGCTCAAGCTCGCTGAAGGCTTGAAGCTCAAGCTCGCTGAAGGCTTGAAGCTCAAGCTCGCTGAAGGCATGAGTTCGCTCAAGACCAAGCTCGCTCAGATGATCTAGTCTTGCCTAAAGACCAAGAGCTCACTCTGTAGCTTGAGCTCGCCCAAACTTGTGCTAGAGCTCGCCCGAACTTGTGCTTGAGCTTGCCTACACTGTAGCTCTAGCCCGCCACCAATGCTCGAGCTCGCCATCCATACCTAGCTTGCCTGCTTGGAAGCTCGCCTGAAGGCCTGAAGCTCGCCTGCAGACCCTTGGTTCGCCTGCATGCCAGAGCCGGCCAAAGACCAAGCTCGCCAGAGTCGCTACCGCCTTGAGTCACCAGCCTCGCCTGCGCATGCTGAAGCTCGCCTGCAGACCCTTGGTTCGCCTGCATGCCAGAGCCCGCCAAAGACCAAGCTCGCCTCAGAGTCGCCAGCTCGCCCGCATGCTTGAAGCTCGCCTGCATAAGGCAAGCTCGCCCGCAGACTTCCCAAGACCGCCCACTTGAAGCATGGGAGATGTCACATCCCATAGTGGTCACATTCCACAGAGGGCATAGCGCTCCTCACCCATTAGTGGTCACATCCCACATGTCAAAGGGATGGCACCATAGAGAGTATGGCTCTCCTCAACTGGGCATGGCCATATCCCACAAATCAAGGAAGTGGCCATGCCTCTCCTTGCCTATTTATAAGCCACCATCTCCACATGAGAAGGGGGTCAGCATTTTGGAGAGGCTTGCTATGTTTCTAAGACTCTCAAGCTGAACGCCTGATCTTGGCCTTCTTTAGAACTTGACCTTTTAAGAGGCTCTTGAGCTCTTTACAAACTCTTGCATCGTAGCCCTATCCAAGCAAGCTCGGGTAGAACCGAACTCAACCACGCCGGAGCTTCTACTGTGTACTGAAGCTCGACCGTAACGTCAATCGGATCGTCCAAGAGAAGCAAACTCGGCTCGAGCATCGAGGGAGGCATCCTATCGCTACCGACGAACCCACGTTAAACAAGAAGGGCCTTCCCTTCGATTCTGTTGTAAAAAGCGATTCTTGATTTGTAAACAAGCAATTCGACCAATACAAATCTGAGAGGAGTTTTTACACCAAACATCAACCGGAAAAAAAAGAAACAAACTGCTAAAAATAGAGAAAAGAGGTTCAGATCGGACGGACGTGGAAGTCACAACAAGAACTGGCAAAATAAGAGACAAAATATGGATTCAAAAGGGAAGCAGACTATGAACCAGAAGTCGATGAGATGCACTATATGTGATAAGCCTAATCATGAGGCGAAGAATTGTTGGAGGGTTACAGGTGCTTGCCTGAGATGTGGCCAAAAGGATCATAAGATTGCAGATTGTCCCAAGATAAAGGAAACTCTAACTCATAAGGCACCACAACGTGATCAGCATCCTCAAGCGAAAGCTCGAGTTTACTCTTTAACTGAGCAGGAGGCTCAGGCTAATAATGATGTGGTGTCAGGTACCATACCTATATTTTCTACTTCTGCTCGAGTACTACTTGATTCCGGTGCTTCGCATTCTTTTATTGATGCACAATTTGTTAGAAAACAAGAATTGCCATGTGATACTCTAGAGCATGAAATGCACGTTAGCACACCGGGAGATAGCATACTGATATCTAATAAGTGTTGCAACTATAAGATAAGGATAGTGGATAGGGAATTTCCAGCGGAACTGATCATCCTCAATATGCATGATTATGACATCATTCTAGGGATGGATTGGTTATCTAGAAATCATGCATCTATTTTATGTCGAGAGAAGAAAGTGGTGTTTAGAATTCCCGATCAACCGGAGTTTTGCTTTGAGGGCAATAAGATGCAAAACCCTGTGCGCATTATATCAGCCCTCCAAGCTCATAGCATGTTAAGAAGTTGGTGCACTGGTTTTCTAGCATCAGTGCAAGTCTTGAGCCAGAAAGACGTTAGTCACGATCAAATTCCTATTGTGTGTGAATTTCCAGATGTCTTTCCAGAAGATCTTCCTGGAATGCCACCCGATAGGGAGATAGAATTTTCTATTGAACTAGTTCCGGGTACAAGCCCGATCTCAAAGGGCCCTTATAGAATGGCTCCAGCAGAACTAAAAGAACTTAAGGAGCAGTTACAAGAACTTCTGGATAAAGGGTTTATTAGACCTAGTGTTTCACCTTGGGGCGCGCCAGTGTTATTTGTGAAGAAGAAAGATGGTAGCATGCGATTATGTATTGATTATCGGGAGCTCAACAAGGTGACTATACGGAATAAATATCCGTTACCAAGGATTGATGATTTGTTCGACCAATTGCAAGGAGCTCAGGTATTTTCCAAGATCGATCTACGATCGGGTTATCATCAATTGAAGATTAAGACTGAAGATATTCCAAAGACTGCATTTCGTACCCGTTATGATCATTATGAATTTCTTGTGTTACCATTCGGGTTAACGAATGCACCTGCATTTTTTATGGACCTCATGAATAGGGTGTTCAAGCCCTTCTTAGATCATTTTGTAGTGATATTTATATATGATATCTTGATATATTCAAAGAACCAGAAGGAGCATGAAGAACACCTACGGTGTGTGCTTGGCGTTTTGAGAAAGGAAAAGCTCTATGCAAAATTTAACAAGTGTGAATTCTGGTTAGATAATGTGTCTTTTCTAGGATATGTTATTTTAGGGAATGGAGTCTCGGTGGATCCAATAAAAATTAAAGCAGTTGTGAATTGGAAAATACCAATAAATGTTCATGAAATTCGCAGCTTTCTTGGCGTGGCGGGTTATTATCGGAGATTTGTAAAGGGGTTTTCTCGTATTTCATCACCGTTGACCCGTTTGACTCATAAGGGAATCAAATTTGTTTGGTCTGAAGGATGCGAAAGGAGTTTCCAGGAGTTAAAAAACCGACTAGTCTCTGCACTAGTTCTCACTATACCAATCGCAGGAGAAGATTTTACTATTTATAGCGATGCCTCTCATAAAGGTTTGGGATGCGTGCTCATGCAAAATGGCAAAGTGGTAGCTTATGGTTCTCGACAATTGAATCCGTACGAGCAAAATTATCCAACACATGATTTAGAATTGGCGGCGGTTATTTTTGCCTTGAAAATTTGGAGACATTATCTCTATGGAGTACATTGTGAAATCTATACAGATCACAAGAGTTTAAAATATATTTTTACTCAAAAAGAGTTGAACATGAGGCAAAGGAGATGGTTGGAACTACTTAAAGATTATGATGTTAGTATAAATTATCACCCAGGGAAAGCAAATGTAGTTGCTGACGCCCTTAGTCGGAAGAGTAATATAGCTTGTCTCATTACTCGACAAAGGCATATATTAGAAGATTTGGATCGGTTGAGAATTGAGATCCGGTGTCATCAACCATCGGCCAAACTGAACAACATCCAGGTACAACCTGCTCTGATTGATGAAATTAAGATCTCCCAAAAAGATGACTTAGAATTGAAAGCCATTCAGAAAGGAGTCGAGGAAGGTAAACATCCAGATTTTGTAATATAGGGTGACAGATCCCTTAGATTCAGAAATCAACTTTGTGTTCCGAATAATCCAGAATTGAAGAAGAAGATTTTGAAGGAGGCTCATCGTTCTGGATATACAATGCACCCTGGTGGAACAAAAATGTATAAAGATCTAAAGGAGATATACTGGTGGAATAATATGAAGAGGGATATTTACAAATATGTCTCAGAGTGTGAGATATGTCAGCAAGTAAAAGCAGAGCATCAAAGACCAGCGGGATTAACTCAAAGCCTCGATATACCAATGTGGAAGTGGGAGAAAATCACTATGAACTTTGTCACAGGGTTATCCAGATCTGCAAGAGGGAACAATGCCATATGGGTTATAGTAGACCGTCTGACTAAGTCGGCTCACTTCTTGCCGATCAATATGAAGTTTTCTTTGGAGAAGCTTGCAAAATTATATATTGCTAAAATAGTCAGGCTTCATGGTGTTCCAGTGGAGATCGTATCTGATAGAGATCCTAGATTTGTATCAGAATACTGGAAAGGTGTGCACAAAATTCTTCAGAGTAAACTCGCTTTAGCTCAAAGATATCATCCACAAACGGATGGTCAATCAGAAAGAACAATTCAAACTCTCGAGGATATGTTAAGATGTTGTATCCTTGATTTGAAAGGATCATGGGAGGAGCATTGACCATTGGCAGAGTTTGCATATAACAATAGTTACCAGTCAAGCATTAAGATGGCACCATATGAAGCTCTATATGGAAGGAAGTGCCGTCACTTATACACCGGACGATGTTGGAGAAAGGAAACTTTTTGGACCTGAGTTAATTCAACAAGCTATCGATAAGATTTACTTGATAAGAGAGCATATTCGAAAGGCTCAAAGTAGGCAAAAGAGTTATGCTGATCATAGGAAGAGAGACCTAGAATTTCAAGAAGGTGATCATGTATTTTTAAAGGTGTCTTCTAGAAGAGGTGTGAAGAGATTTGGAATCCGAGGAAAGCTGAGCCCAAGATTTGTTGGACCATTTGAAATTCTTCAGCGTGTTGGTGAAGTCGCTTATAGGCTTGCCTTGCCACCTTCTTTGGCTGGAGTCCACATTTTCTCAAGCATTTGTCCATTTGCTCATTTTGTCCGTTGAGGTTTGCAACAAAAATGTCCATTGATGAGCAAATGCTTCAGCGTAACTCAAGAGCAGAGATATTGAATGTGAATGGAGAAGACATCCTGAAAAGAAATAAGAACACAAAGATAAGTATAATAAAGGTACTTTTCTAAGCATACAGAAGTTATAATTTTAAGTAGGTATACATCTGAAAATGAATGGTAACCTATAGGAAATGCATTATTTCATAGTAAGCATAATAATTTTCCTCTCATCAATCAAACACAAATCTAAGATCAATATCTCATGACATATTCAACAATCTCTAGCTCTTGCATCTATGTATCTCCTTACAATGTTTGCCCAAATGTTCATAATTATGATAACTATTTTGAAGTAAAATATCAAACCGACATGTAGAAAATCACATATAAAATCCAAGTTTGATATTATCAAGGTGATTTGCAACAAAGGTGATATTTTGACAACTGAGTTTGATCCTTTGGCATAGATCACACATCAATAAACAAAACTTATCGATACATTCCAATATAATGCTAATAATAATTATAAAGGAGGAAGTTTCACTATTTCTCTTGACTAAACATATCTCCCTCTCGAAGGAACCAAAGGAGCATAATTCAAGTCCCAAAAAATAGAGAAATCTAAAATAAGTATCTCACCGCTAGTATAACTGCTAGCCATATCCATCATTATTCTCAAAAATAAAAAAAAGTCAATCAATAATTCGCATTACGAAGTAATAAAATAGAAAAGAGAAATTTTGGATACATTTATTAATTTGATCTTACAAATGTTGTTGTGCTTTTTCTTTCATTGTAAACTTTTAAATTTGTTTTGTTATTTTTTCCTCTTTTATTCGACCAAAATTATATGGTCTTCTTTAGAAACTCTAGTTAGAATTAATCCCCACTTCTCATAACATAAATATTTAACTAAATAATACAACTTATAGCTTATATATACATTTCAAATATTTGAGAGGAGATATTAGCAGCTTTTAATTATTTGTTTGCTTGCTAATCCTTTCACGGAATAATTCCCCACAAAATGTGATTTCCTCGCTCTGTTAGTGACTTGTTCAAATTACCCTAGCGATAAAAATATTTTTTATTTTGATTCGTAACACCATACCAAAAAAAAAACTTCAAGATCCGTATAGGACCATTTCACAATTTTAGATTTGTAGCCACCATAAAATACTTTTAAAAGTACAGTTTGGTGTAAGTATAATTTTTGCATCCTAATTGGCCTTTCATGACTTGAAATGACAAAAACTACTAATAATCATGATACGAACCATGGCTTAATCAATTGCCTATTTCTCAAGTTAGGATTGAAGTGATGGTTGACACTGTAAAAGTTTTTTAATTAATCCTCAAGCCTTGCTTTCTTAAGAATCTGAACATATATTAGCTAACCATAATTTGATATTAAAAATATTATTGATGATGACTGATAGTTTAAACAATCTATTGAATTTTTTAGTTCTCGATTTGTCTCTACCTTTCGATCTACAAAATCCTCCTAAAGAAGCATCAAGTTCAAAGAAAAGTAGAATACCGAAATTTTCATGATTGTTCAAAGTTGAGCCTAACTTGATGATGACATTAATTTATGTTGTATAAAACTTGAGACATGAAAATCATCTTACACAATAATTTTCTAATTTGTCAAATTTACCTTACAATCTGGAACACATGCCAATTGAAAATTTCACATAATGCAAAAATGAGATTTATAATCGAATAGGTGACATGTCCATATCAAGCTTATCCTTTTATTTTTCACATGATGAAAACAACTGCATAACCAAATAGCTCTCGATTTTTCTCAACGTTAGAAAATATCCATAGATTGTTCTTGAATAGCAATAAGATGAACATTACGAAAAATATCAAATAATAAGTTCTGATACTACCTAAGTTAGCAAAATAATTCTTAAAAGTGAATATATTTCGAAAGATCCTCACATCATTTAAAAAGAAAAATCCACTCACTTATATCAAATCAAGACTCCCAAGTTCCACGATAAGCTAACATACTTTAGAGTATTATGATATTATCAAAATAAATAGTTGGATTATTAAGTAGGATTTTGATGATGTTAGTAGGTTAATCAACCGGAAAAAAAAGAAACAAACTGCTAAAAATAGAGAAAAGAGGAAAAACCTGACTTTGGGTTGTTGATCATAGAAAGATAGGTACCGAAAAAATATTGTTGATCATCAACAAAGATGGTGTAGCCATGGTTCGACAACAATCAGAGAAAAGGAAATTCACTTCAAAAGCTAAATGTAAAAGAGGAATAGAAAAGAAAAGAGGGCAAGAAAAACTCACATTGGATTGCTTCACTGGAGATTATTGAAATTAAATTCACTCACAAAATTAAATTTGTAAAGTTCATAGTTCAACAAAACCAAATGCATGAAACAAAGAATTTTTTGGACCTGAATAGGAAAAAATGTCGACATTTGCGAGAGGGGATAAAGACAATCTATAAACCAAACAATAGTATCGAAGTTGTGTTCACTTAAATGAAATAGTTTGATAATTCTCAGTTTTCTTAGATTTATCAAACTTCACTCTTAATTTCTTAATTAAAAGTTGAGATGCTTGGGTTAATTCTTAAAATAGTTTGTATTTTTCTATTGCAAAATAATACTGAAATAATTTGGTATGAAATCCTTCAAATGACTACCAAGAGAATTTAATGGAAACTTACCAAATCTCAAGAAAATATATGCGGAATTTCAAAAGAGATGTTAACTTTTAGAAAACTGATGGATCACACTAATAGATAAATGTTTATACATTCCCATGAAAAAGTTTACTAAATAGTTCAATTGCTTTGATTGTCTCACCTGCTATGCAGATTGTTGCTTGAAAATATCAATGTAGCTGCATCAACAAAGTCTATATGTCAGAAGCAAGTCACAATAAACCATGAAATCATCTAATAATAGAACTCATAAGAATTGAATATGCTCCAGTTTGCTAATAGAAGGAGGTATTCTTCCCTAGAGTAGATTGCTTGACAAATCCTTACATATGCCATATTAACTAATCAAAAACTAATTTTTATAATAGAAAAATAAAGAATAAATAAATAAAAGTGTGTCACAGGATAGAACAACACATGATGGGAAGTATAAAGGGCAAGATTGAAACATAAACATTAAGCTTGCAAAATCAATTAAAATGTGTGACATAGGGCGAAAGTATAAAAGGGGAAAGATAGATACAATACTCTGAGCTCAATGCAGTTCCTAATATCAGGAGGAATTGACCCATGAAAATAATTATGATGCATATCCCTATTGCAAATACCAAAATGAAACAAAAGAAAGGGTAAGATCTTTAATCAAATTTCAATATAAATTTCATCAAAATAACCCATTGCAAGTTAAAAATTAGGATATCCAAACCCAATTCAACCCTTTATCTATAGAAAAATAAATATAAAAAGAACAAATTAAAAATATTAAATCAAATCAACAACCAAATGAGTATCTAAACTTTCTACTTTTGATATAGGATGAAATTCAAATATCAAGATAAGCTAACATGGAAAATCCAAAATAAGGATATTTATAAAACTCATGATATACTGTGTTATGTATTATTTGCATCACTTACCTTATTCAAAACACCCAAATTAGTCCGAAAATGAAACCCATGTTCGCCTCTTCATGTATATGCTTGTAATATAAATCAGATGAGATTGTAATTCAAACTTACTCTTAAGTCAGTCCTAGCGAACCAATTTTACAACTTGTTCAACAGAGTTGGCGAAGGGTCAGTTACATGAAAGAAAGCAAGTTTGCGAGCAAATCTACAAGTAAATCGATCAAATCTACAAGTAAAATCTGGAAAAGGAACAACAATTCTAGATTCAATGCATTATCTCAGTTAACTCTTGTCAAGCATTAACAAACCGAGCAGCGCAACGTAGAAGTAATAAACATCGGAATCCACCAAGGGTTGTTCTCTGGATTCACAAAGAACGATTTTCGAATCCACGAAGAACTTAAAATCCATGAAGAAAATATAATAAATAGAAAATGAAAAGTATTCTAATGATTCTAAGGTTACATGACTCTTCTTAAATAGAAAAGTAAAATAGACTCCTACTAAGACTAGAATTATAAAGAAATAGAAAGTATCAAATCATACCCTAAAAAGACACCTATAATAAAGGAAACAAATCATGAATTAAAATTGAATTTGTTTCCTAATATAAATTGACTCCAATTTGTTTACTAAAAATAAATAAAAACTGATTATTTTCGAATTTTTGCCCAAAATTAGTGATACTGATGTGAATTCGAAAGTCTATCAATCTAGATGGCTTCGTTTCGTCGAGATAAGCGATTTTCATATATAATATGTTAGATTCCGCCTTCCGCATTGGGAGACATGGTTATTTCTTTGCAGACAAGTCAATAATTCATTCGTATTTGCATTTGACTCGTGAAGATTCCACTTCTCCATGAATTTGTTGGTTATGCGTTCTACATCACCGAATACCTTAGATCAAGTTGATAATGGAAATATAACATCGAGGTTTCAGAACACAATCCATAAGAGCTATCAAGTTTTATCGTATTACAATAAAAAACCTGAATCATAATGCTAACTGACATCAAACATAAAGTAATCAACAAGTAATTGTATTCACTACATCACATGTCATTGACAAAAAAAAAAAGAAGAAGAAGTAATATCAGATAACACCAAGTTGTTGCATTGAAATATATTTGTCTCCAGCGGCTTCAAGAAGAAGAGACTTGTTGAATCGCCGTTGATCCTACCGATACTCATCTTTCGTAAAACTGATTTCAACCATTTCTGAAGGGTAAAAATTAATTGAATTTCGGGAGGGAGAAAGAAACGTTAGAATCAAAATTGACCTCTCTGATAATTGTTGATATTTGATTTCTGTCATGAGTTTTGTCGTAACATTTTCCTTAAGCCCTTTTGCTCACTTGGAAATGGGTATAACCTTACAAAGCTCACAGCAACGGGTTTCGGATCAAGATCCGGAGACATCTAACGAATTGGATCACGTGAGTGCTTGAGTGCAGGCCAAATTGAAGAGGCCCAAAATAGGATGACAGTAAAAGGATTTTAAAACAAGCCTGGATGAGTTGATCCAAACTAAAAAGATTAATTAACTATGTCTTAATGAAATGTGTCCTGGTTTACTGGTGAATAATTGAAACATGAATGGGTATGTGATTGGTAGGTGATAGTTGTGGTTATACGTCAGACTTCAAATCAAAAGCATACCTAGTTGTGATTATATATATTTTGGAATGCAAGATAGGTGTGGTTATACGTCAGACTTCAAATCAAAAGCATACCTAGTTGTGATTATATATATTTTGGAATGCGATCTTGCTAATATTATTTACAAAAGTAGTCTACACTCAGCTTCATATCATATGTAAGAAAATAAGAATGAAGCAATCTTTCACTCTTACGTATGAGCGTTGAAACTTTTGACTTCTTCGGCCTCCCATAGGAAATTGTAATTGGGAAACTTCTACGTTTCTTTGAAGGCATCAAATTTGGCCAATAGATTCTTTTGGTCTTCAGTCCATCATGTGAACCTGACTTCAATCAAACTTCATGTACTCGACCGTAGCACTATAAAAGTGTGGCCTCCAAAGCTATCTCAGCATCAAACTTGAAAAAAACCCTTAACAAGAGAGAAATTTCTCAAGATCAGAGGGTTAACAGAAAACTTTGGCGATTACAAAAATATCCTCCATAGATGACAATTCAGCTCTCCGACGAAGTTTTAAGTACCTTTGTGCCCATAGTGGTATATTGGGTATTTTCAGGGATATATGGACTCCTTGGTTACAAGGAGAATTGGAGGCTTCACACAAAGAGCGAAGAAGATGAGAAGAACATTGCTTCGAAAAAACAAGTGCTCAGGGGAGTGCTATTTCAGCAGCTGGTTCAGGTCATGGTCGCCTTTGCCATCTTTAAGGTACTAGCCTCAACCATTAATTATAACTAATTAAATTTATAGAAATTAAACTATATAGTTCAGATATATTTATCTTGTAATTTCGTCAATCAGAATATAATCAAACCGCGAGAATTATGACATCTATGTGTGGTTCTTGCAGTTGATAAGCGATGATAGCGGGGTACCTCCACCGCAACCTTCACTCATGGTGTTGGCATGGCAGTTCCTCATCGCAATGGTGGTGCTCGACTCATGGCAATACTTCGGTCACAGATACCTACACATGAACAAGTTCTTGTACAAACACATCCACTCCTGCCACCACTCCCTTATTGCCCCTATGCCTACGGGCCCTGTACAACAACCCCATCGAGGGCCTCATCCTCGACACCATTGGAGGATCTATGGCCTTCCTTCTATCTGGGATGACCACTGCACCAGCATCTACTTGCTTTGATTGTCTCACCTGCTATGCAGATTGTTGCTTGAAAATATCAATGTAGCTGCATCAACAAAGTCTATATGTCAGAAGCAAGTCACAATAAACCATGAAATCATCTAATAATAGAACTCATAAGAATTGAATATGCTCCAGTTTGCTAATAGAAGGAGGTATTCTTCCTAGAGTAGATTGCTTGACAAATCCTTACATATGCCATATTAACTAATCAAAAGACTAATTTTTATAATAGAAAAATAAAGAATAAATAAATAAAAGTGTGTCACAGGATAGAACAACACATGATGGGAAGTATAAAGGGGCAAGATTGAAACATAAACATTAAGCTTGCAAAATCAATTAAAATGTGTGACATAGGGCGAAAGTATAAAAGGGGAAAGATAGATACAATACTCTGAGCTCAATGCAGTTCCTAATATCAGGAGGAATTGACCCATGAAAATAATTATGATGCATATCCCTATTGCAAATACCAAAATGAAACAAAAGAAAGGGTAAGATCTTTAATCAAATTTCAATATAAATTTCATCAAAATAACCCATTGCAAGTTAAAAATTAGGATATCCAAACCCAATTCAACCCTTTATCTATAGAAAAATAAATATAAAAAGAACAAATTAAAAATATTAAATCAAATCAACAACCAAATGAGTATCTAAACTTTCTACTTTTGATATAGGATGAAATTCAAATATCAAGATAAGCTAACATGGAAAATCCAAAATAAGGATATTTATAAAAACTCATGATATCTTGTGTTATGTATTATTTGCATCACTTACCTTATTCAAAACACCCAAATTAGTCTGAAAATGAAACCCATGTTCTGCCTCTTCATGTATATGCTTGTAATATAAATCTGTATGAGATTGTAATTCAAACTTACTCTTAAGTCAGTCCTAGCGAACCAATTTTACAACTTGTTCAACAGAGTTGGCGAAGGGTCAGTTACATGAAAGAAAGCAAGTTTGCGAGCAAATCTACAAGTAAATCGATCAAATCTACAAGTAAATCGAAAAGGAACAACAATTCTAGATTCAATGCATTATCTCAGTTAACTCTTGTCAAGCATTAACAAACCGAGCAGCGCAACGTAGAAGTAATAAACATCGGAATCCACCAAGGGTTGTTCTCTGGATTCACAAAGAACGATTTTCGAATCCACGAAGAACTTAAAATCCATGAAGAAAATATAATAAATAGAAAATGAAAAGTATTCTAATGATTCTAAGGTTACATGACTCTTCTTAAATAGAAAAATAAAATAGACTCCTACTAAGACTAGAATTATAAAGAAATAGAAAGTATCAAATCATACCCTAAAAAGACACCCTATAATAAAGGAAACAAATCATGAATTAAAATTGAATTTGTTTCCTAATATAAATTGACTCCAATTTGTTTACTAAAAATAAATAAAACCGATTATTTTCAATTTTTGCCCAAAATTAGTGATACCGATGTGAATTGAAAGTCTATCAATCTAGATGGCTTCGCTTCACGAGATAAGCGATTTTCATATATAATATGTTAGATTCCGCCTTCCGCATTGGGAGACATGGTTATTTCTTTGCAGACAAGTCAATAATTTATTCGTATTTGCATTTGACTCGTGAAGATTCCACTTCTCCATGAATTTGTTGGTTATGCGTTCTACATCACCGAATACCTTAGATCAAGTTGATAATGGAAATATAACATCGAGGTTTCAGAACACAATCCATAAGAGCTATCAAGTTTTATCGTATTACAATAAAAAACCTGAATCATAATGCTAACTGACATCAAACATAAAGTAATCAACAAGTAATTGTATTCACTACATCACATGTCATTGACAAAAAAAAAAAGAAGAAGAAGTAATATCAGATAACACCAAGTTGTTGCATTGAAATATATTTGTCTCCAGCGGCTTCAAGAAGAAGAGACTTGTTGAATCGCCGTTGATCCTACCGATACTCATCTTTCGTAAAACTGATTTCAACCATTTCTGAAGGGTAAAATTAATTGAATTTCGGGAGGAGAAAGAAACGTTAGAATCAAAATTGACCTCTCTGATAATTGTTGATATTTGATTTCTGTCATGAGTTTTGTCGTAACATTTTCCTTAAGCCCTTTGCTCACTTGGAAATGGGTATAACCTTACAAAGCTCACAGCAACGGGTTTCGGATCAAGATCCGGAGACATCTAACGAATTGGATCACGTGAGTGCTTGAGTGCAGGCCAAATTGAAGAGGCCCAAAATAGGATGACAGTAAAAGGATTTTAAAACAAGCCTGGATGAGTTGATCCAAACTAAAAAGATTAATTAACTATGTCTTAATGAAATGTGTCCTGGTTTACTGGTGAATAATTGAAACATGAATGGGTATGTGATTGGTAGGTGATAGTTGTGGTTATACGTCAGACTTCAAATCAAAAGCATACCTAGTTGTGATTATATATATTTTGGAATGCAAGATAGGTGTGGTTATACGTCAGACTTCAAATCAAAAGCATACCTAGTTGTGATTATATATATTTTGGAATGCGATCTTGCTAATATTATTTACAAAAGTAGTCTACACTCAGCTTCATATCATATGTAAGAAAATAAGAATGAAGCAATCTTTCACTCTTACGTATGAGCGTTGAAACTTTTGACTTCTTCGGCCTCCCATAGGAAATTGTAATTGGGAAACTTCTACGTTTCTTTGAAGGCATCAAATTTGGCCAATAGATTCTTTTGGTCTTCAGTCCATCATGTGAACCTGACTTCAATCAAACTTCATGTACTCGACCGTAGCACTATAAAAGTGTGGCCTCCAAAGCTATCTCAGCATCAAACTTGAAAAAAAAAACCCTTAACAAGAGAGAAATTTCTCAAGATCAGAGGGTTAACAGAAAACTTTGGCGATTACAAAAATATCCTCCATAGATGACAATTCAGCTCTCCGACGAAGTTTTAAGTACCTTTGTGCCCATAGTGGTATATTGGGTATTTTCAGGGATATATGGCTTCCTTGGTTACAAGGAGAATTGGAGGCTTCACACAAAGAGCGAAGAAGATGAGAAGAACATTGCTTCGAAAAAACAAGTGCTCAGGGGAGTGCTATTTCAGCAGCTGGTTCAGGTCATGGTCGCCTTTGCCATCTTTAAGGTATACTAGCCTCAACCATTAATTATAACTAATTAAATTTATAGAAATTAAACTATATAGTTCAGATATATTTATCTTGTAATTTCGTCAATCAGAATATAATCAAACCGCGAGAATTATGACATCTATGTGTGGTTCTTGCAGTTGATAAGCGATGATAGCGGGGTACCTCCACCGCAACCTTCACTCATGGTGTTGGCATGGCAGTTCCTCATCGCAATGGTGGTGCTCGACTCATGGCAATACTTCGGTCACAGATACCTACACATTAACAAGTTCTTGTACAAACACATCCACTCCTGCCACCACTCCCTTATTGCCCCCTATGCCTACGGGGCCCTGTACAACAACCCCATCGAGGGCCTCATCCTCGACACCATTGGAGGATCTATGGCCTTCCTTCTATCTGGGATGACCACTCGCACCAGCATCTACTTCTTCACCTTCGCGACCATTAAGGTCGTCGATGTCCACTGTGCCCTGTGGATGCCGTGGAACCCCCTACAGTTTATGTTCAACAACAACTGCGCTTACCATGATGTGCACCATCAGTTGAAGGGGAACAAGTACAACTATGCGCAGCCTTTATTCATATCGTGGGATAAGATATTTGGGACTTACTTGCCCTATGATGTCGTCAAACGCGCCGAAGGTGGATTCGAGTTTCGGCCGGTACTCAAGACGAAATAAGTTTGATGGCGTAAGCTAGTGGGATAAAAGTGAATGTATTTGTTTTTTTTTCGTCAATGAAAAATTTTATTCATTTACCAAAATGCAATTAGCGTACACCAAGCTACTCACGGGGTCCTGAGAATACACAAAATCAGTCACAAATCACATGTAGTAAAATAAAACTACAAACATCTGACTCTCTCTTTACATTCATCAGGAATCTCACTATTAAGAGCAATTGTCAAGATAACAGTACGGATTTTTTTTTTTATGAGCAGCTCACAATCTTCAGCTTTTCCCATGAAAATTCTTTTATTTCTCTCTTGCCAAATCATATATAATGTAGTTGCAAACACCAACCTCTTGAACTTGTGCATAAAACCATTATCTTTCAATCTTGAATTGAACCAATTAAGTAAATGATCCCAACTGCAAGATCTCCAATGGAAGCCCGCCCAAAGCATCAGATTATTCCATACAGTCGTAGCATAAGTGCAACCAGAGTGATTAGATGAGATTATACCAAAACGCTGCAATCTATCTTGGGTCAACAGCCGAGATTGAACTGCCAACCATGAAGTGAATGTATTTGTTGACTTAAGTAACGCATTTTCTTTTATGCGTATGTATCCCAATTGGGGAAGTAACCCTGTATGTATATGATATTGACATAGTGTATGAAAGTTAATTTCTTGCTGCAAGTTCTTTATTTTCCAAAATATACTTATTTTAAAAACTATTTCTCAAAACATTAAATAAATTCCCAAAAAAGGATTCATTAAATTTAAAATCTGCAAAATAAATTCTTTTAAAAATCTTTTTCCCCAAAAATAATATTTTTTCCGAAAATAACTATTTTTCCAGACAAAAATAATATTTTTCCCTTAAAAATAATATTTTTTCGATCTGGCATCCTAGCATGCATCCTTTTTGCCCTGGCCAAGTTGACAACATACTTATCTTTTACAATGAAAAAGATTTATTACATTGACGTGCATCTTTTATGCCACCTGGAGACGATTAACCAAGAAGCGAGCGTTTTAAATCTTCAAAGAGTGGAATATTTTCACTTCCGTAGCCATCCTGTGGTAGAATTGTGAAAATGACATACTTTTCTTCTTTGATCTCATCAAATTTAACTCATAAAAGTCCTAAAATTCTTCTCTTAATTAATTTGGTTCATCATTTAAAATTAAACTCATAAAAGTCCTAAATTTCTCCATTCTGAAGGTATCATCTTTTAAAATTTAAGTTGCCTATATTAATATTATACATATGGAAAACTATTGCTATCTCTTTAGGTAAGAAAATACATCTTGTATAACAGTAACTTTGGTAAACTCATCAATATTTAACTGTTTGTATAGGATATTAACTTCTACAACTTATCACAAAATTTAAGAATATTAAGAAATATTTCTAAATATACAAATCCAGATCTTAAAACATAGTACACAACGTAGCAGTTTCATAATTAACTAATTATATTTTATTATCACAATAAAATGATAAGACATAGTTACGTCGTTTCATTAATTATCAGAACCTTTGAGAATGATAACAGCAATTAATTTGAGTATATCATCCCTGCAGTTAACTTGATGAGCGACGTCGATAGCGGCACACCTCCCCCTCAACCTTCACTTAATAGTAATGGCATGGCAGCTCCTCATCGCCATGGTGGTGCTCGACACAAGGATATACTTCGGCCACCGATACATGCACATGAACAAGTTCCCATACTAACACATCCACGCCTACCACCACAGACCCTCTACAACAACCCCCTCGAGGGTCTCCTCATCGACACCATCGGAGGCTCCTTGGCCTTCCTTCTCTCCAGGATGACCCTGTAGACGTTAAAAATTGCCTATAAGTCCCCGAACATAGCTCGTAACAGTGAGTTGATAATCGACGAGCCATCCGATACGTAATGGCGAATCGTTGACGATACCGCAAGTGACCGCGACGCGAGCCCTCTCATCAAAGAGGCCCCCACGCAGAGTTTTCGGCTGATTCCAGGGTCTTGGCGAACCGACGCGCTAGGCGTTGGCGTCGCATGAAATGAGCCGACGAGACGCCCAAGTCGACGAGTCGACGAAGCATGCAAAGCAAGTCGACGAGGCGTCCAAGCTGACATACCGATGAAGCGAATGAAGCAATTGTGAGTCGACGTTACGCTCAAGTCAACGAACTGACAAATCGTATGCGAACAAATAGGATGAACCCGACTCCGAAGCAACGAATCGCATGCAATGGGCCACGTGCGAGCGACGGAATAGATCCAAACCTCGAAAACCTCAAAACGAGCTCAGCAAATAACCGGAGGAAAGCCACGGGGAAAGCTCGGCCAAAACCAAGGGACAGAGGTGTCTCGGTGGCGAGAACACGAGTGTCTCGGCTCGCCGAGAACTAGTGTGCCAAACCGAGACACCATCGTGTCTCTCAGACACCTAGAGGTGTCTCGGCCTGCCGAGACACCTAATGGTGTCTCGGCTGGCCGAGACACCTAGAAGTGTCTCTGGCCACCGAGACACCTAGGTTCACCGGGCTTTGGGCCCAGCCCGACCAGATCCGCTTTTACAACTCTATAAATATGAGATAGGGTCTCATTAGTAGGATCTGAAATTTTGGAGAAGCCGAAGCTCGCCAAATTGCCTTCTCACCTCGTGATCCAAACTAGGGAGTGACGACCGATCTTCTTCGACACCGGATCCGGATCTCTACGAACTCTTAAGGGCTATTATCATCCTTTGTGAGATAATCCTCGGGCTATTATCCTCCTTCGTGAGATAATCCCTCGAGAAAGGTTTGAGAGATCGGATCTCGGATCTACGTGATTCCTCGAGATTAAACTTCGTTTGATCTCGAAGAGCTTTGATTTCGCTTGGTCGATTTCATTCGCCGGCCGTTATTTCCTTTGTGAAATAACCCCCGTTTACCGTGTAGATCTCTATTTTGGATCACGATTACGCGGCGGTCCACGGACGGAATAAAGTCCCCGGCACAGGCAAAGACACCCACGCAAGCGAGGACCCGATAAACGGATCCGAGCGTTTGTTCAAAAGGATAAAAGTTGTAATTATTTTTTTTTTGATTTTCATTGTAAGCCTTATAAAAAGGCGATCTTTTTTCTCGAATATCGCTGTGTTTAATGAAGTTTGTAACGGATTCAAGCAATGACAATCATCCCGACTTTTACCGCGAACGACCCTCGAACGAGCATCTGCTTCTTCACCTTCGCCACCATCAAGACCATCGACATGCATGTACCGCTGTGGATGCCGTGGAACCCTCCAGTTCTTGTTCCACAACAACTGCGGTTTCCATGATGTTCACCATCAGTTGAAGGGGAATAAGCACAATTATTCACAGCCATTCTTCATATCGTGGGATAAGATATTTGGGACTTACTCGCCTTACACCGTTGTCGAGCGTCCGGACGGAGGGTTTGAAGTCCGACCAGTCAAAAAGTAGGTCGACGGTCGGTTCCTCTTGGGGATAATATTGCATGCAGCATTTAAGTGACATATTGTTAATAACTAGCTAGCACAAGAACTCTATACATTTGTTAATTAAAATAATATATTTTATTCTTTTCTATAAAATTACTGGGAAGTAAAGGACTGTTTAATTGGTCCGATACCACTTGTTGAGAAGAAATCGGCCCCCTCTTAATTTGTAAGTTGCCCAAATGGAAAGGGACCCCATTGGGTCCACCTCTCTATTCAACCACGTACATTAATTGTTATAATGTGAGATTATACTCACACGAATATGGTTCGCCATTTATAGCATCCAGGCAAGATTTGCAAATGAAAGACATTGAGAGAATACTTTAATAAAAATTTAGTAAAATCAGTCTCTGTACTCTTAGACAGAGTTTTGTTTTTTCCATAGTGATAATCTTGATTCAATTTTACCCACACAAGGAGTCGTTTGTGTGTAATTGGTTTATGTGCTTGACTGAATGTCTTGTTAGTCTCATCATAAGGATATGAATAACTACATATGCTCGTTATTTTGATTTGGAGACTAGTTTTTTCTCTCACTATTCCTCTCATCTCAACTTGATATACATGGCTATAACACGGGGAATTACTATTCTATATATATATTAATTTAATTTAAGTTTCATATAGAGTCTAATTTAGAAGTTGGAAAATAATACTGAAGAAGATTAGGTAATTTAGAGTACATATATATTCAAGCTGGATGGTCGTTGTAATTAATCAGTTTAAATATATACCGTTGGAACTTTAAGGCACCTTCAGTACTATTGTATACATAACTTGTTTATTTCCAAACTTACTCTTATTTTGGCACATGATTACTAAACTAAAATAAAGTAATTTCAATTCTATCCAGTGACGCGCCAAATCCGCATGCTATGCAGAATTAAGATCAGAGAGCAGAGAGGGGCTTCATATTGACAATTTCTAAACTAACCCTCTAACCACCACTACAACAAAAGTTGTATATATGTGTCTACACTTAATTTATGACATATATTAAAAGTGTCATTTTATTTAAAAATGATTAAACAATGGTGACACAAATAAAAGTGTGGCAAATCACAACACATATTTGTGTCATTAGATATACAATTAAATATAATTGAAAATGGCTAATAGTCCAACATGGATTGTGAGAGGATCTATTGCTTAAATAATAAATCTTAGATTTTAATTATAATGATGATGATTAAAAACTCCATAGTTAAGTGTACTTTGGTGAGAGTAATCCTAGGACGGGTGACCTCCGAGAAGTTATAGTTTGAATGATGATATTTTTGTTTTTGGACATTGAACTACGTGTCACCACTCGTGACACATATGAATGATGATACTCTTTGTATTTTTATGGTCTGACACAACTATGTGTCACCTCTCTTGACATTATGATGTGTCATGAGTTTTGACACAACTATGTGTCACCACTCGACATATATATGTGTCGTGAGTTTTCTGACACAATCTCATAAGTGTAGAAAGACACTCTCCACACATGCTCGACATATATATGTGCGCTTTATTTGTGCGACAAAAATGTGTTGCGTGAGATAAAAATGTATCATAATTTACAACTTTTATTATAGTGCACGCGCGTGATCAAGACGCATTCTTTAGGGTGTTTTCATAGAATTTTTACTCTTTCAATTCATTTCCAGAGCACAAAAGGAAAATTTGTACTAGTTGTTCATGGAAAAGTCGATTCCTTGATTTTCATTGCTTTCAACTCATTACACCTTTATGGGTTTACAAACGATTCGAAAATAAAAGATCGCCTTTTTATAAGGCTTACAACGAAAACCAACGAAAAATTACAACTTTATCTCCCTAAAAACAAACGCGGGATCCGTTTATCGGATCCTCGCTATGGGTGTCTTTGCTCGCGTCGAGACTTTTTCCGTCCGTGGACGCCGCGCGATCGTGATCCAAAAACGAAATCTACACGTGAACGGGGTTATCTCACGAAGGAAATAACGTACCGGCGAATGCAACCTTCACTTAATAGTAATGGCATGGCAGCTCCTCATCGCCATGGTGGTGCTCGACACAAGGATATACTTCGGCCACGATACATGCACATGAACAAGTTCCCATACTAACACATCCACGCCACCACCACAGACCCTCTACAACAACCCCTCGAGGGTCTCCTCATCGACACCATCGGGCTCCTTGGCCCATTCTCTCGGGATGACCACGAAGCGTTAAAATTGCCTATAAGTCCCGAACATAGCTCGTAGCGGTGAGTTGATAATCGACGAGCCATCCGATACGTAATGGCGAACCGTTGACGACACCGCAAGTGACCGCGACGCGAGCCCTCTCATCAAAGAGGCCCCACGCAGAGTTTTCGGCTGATTCCGGGGTCTTGGAGAACAGACGCGCTAGGCGTTGGCATCGCATGAAATGAGCCGACGAGACGCCCAAGTCGACGAGTCGACGAAGCGTGCAAAGCAAGTCGACGAGGCGTCCAAGCTGACATACCGATGAAGCGAATGAAGCAAATGTGAGTCGACGTTACGCTCAAGTCAACGAACTGACGAATCGTATGCGAACAAATAGGATGAACCCGACTCCGAAGCAACGAATCGCATGCAATGGGCCACGTGCAAGCGACGGAATAAATCCAAACCTCGAAAATCTCAAAACGAGCTCAAGAAATAACCTGAGGAAAGCCACGGGAAAGCTTCGGCCAAAAACCGGAGACAGAGGTGTCTCGTACCGAGACACGATGTGTCTCGGCCGGCAGATACGAGGTGTCTCTCCTCGAGACACCATCGGTGTCTCGGCGATTTAGAGGTGCCGGCTGCGACACCTAATGGTGTCTCGGCTGGCCGAGACACCTAGAAGTGTCTCTGGCCACCGAGACACCTAGGTTCACCGGGCTTTGGGCCCGCCCGACCAGATCCGCTTTTACAACTCTATAAATATGAGATAGGGTCTCATTAGTAGGATCTGAAATTTTGGAGAAGCCGAACTCTGCCAAATTGCCTTCTCACCTCAGATCCAAACTAGGGAGTGACGACCGATCTTCTTTGACACCGGATCCAGATCTCGGCGAACTCTTAAGGGCTATTATCATCCTTTGTGAGATAATCCTCAGGGCTATTATCCTCCTTCGTGAGATAATCCCCTCAGAAAAGGTTTGAGAGATCGGATCTCAGATCTACACGTGATTCCTCGAGATTAAACTTCGGTTTGATCTCGAGAAGAGCTTTGATTTCGCTGGTCGATTTCATTCGCCGGCCGTTATTTCCTTTGTGAAATAACCCGTTCTGCGTGTAGATCTCTATTTTGGATCACGATTACGCGGCGGTCCACGGACGGAATAAAGTCCCCGGCACAGGCAAAGACACCCACGCAAGCGAGGACCCGATAAACGGATCCGAGCGTTTGTTCAAAAGGATAAAAGTTGTAATTATTTTTTTTGATTTTCATTGTAAGCCTTATAAAAAGGCGATCTTTTTTCTCGATTCTCGTTGTAAGCGACTGAAGTTTGTAACGGATTCAAGCAATGACAATCATCCCGACTTTTACCGCGAACAGACCCCTCGAACGAGCATCTGCTTCTTCACCTTCGCCACCATCAAGACCATCGACATGCACAGCTCGCTGTGGATGCCGTGGAACCCCCTCCAGTTCTTGTTCCACAACAACTGCGGTTTCCATGATGTTCACCATCAGTTGAAGGGGAATAAGCACAATTATTCACAGCCATTCTTCATATCGTGGGATAAGATATTTGGGACTTACTCGCCTTACACCGTTGTCGAGCGTCCGGACGGAGGGTTTGAAGTCCGACCAGTCAAAAAGTAGGTCGACGGTCGGTTCCTCTTGGGGATAATATTGCATGCAGCATTTAAGTGACATATTGTTAATAACTAGCTAGCACAAGAACTCTATACATTTGTTAATTAAAATAATATATTTTATTCTTTTCTATAAAATTACTGGGAAGTAAAGGACTGTTTAATTGGTCCGATACCACTTGTTGAGAAGAAATCGGCCCCCTCTTAATTTGTAAGTTGCCCAAATGGAAAGGGACCCCATTGGGTCCACCTCTCTATTCAACCACGTACATTAATTGTTATAATGTGAGATTATACTCACACGAATATGGTTCGCCATTTATAGCATCCAGGCAAGATTTGCAAATGAAAGACATTGAGAGAATACTTCTTTAATAAAAAATTTAGTAAAATCAGTCTCTGTACTCTTAGACAGAGTTTTGTTTTTTTTCCATAGTGATAATCTTGATTCAATTTTACCCACACAAGGAGTCGTTTGTGTGTAATTGGTTTATGTGCTTGACTGAATGTCTTGTTAGTCTCATCATAAGGATATGAATAACTACATATGCTCGTTATTTTGATTTGGAGACTAGTTTTTTTTCCTCTCACTATTCCTCTCATCTCAACTTGATATACATGGCTATAACATGGGGAATTACTATTCTATATATATTAATTTAATTTAAGTTTCATATAGAGTCTAATTTAGAAGTTGGAAAATAATACTGAAGAAGATTAGGTAATTTAGAGTACATATATATTCAAGCTGGATGGTCGTTGTAATTAATCAGTTTAAATATATACCGTTGGAACTTTAAGGCACCTTCAGTACTATTGTATACATAACTTGTTTATTTCCAAACTTACTCTTATTTTGGCACATGATTACTAAACTAAAATAAAGTAATTTCAATTCTATCCAGTGACGCGCCAAATCCGCATGCTATGCAGAATTAAGATCAGAGAGCAGAGAGGGGCTTCATATTGACAATTTCTAAACTAACCCTCTAACCACCACTACAACAAAAGTTGTATATATGTGTCTACACTTAATTTATGACATATATTAAAAGTGTCATTTTATTTAAAAATGATTAAACAATGGTGACACAAATAAAAAGTGTGGCAAATCACAACACATATTTGTGTCATTAGATATACAATTAAATATAATTGAAAATGGCTAATAGTCCAACATGGATTGTGAGAGGATCTATTGCTTAAATAATAAATCTTAGATTTTAATTATAATGATGATGATTAAAAAAAACTCCATAGTTAAGTGTGCTTTGGTGAGAGTAATCCTAGGACGGGTGACCTTCTGAGAAGTTATAGTGTTGAATGATGATACTCTTTGTATTTTTATGGTCTAGACACAACTATGTGTCACCACTCGTGACACATATGAATGATGATACTCTTTGTATTTTTATGGTCTAGACACAACTATGTGTCACCTCTCTTGACACATGTATGTGTCATGAGTTTTGTGACACAACTATGTGTCACCACTCTCGACATATATATGTGTCGTGAGTTTTACGACACAATCTCATAAGTGTAGAAAGACACTCTCCACACAAGCTCGACATATATATGTGTCGCGCTTTATTTGTGCGACACAAAAATGTGTTGCGTAGAGATAAAAAATGTATCATAATTTACAACTTTTATTATAGTGCACGCGTGTAGATCAGTACTGCATTCTTTAGGGTGTTTTCATAGAATTTTTTACTCTTTCAATTCATTTCCAGAGCACAAAAGGAAAATTTGTACTAGTTGTTCGCGGGAAAAGTCGATTCCTTGATTTTCATTGCTTTCGAACTCATTACACCTTTATGGGTTTACAAACGAATTCGAAAATAAAAAAGATCGCCTTTTTATAAGGCTTACAACGAAAACCAACGAAAAATTACAACTTTATCTCCTAAAATAAGCGGGATCCGTTTATCGGATCCTCGCTGCGTGGTGTCTTTGCTGTCTTGGGAGACTTCTTTTCCGTCCGTGGACGCCGCGTGATCGTGATCAAAAAGCGAAATCTACGAGTGGCGGGGTTATCTCACGAAGGAAATAATGACCGGCGAATGAGATCGACCAAGCGAAGTCAAAGCTCTTCGAGATCAAAACAAAGTTTAATCTCGAGGAATCACGTGTAGATCTGAGATCCGATCTCTCCAACCTTTTTGAGGGGATTATCTCACGAAGGAGGATAATAGCCCTGGGGATTATCTCACAAAGGATGATAATAGCCCTTAAGAGTTCGCCGAGATCTGGATCTGGTGTCGAAGAAGATCGGTCGTCGCTCCCGAGTTTAGATCTGAGGTGAGAGGATAATTTGGCAGAGCTTCGGCTTCTCCAAAATTTCAGATCCCCTTGCAAATGAGATCCCTACCTCTTATTTATAGGTTTTTAAAGCGGATCTGGTCGGCGGGCCCAAAGCCCGGTAAACCTAGGTGTCTCGGTGGCCAGAGACACCTCTAGTGTCTCGGCCGGGCGAGACACCACCAGTGTCTCGATTTGGCCGAGACACCTCTAGGTGTCTCGGCTTGGCCGAGACACCTCTCGGTGTCCTGGTGTTTGGCCAAGTTTTCCCCGTGGCTTTCCTCCGGTTATTTTCCGAGCTCGTTTTGAAGCTTCGCAGTTTGGATTTATTCCGTCGCTTGCACGCGGCCCATTGCACGTGATTCGTTGCTTCGGAGTCGGGTTCATCCCATTTGTTCGCACACGATTTGTCGCTTCGTTGACTTGAGCGTATCGTCGACTCACATTTGCTTCATACGCTTCATCGGTATGTCAGCTTGGACGCCTCGTCGACTTGCTTTGTGCGCTTTGTCGACTCGTCGACTTGGAAGTCTCGTCGGCTCGTTTCATGCGACGTCAACGCCTAGCGCGTCAGTTCACCAAGCCCGCGGAATCAGCTGACGGTACAGAAAGGAGAGCTTCTAAAAAAATTTTCCAGGACGCTTTGTCGACTCGTCGACTTGGATGTCTCGTCGGCTCGTTTCATGCGGGACCGCCGAAAACTCTGCGTAGGGCCTCTTTGATGAGAGGGTTTGCGTCGCGGTCACTTGCGGTGTCGTCAACGGTTCGCCGTTACGTAATCGGATGGCTCGTCGATTATCAACTCACTGTTACGAGCTATGTTCGGGGACTTATAGGCAATTTTTAACGTCTACAGATACCCCCTCCAAAGTGTTTCGATCTCGCTCTTTTATAGAAGAAGCCGAAATACTTTGGATATGATAGACCTCAACCTTCAGTTGGTATAACGGGACCTGAAAATGGCTTCGAGTCTTGACTTCTCCAATTCTTTCGGACTATCCAATGCTTTGTAGGATGACTAAAAGTATCACGGTGCTGCATTTATTATCTGACCGCATCATGATCATAGTGTCGTGGTAGTTCTGCACATGCTCAGTTGGATCTCCTTCTCCCTTGTACTTGTCTATCGGTGGCATCTTGAACTTCTCGCCTGGTGCCTTCATAATGGAGTCAGTGAAGGGAGTGTTTCCTATGATGGCGTCAACAATAGGTCAGTACACTTGATCATAGCCGCCTGTTGGTTGCAGTAGGAGGTAGGCGGCGCGTGCGGCGAGGAGGCGGGCTTTCGCGTCGGCTCCTTCTCATGACGACTGGGGTCAGGGCTCTCGTCGGTAACATCATAGATCTAGGGCAGCATCTTGGGTTGCGTCGCGGTCATTTGCATCTACCTGCAGATTGGAGGCAGCTCCTTTGTTGTCTTCTTGGCTTAGCAATGAGTCGAGAATCGGAGTACCTAACTGGCGTGATGGGCGCTGGCGGTAGAATATGAATTTGGCGGAGGCGTCACCTTGGCAAATGGTTTCGCTTGCTGGGCAGAGGCGGTTGAAGAGTTCGTCGGCAAAGGCTTTGATCTGGGCTTGCATGGTTTGAGTGATCTTCTCGGTAGATTCACGAGTTGGGCTTGAGTAACATAGCCCAAGGGTAGGTTCCCATCTGATAAGATCATCACCTCGGACATGATTGCTAGAGGAAGAAAGGAGGCCCCACGGTGGGTGCCAAGCTGTTAATGTATGAAATCACACGCTTACTAAACTCGCCGATTAGTTTTAGTTGAATGGAGTCGCCTTCTCCTCTAATATAGGTGGTGTGGTGTCAGGGGGTGCGCTCTGCGGAGAAAAAGAACGTGAAGGGGTGGAGTTGGGATCTCCGGTGGTCCACGGTCAAGTCGATAGATGAAGAAGATGATCGTGAAGAAAAAGCAATTACCGAGGAAAAAGAGATTACTTACTTGTTTCGTGGAACAGCTTAGCTATTTATACCTAGGGTCGGAGGGTAGTTTCATCTTTTATTTGATAAGAAACGGTGATTGAGTCACCTCCTCTTCCACGTAGCCCAATTAATGGGATGACTTTTATTCTTGGTGTGGCATGTGGTCTTGGCAGTGTCATCTTAGAAGTTAATATAAGAGAGTCTTTGTCTTGCTATTAATGAGATGGGATTGGCGGCGTCATGGTGAATTAGTCGAGGTGCCTTAATTATCGTGAGAGATGGGGAAAAGGCCCGAGAAAGCATTTATCTGATACGTCTTTGTCGGGGATCGATTTGATTCGTAGCTTGATCAGTCAAGGGAGACATCTAGGATGAATGAGGAGGTCAAGTATCCAGGGGCGACTTGTACCGCCTTGCAGCGTCGTCCGAAAGTAGTCGTTCAAGGGATCGGACGACTAGTATGCCTAAATCGTCGGGGGAGTAGTCGTTCAAGGGGCGACTAGTGTAGCCTGCAGCGTCGTCCGGGGGTAGTCGTTCAAAGGAAGCGACAAGTACCTTTACGTCGATTCTGAAAGCGTCGACCAACATGATCGAGTTCACATGGAAGGCGTGAAAGATCCACTTGACGGGCAATAGAGTGAGTTGTCTCAAGCCAATGGACAGGCTCATCTTACTTTAATGTGAGATTGTTCCCTCTAATCATATATGGGTTGTGACCATAACAAATAGTAATAATTGAGGTTTGTCTTTAGTTATATAGGTAGTTGATAATAATTTTTTAATACTACATGCAAATTTCCGTACCTATTAAGCACTAATCAATAATAAACATAAACATCCTAATGAAACTCTAGATTATTATAATTATCCTAATAAAGTTGTTACATAATTTGTGCATGTGATCGAGAATAGAGTATTATAAAAACTGGAAATTTTAGAGAGATTTGAGGGAGAGAATGAATTGGATCTACATCATCAGTCTAACTAATTCCAAATGTTAAACAAATAATCCATCAAATGGCACTTAAATGTGGATTATTGATGAAAATAGAAAAATAATTCAAATCATATAACAACCGGGAACCTCAGTTGATTCAAAGATTTGCCGAAGATTATCCTCGAGATAAACACATTAAATGATTCTAAATTATAAAACATATCAAATTTAATTGATGTTTACTTTTCATCGAAAACAAATATCAAGAAACACATCAAGAGCAAAAGTGTGTGTATATGTGTGTGAGAGAGGGTAATAACGGAAGAATAATTACTTGAACTGGATTTAGGCGTGTACCCAAAGTATACTTATGTTGTCGCAAAGAAATGACGGAGGTCGCTAGAAAGAACATGAACCAATAAGCAAACATAGAAGAAATTATCATAAGTAAGCCAACAAACACATGAAGAGCCAAATAATATTAGGTGAAATTAGAATCAAACCTGTCTTAGAGTTGTAAATTAAAATTCTTTGCATGTTTGAAGCCTTGCAGAGCTCATAGTAGTAAGACAGCTAAGAAAGATAAAAAGACCAACTCACTAAACTCCCGAAAAAAGAGACCAACTACAACTAAATCAAGTAACTTATTGGTACAATATAATGCAAGATGATATATTGTTCAATATTTCAACCTGATTTCGGGAACTATTTTCCATTGAGAGGCTCCCCGCCGTTGTCTTCTTGGCTTGGCAATGAGAGGAGTCTCGTGAATCGGTACTTGCCGCATCTGAGCTGATGGACGCCATGAGCGTAGAATGATGGTCGGCGAGGTCGTGCCACGAAGCGGTTTGTCCGTAAGGGAGCGGGAAGCGGTTGAAGAGTTCGTCGGCAAAGGCTTTGATCTGGGCTTGCATGGTTTGAGTGATCTTCTCGGTAGATTCCTGGAGTTGGGCTTGAGTAACATAGCCCAAGGGTAGGTTCCCCATCCTGATAAGATCATCACCTCCGGACATGATTGCTAGAGGAAGAAAGGAGGCCCCACGGTGGGTGCCAAACTGTTAATGTATGAAATCACACAGTTACTAAACTCTGCTCGATTAGTTTTTAGTTGAATGGAGTCCGCCTTCTCCTCTAATATCCGGTGATGGTGTCAGACTGGGGGTGCGCCTACGACCGAGAAAGAACCTGTGAAGGGGTGGAGTTGGGATCTCCGGTGGTCCCTCCGACGGTCAAGTCAGTAGATGAAGAAGATGATCAGGTGAAGAAAAAGCAATTCGCTGAGGAAAAAAGAGATTACTTACTTGTTTCGTGGAACAGTTAGCTATTTATACCTAGGGTCGGAGGGTAGTTTCATCTTTTTATTTGATAAGAAACTGGTGATTGAGTCAGCCTCCTCTTCCACGTGTAGCCCAATTAATGGGATGACTTTTTTCATTGCTGGCTGTGGCATGTGGTCTTGACAGGTGTCATGCCGAGAGTTAATATAAGAACTGGTGCTGTCCCCTTGCTATTAATGAGATGGGTTTGGCGACGTCCGCAGCTGAATTAGTCTGAGGTGCCTTAATTATCGTGAGAGATGGGGGAATTAATGAACTGACAAGAGCATTTAATACGATATTGACGTGCTGTCGGGATCAGATTTGATTTCGTGTAACCGTCATTTTAAGTCAAGGGAGACATCTAGGATGAATGAGGGAGGTCAAGTATCCATGGGGACGACTTGTACCGCCTTACGCGTCGTCCAGGAAAGTAGTCGTTCAAGGGGATCGGACGACTAGTACCGCCTTACTCGTCGTCCAGGGGAGTAGTCGTTCAAGGGGACGACTAGTACCGCCTACTCGTCGTCGGGGAGTAGTCGTTCAAGGGGATCGGACGACTAGTACCGCCTTACTCGTCGTCCAGGGGAGTAGTCGTTCAAGGGGACGACTAGTACCGCCTTACGCGTCGTCCAGGGGGGTAGTCGTTCAAAGGGGCGACAAGTACCGCCTACTCGTCGTCGGGGAGTAGTCGTTCAAGGATCGGACGACTAGTACCGCCTACTCGTCGTCGGGGAGTAGTCGTTCAAGGGATCGGACGACTAGTACCGCCTACTCGTCGTCGGGGAGTAGTCGTTCAAGGGATCGGACGACTAGTACCGCCTACTCGTCGTCGGGGAGTAGTCGTTCAAGGGGACGACTAGTACCGCCTTACGCGTCGTCCAGGGGAGTAGTCGTTCAAGGGGACGACTAGTACCGCCTTACGCGTCGTCGGGGAGTAGTCGTTCAAGGGGACGACTAGTACCGCCTACTCGTCGTCGGGGAGTAGTCGTTCAAGGGGATCGGACGACTAGTACCGCCTTACTCGTCGTCCAGGGGAGTAGTCGTTCAAGGGGACGACTAGTACCGCCTTACGCGTCGTCCAGGGGGGTAGTCGTTCAAGGCGACAAATCTTATGCTCACAGCGTCGTCTGAAGTGATCGGCCAACATGATCAGGTTCACATGGAAGACGTGAAAGATCCACTTGACCCGACAATAGGGCGTGAGTTGTCTCAAGCCAATGGGACAGAGCGCTCATCTTACTTAATCGTGTGAGATTGTTCCCTCTAATCATATATTAGCGGTTGTGACCATAACAAATAGTAATAATTGAGGTTTGTCTTTAGTTATATAGGTAGTTGATAATAATTTTTTTAATACTACATGCAAATTTCCGTACCTATTAAGCACTAATCAATAATAAACATAAACATCCTAATGAAACTCTAGATTATTATAATTATCCTAATAAAGTTGTTACATAATTTGTGCATGTGATCGAGAATAGAGTATTATAAAAACTGGAAATTTTAGAGAGATTTGAGGGAGAGAATGAATTGGATCTACATCATCAGTCTAACTAATTCCAAATGTTAAACAAATAATCCATCAAATGATTCAAATCATAGCAACAACTTCGGGAACCTCAGATTGATTCAAAGATTTGCCACTGCTCGAGATTATCCTCAGAGATAAACACATTAAATGATTCTAAATTATAAAACATATCAAATTTAATTGATGTTTACTTTTATCTGAAAACAAATATCAAGAAACACATCTGAAGAGCAAAAGTGTGTGTATCTGTGTGCGCAGAGAGGGTAATAACCAGATAATTACCAGATAATTACTTGAACTGGATTTAGGCGTGTACCCAAAGTATACTTATGTTGTCGCAAGAAATGACGGAGGTCGCTAGAAAGAACATGAACCAATAAGCAAACATAGAAGAAATTATCATAAGTAAGCCAACAAACACATGAAGAGCCAAATAATATTAGGTGAAATTAGAATCAAACCTGTCTTAGAGTTGTAAATTAAAATTCTTTTGCATGTTTCGAAGCCTTGCAGAGCTCATATAACTTAGTAAGTATTCAGCCTGCTAAGAAAGATAAAAGAGACCAACTCACTAAACTCCCGAAAAAAGAGACCAACTACAACTAAATCAAGTTACTTACTTGTTTTAGGTAGGAGATTAGCTATTTATACCTAGAGATTAGGAGGGTAGTTTCATCTTTTATTTGATAAAGCTGGTGATTGAGTGACCTCCTCTTCCACGTGTAGCCCAATTAATGGGATGACTTATTCTTGGTATGGCATGTGGTCTTGCAGGTGTCATCTTAGGAAGTTAATATAAGCTTGGCATGCCGCTATTAATAGAGATGGGTTTGGCGGCGTCCATGGTGAATTAGTCACGAGGTGCCTTAATTATCTCGTGAGAGATGGGGAATTAATGAGCTGACAAGAGCATTTATCTGATATTGACGTCTTTGTCGGGATGATTTGATTTAGATGTAAGTCATTTTAAGTCAAGGAGACATCTAGGATGAATGAGGGAGGTCAAGTATCCATGGGACGACTTGTACCGCCCTACGCGTCGTCAGGAAAGTAGTCGTTCGGGGATCGGACGACTAGTGCATGCTTTCGTCGTCGGGGGAGTATGCGTTCAAAGGGCGACTAGTACATATACAGCGTCGTCCGGGGGTAGTCGTTCAAAGACAAAGCCACCGCTACTCTGGCGTCGTCTGAAAGCTGATCGGTAACATGATCGAGTTCACATGGAAGGCGTGAAAGATCCACTTGACGACAATAGGCGTGAGAGTTGTCTCAAGCCATAGGGCAGGCGTTCATCTTACTTAATCGTGTGAATTGTTCCCTCTCATATATTAGCGGTTGTGACCATAACAAATAGTAATAATTGAGGTTTGTCTTTAGTTATATAGGTAGTTGATAATAATTTTTTTTTACTACATGCAAATTTCCGTACCTATTAAGCACTAATCAATAATAAACATAAACATCCTAATGAAACTCTAGATTATTATAATTATCTAATAAAGTTGTTACATAATTTGTGCATGTGATCGAGAATAGAGTATTATAAAACTGGAAATTTTAGAGAGATTTGAGGGAGAGAATGAATTGGATCTACATCATCAGTCTAACTAATTCCAAATGTTAAACAAATAATCCATCAAAGGCACTTAAGATGTCGGATTATTGATGAAAATAGAAAAATAATTCAAATCATAGCAACAACTTCGGGAACCTCAGATTGATTCAAAGATTTGCCACTGCTCGAGATTATCCTCAGAGATAAACACATTAAATGATTCTAAATTATAAAACATATCAAATTTAATTGATGTTTACTTTTATCTGAAAACAAATATCAAAACACATCTGAAGAGCAAAAGTGTGTGTATCTGTGTGCGCAGAGGGTAATAACCAGATAATTACTTGAACTGGATTTAGGCGTGTACCCAAAGTATACTTATGTTGTCGCAAGAAATGACGGAGGTCGCTAGAAAGAACATGAACCAATAAGCAAACATAGAAGAAATTATCATAAGTAAGCCAACAAACACATGAAGAGCCAAATAATATTAGGTGAAATTAGAATCAAACCTGTCTTAGAGTTGTAAATTAAAATTCTTTGCATGTTTCGAAGCCTTGCAGAGCTCATATAACAGTAAGTATTCAGCCTGCTAAGAAAGATAAAGAGACCAACTCACTAAACTCCCGAAAAAAGAGAACTACTACTAAATCAAGTAACTTATTGGTACAATATAATGCAAGATGATATATTGTTCAATATTTCAATGATTTCAGGAACTATTTTCATTGAAATAAGAGAATCATAGGTGAATTTGATATCTTGAAGGTCAATCAACAATTCTGAAAATTAAAAAATAAAACTATTTATAAAAACTCTAAATTCACAAAAAAACCGAAAGCAGAAATTACCTTAAGTGTTTTCTTTCAAAGAGGAAATGAGATCAGAATTGTAAGGCTTGACCGTATGGGTTTGGCCAGACTGCAATGCTTGAGAGGCGCCATTCTCGCTGTCTTCGATTGGCAATGAGAGGAGTCTAGATTTCGCCGTGACGGCCGAGCCGATGGACGCAAGCGGTAGAATGATGGCGGCGAGGGTCGCCGCACGGAAATGGTTTGCCGTGGGCTGAGCAGGGAAGCGTTGAAGAGTTCGTTCAAAGGCTTTGATCCGGCTTGCATGGTTTGAGTGATCTTCTCGATTCACGGAGTTGGGCTTGAGTAACATAGCCCAAGGGTAGGTTCCCATCCCGATAAGATCATCACCGGACATGATTGCTAGAGGAAGAAAGGAGGCCCCACGGTGGGTGCCAAAATTAATGTATGAAATCACACGCTAAACTCGCCGATTAGTTTTAGTTGAATGGAGTCCGCCTTCTCCTCTAATATCCTGATGGGTGTCGATCAGGGTGCTTCTACGCAGAGAAAGAACCCGTAAGGGTGGAGTTGGGATCTCCGGTCCCTCCGACGGCCAAGTCGTGATGAAGAAGATGATCGTGAAGAAAAAGCATTACCGAGGAAAAGAGATTACTTACTTGTTTTGGAAGCTTAGCTATTTATACCTAGGGTCGGAGGGTAGTTTCATCTTTTATTTGATAAGAAATCGGTGATTGAGTCGCCCTCTTCCACGTGTAGCCCAATTAATGGGATGACTTTTTCATTGCTGGTGTGCATGTGGTCTTGACGTGTCATAGAGTTAATATAAGAACCGTGCCGCCCCTTGCTATTAATGAGATGGGTTTGGACCGGCAGGTGAATTAGTCCGGTGCCTTAATTATCGAGAGAGGGGAATTAATGAACCGACAAGAGCATTTAATACGATATTGACGTCGTCGGATCGATTTGATTGTAACCGTCATTTTAAGTCAAGGGAGACATCTAGGATGAATGAGGGAGGTCAAGTATCCAGGACGATTTGTACCGCTTACGCTGTCGCCCGTGAAAGTAGTCGTTCAGGGGATCGGACGACTAGTACCGCCACTCGCCGCCCGTGGGAGTAGTCGTTCAAGGGGACGACTAGTACCGCCTTACGCGTCGCCCGGGGGTAGTCGTTCAAAGGGCGACAAGTACCGCCTACGCTGGCCGCTCTGAAGGCAAATACCAACATGATCAGTTCACATGGAAGACGTGAAAGATCCACTTGACCGACAATAGTAGTGAGTTGTCTCAAGCCAATGGACAGAGCGCTCATCTTACTTAATCGTGTGAGATTGTTCCTCTAATCATATATTAGCGGTTGTGACCATAACAAATAGTAATAATTGAGGTTTGTCTTTAGTTATATAGGTAGTTGATAATAATTTTTAATACTACATGCAAATTTCCGTACCTATTAAGCACTAATCAATAATAAACATAAACATCCTAATGAAACTCTAGATTATTATAATTATCCTAATAAAGTTGTTACATAATTTGTGCATGTGATCGAGAATAGAGTATTATAAAACTGGAAATTTTAGAGATTTGAGGGAGAGAATGAATTGGATCTACATCATCAGTCTAACTAATTCCAAATGTTAAACAAATAATCCATCAAATGATTCAAATCATAGCAACAACTCGGGAACCTCAGATTGATTCAAAGATTTGCCACTGCTCCGAGATTATCCTCAGAGATAAACACATTAAATGATTCTAAATTATAAAACATATCAAATTTAATTGATGTTTACTTTTATCTGAAAACAAATATCAAGAAACACATCTGAAGAGCAAAAGTGTGTGTATCTGTGTGCGCAGAGAGGGTAATAACCAGATAATTACCAGATAATTACTTGAACTGGATTTAGGCGTGTACCCAAAGTATACTTATGTTGTCGCAAGAAATGACGGAGGTCGCTAGAAAGAACATGAACCAATAAGCAAACATAGAAGAAATTATCATAAGTAAGCCAACAAACACATGAAGAGCCAAATAATATTAGGTGAAATTAGAATCAAACCTGTCTTAGAGTTGTAAATTAAAATTCTTTGCATGTTTCGAAGCCTTGCAGAGCTCATATAACTTAGTAAGTATTCAGCCTGCTAAGAAAGATAAAAAGAGACCAACTCACTAAACTCCCGAAAAAAGAGACCAACTACAACTAAATCAAGTAACTTATTGGTACAATATAATGCAAGATGATATATTGTTCAATATTTCAACCTGATTTCGGGAACTATTTTTCATTGAAATAAGAGAATCATAGGTGAATTTGATATCTTGAAGGTCAATCAACAATTCTGAAAATTAAAAAATAAAACTATTTATAAAAAACTCTAAATTCACAAAAAAAACCGAAAGCAGAAATTACCTTAAGTGTTTTCTTCTTTCCAAAGAGGAAATTTGTGAGATCCAGAATTGTAAGGCTTGACCGAATCGGATAGGAGGGGGTGTGCGAGATCGCCGCCTGCGTCAGCGTCTGGATGAAGAGAGTGGAGACAGAGTTCGAGATTGACGGGAAGTAGGAACGGAGCATGGAGAGGACGGATATGAAGGGGTTTCTTTTGGATTTGAGGAGGGCTTGAGTTTTAGCCATGGAATGAAAAGGGATCTTTTTGGATTTGAGGAGGGAGAGGGTTTGAGCCATGGAACGAAATTTGGGAGTTAAAAAATGGGAGCTTGCTACCGCATGATGATCGAGAAAAATAGAACCCGCACCAGAGGGTATATGGACCGGCGAGCAGAGAGAGGAGAGGAGTTTTCTTCGTTGGAGTAGAGGGAAGAGGGGAGAGAGTGAGGAAAGGAGACGGAAGAGTGTTGGAGAGAGAGAGAGAGAGAGAGAGAGAGGGACCTGGGTTGTTCTTTTAATTATTAGTGAAGGACAGCTATTTTTTACAGCTCTTTGAATTTCAAATTCCTTGATGACGTGTAGGGACATCAACTTGGGTGTATGACAGCAGTTAGCCCCACAAAATTACTGTACAATGAACAGTACTTTGAGGTTTGCATTTAGTTATATATAGTAGATAACCCCAAGATTCATGAATTGATCCCCAGACAAGAGAGAAAATAAAGAAAAATAAATTAGAGAGAGAGAATAAGAGAAAGAGTAGTGTGTTGAAAAGGGGTAGTAGACAGAAGAATTTATAAGTAGAGTGTCAGTATTGAGAGAGATATGATCAGACTACTAAAAAAAATAATAAAATATTTCTTAAGATCCATCACCAAATCAACAGTGGTATCAAAACCACTCTTACAAATCAACAAGTCATGCCACTATTTAACCATCACTTTTGGATTCAAATGCACATCTCTTCTTCGTTAGTCCTTAATTTTGACTGGAACTAAAAAGGAAAAAAAAAAAAAAAGTACTACCAAACATATGACGGCTTGTTTCATACGTAATCTCATAGGTGTTTGGGCTCAAATAGAAGTGATCTACAGTGATGTGTTGTCCACTTCTTGTCTGTTGACGGATGATAATTGAGTTGTTTTTACTTTTCTTAAAGTATTTTTTTAATTTATTCAAGATTCATTAGTTTCGTAAGTTCAAGCGTTATCCTGTGTTGTTCAGTAGTAGATTCATCTTAAATAAAGTGGTGTCATGTGATATCAGGATCTTCTATTTAGACAATGCTAATTATAGCCGATAATACTCCTTCATCCCAGTCTCTAATACGAGCAATGCTTCAAATCCTAGCTGATCTTTTTGTTTTGTTCCCCTTTCATTTTCATCATTCTCAATGTGTAGACATGAGAAGGGATATCTAAACCACTGCTAATCTCATAAATTAGGCTGATTACCACTTAAATATCTTATCGTTTTTCCTATTTGTTACTTATATATCCTCACCTGTTTTGGCTGACATCACTACATATATACCCTCTTACTTTGGGAACAGCTAGTGTAAACTTTTTAATTACTAATTACTATATAGTAACATCACTGTCCGGTAATCTTGGAATTGCCAGGAGTGTTCTCTCTGTTTTATTTTGTGATTTTGTTCTTAATGACCAATCAAATGAACATTTCTATTGTCTCGCTGTTGGTTCTAAATAATTTCCTTTCTTTTCCTCTAATGATGATGGTAATAGACATCGTGGGAACAAAAAATGGTGTGGCTGAAGATTGATACAAAAAAAGGTCAAACTAATTATTAGATTGTTTGGTGACTTGAGTATGACTTTCAACACGAATTTGTGGATCAGATGACACGATGCTGATTGTGGGCCGCCAACCTTAGACGATGTTGAAATATTAACGTGTCAGTCCACAGCAAGCAACAAAATGAGATTCCAACCCAATAATTGACTGTTACAACTAGGGGTGGAAATGAACCAAATAATTAACAAATAGTTCGATAATTGTTCGAGTAACTCTGCTGTCATATTCGATTCGGTAGTTCATTTACCACTAAACAAATATTTTTTAGTATTCTAGTTTACTAACAAATAGAATTTAACCAGATGTATATTCGATTCGTTTGTCTATCAAATATTCGTTTAAAATTTGATCACTTATTATTTGTATTATTGCACATATGATGTCATATTTTTAACCCACTTACCATTTCTACTTAAGTTTTATGTACTGATTTTAAGACTTAAATAATCTTAAATATGTTTTCTAACGAAAATTTTGATTTAAATATGTATACATCATATATTATAAAGGAATAATTTTTATTTATGAATTTAAATACTATTTGAAAATCAAATTCTTTAGCGAATAAATATACTTTGATACTCGATAAGTTTTCGTGAATATTCATGAATATTTATCAAATAACAAATATAGAATACTAAAACTTATCTATCAATTCACAGAGTTCAATTGTTCCTCAATTTGCAATGGAACTCTTTGCCCAATTCATTAATCTAGATTCTAAATAACTAGAGAATGAATGCATCCTAAAAATACCGTGCATTTGCTCCTTATATCAAAAACAGCCCTCATCAAAATTCACCAACAAGCAAAATCAAGTCTTGAACCAATTCTGTTTATATGATAGATATGAATGCAAACGTAACTTCAGTTTAAATGTTCTCTCTTATGGGCTACTAGTCACAAAATAAAACTAAAATCAGAATAAAATGAAAAGAAAAAATTCTCAATAAAATGAAAAGAAAATGGGTTGTACCTTTGAGATGAGAAAAGATCTCCTACTCAATTAGCTACTTAATCCACAAAATCATCAAAACCTAATGCATGTTCATAATAAAATCATCAAAAAATAGGAAACAATTGGTTAAAATGATGTTCAGATAACATAAACCACCGTCAGTGGAGGTCAATCGAGAGTACTAGCTCTGATCTAGGGTTTTAGCCAAGGATGATTACGACCTAAACCCTAGATCGATCTAGGGTTTCACCTAAGGAGGAGAGAGAGAGAGAGAGAGAGAGAGAGAGAGAGATTACCTCGAGCGCGATCGAGAGAAGAGCGATCGAGAGAAGAGCGATCGAGAGAAGAGCGATCGAGAGAAGAGCGATCGAGAGAAGAGCCGACGATCGAGAGAGAAACGGACTTTTTGAGGGAGGAATAGAAACGGACTTAAAATGAGAGAGAGAGAGGAGAGAAGTCGGTCTGATTTGATAAATTCCAAGGGATAGGTGGAATTTGAAATACTTGTTTTGGCCAAATTCCTCTCTTTAAAATGAATTGATTTGAAATCTTAGCCTAAATTAGAATCCAAACTAGAGATTTGGATTTGAAATACCTTGAATTTTAAATCCAGGCCCAAATCCTAGTTTCCAAACGCAGCCTAAGTGTTTTCTTCTTTCCAAAGAGGAAATTTGTGAGATCCGAATTGTAAGGCTTGACCGAATCGGATAGGAGGGTGTGCGAGATCGCCCGCAGCCACTGGATGAAGAGAGTGGAGACAGAGTTCGAGATTGACGGGAAGTAGGAACGGAGCACGGAGAGGACGGATATGAAGGGGTTTCTTTTGGATTTGAGGAGGGCTTGAGTTTTAGCCATGGAATGAAAAGGGATCTTTTTGGATTTGAGGAGGGAGAGGGTTTGAGCCATGGAACGAAATTTGGGAGTTAAAAAATGGGAGCTTGCTACCGCATGATGATCGAGAAAAATAGAACCCGCACAAGAGGGTATATGGACCGACGAGCAGAGAGAGGAGAGGAGTTTTCTTCGTTGGAGTAGAGGGAAGAGGGGAGAGAGTGAGGAAAGGAGACGGAAGAGTGTTGGAGAGAGAGAGAGAGAGAGAGAGAGAGAGAGAGAGGGACCTGGGTTGTTCTTTTAATTATTAGTGAAGGACAGCTATTTTTTACAGCTCTTTTGAATTTCAAATTCCTTGATGACGTGTAGGGGACATCAACTTGGGTGTATGACATTGCAGTTGGGGCCCCACAAAAATTACTGTACAATGAACAGTACTCCTTGAGGTTTGCATTTAGTTATATAGGTAGTAGATAACCCCAAGCATTCAGTGAATTGCATCCCGGTATCAAGAGAGAAAAATAAAGAAAAATAAATTAAGAGAGGGAGAGAGAATAAGAGAAAGAGTAGTGTGTTGTAAAAGGGTGTAGTAGTGTAGTAATTTATAGTAGAGAGAGTGTTGTATTGGAGAGAGTATAGAGGATTGTACTACTAAAAAAATAATAAAATATTTCTTTAGCATCCATCAGTCTTCTCAAATCAACAAGTGGTATCAAAACCACTCTTACAAATCAACAAGTCATGCCAGTATTTAACCATCACTTTTGGATTCAAATGCACATCTCTTCTTCGTTATTCCTTAATTTTGACTGGAACTAAAAAGGAAAAAAAAAAGTACTACCAAACATATGACGGCTTGTTTCATACGTAATCTCATAGGTGTTTGGGCTCAAATAGAAGTGATCTACAATGATGTGTTGTCCACTTCTTGTCTGTTGACGGATGATAATTGAGTTGTTTTTACTTTTCTTAAAGTATTTTTTTATTTATTCAAGATTCATTAGTTTCGTAAGTTCAAGCGTTATCCTGTGTTGTCAGTAGTAGATTCATCTTAAATAAAGTGGTGTCATGTGATATCAGGATCTTCTATTTAGACAATGCTAATTATAGCCGATAATACTCCTTCATCCCAGTCTCTAATACGAGCAATGCTTCAAATCCTAGCTGATCTTTTTGTTTTGTTTTTTCCCCCCCCTTTCATTTTCATCATTCTCAATGTGTAGACATGAGAAGGGATATCTAAACCACTGCTAATCTCATAAATTAGGCTGATTACCACTTAAATATCTTATCGTTTTTCCTATTTGTTACTTATATATCCTCACCTGTTTTGGCTGACATCACTACATATATACCCTCTTACTTTGGGAACAGCTAGTGTAAACTTTTTAATTACTAATTACTATATAGTAACATCACTGTCCGGTAATCTTGGAATTGCCAGGAGTGTTCTCTCTGTTTTATTTTGTGATTTTGTTCTTAATGACCAATCAAATGAACATTTCTATTGTCTCGCTGTTGGTTCTAAATAATTTCCTTTCTTTTCCTCTAATGATGATGGTAATAGACATCGTGGGAACAAAAAATGGTGTGGCTGAAGATTGATACAAAAACAAGGTCAAACTAATTATTAGATTGTTTGGTGACTTGAGTATGACTTTCAACGCGAATTTGTGGATCAGATGACACGATGCTGATTGTGGGCCGCCAACCTTAGACGATGTTGAAATATTAACGTGTCAGTCCACAGCAAGCAACAAAATGAGATTCCAACCCAATAATTGACTGTTACAACTAGGGGTGGAAATGAACCAAATAATTAACAAATAGTTCGATAATTGTTCGAGTAACTCTGCTGTCATATTCGATTCGGTAGTTCATTTACCACTAAACAAATATTTTTAGTATTCTAGTTTACTAACAAATAGAATTTAACGGATGTATATTCGATTCGTTTGTCATCAAATATTCGTTTAAAATTTGATCACTTATTATTTGTATTATTGCACATATGATGTCATATTTTTAACCCACTTACCATTTCTACTTAAGTTTTATGTACTGATTTTCAAGACTTAAATAATCTTAAATATGTTTTCTAACGAAAATTTTGATTTAAATATGTATACATCATATATTATAAAGGAATAATTTTTATTTATGAATTTAAATACTATTTGAAAATCAAATTCTTTAGCGAATAAATATACTTTGATACTCGATAAGTTTTCGTGAATATTCATGAATATTTATCAAATACCAAGTATTCGAGTTCGAATTCGAAAAACTCCATATATGAATATTAGAGTCCGCATTCGAATTCGATAATTTTAAACAAATACAAATACGAACACATTAGTATTCGATTCGATCGTTTACCACCCCTAGTTACAACTATGAAAGCATTTGGATTTCCGCTGAATTTTGATTTTCTTTTCTTGCCCTAAAACGTTAAAGGTATCCAACTAGGCCCCGGGCATACATTTCAGAATTTTGTCGTGTTGGGCCAGCGGTCCAATACTTTTTTTCGCCCACACTCTGTCTCAGTTAATTTGGAGTACAACTAATCTTAACCAAATAATTAAAAGTTTCTTTGAAAGTGTAATATGTAAACGGTTTGTCTAAAGGGTAACACTTTTTCTAACTTGTGCTCATGGTTACTCGTTAAGTGATAGAGATATAGAGAAATGAATAGTAAGTAGATCCTCCTTGATTTGCATTAATTGCTCTCTTTATCTCTATTATCTCCTAATGAATGCATGTGGACACCCGTTAGAAAGACCCATAAAGTTTCATCAATCAAATTTTTTGCACTTCAGTGCCCTAAAGCTCCATCAAATAATGGTTAGTTGCAATTCAGTGCCCTAAAGTTTCATCAATCAAATTTTTTGCACTTCAGTGCCCTAAAGCTCCATCAAATAATGGTTAGTTGCAATTCAGTGCCCTAAAGTTTCATCAATTTTAATTTTCTTTCTCTGAAGTTTAAATTGTCAAACCAATAATCAAATATTTCAATGTTTTTAACTTTAATGCCCTTCATTACATCATTGTTTGATTAAATTTGAATTTTTTATTTAGCCAAACAAATATTTTGTTGATAATAGTTTCAATTTATGGTTTTCCTTTACAGTAGGAGGGAAGAAGAGAAGATACCGGCCATGATCGAAAAGATCGAAGAGTCCGTCGAGAAACAGGACGAGGAGGAATAAAGCAGGTTTAAAATAGAGAAGAGAAAGTCAGGTCAGGTTTGATAAATTCAAGGGATAGGTGGAATTTGAAATACTTGTTTTGGACTTTAAAATGAATTGATTTGAAATCTTAGCCTAAATTAGAATCCAAACTAGAGATTTGGATTTGAAATACCTTGAATTTTAAATCCGTGCCCAAATCCTAGTTTCCAAACATTAAGTGTTTTCTTCTTCCAAAGAGGAAATTTGTGAGATCCGAATTGTAAGGCTTGACCGAATCGGATAGGAGGGTGTGCGAGATCGCCCGCAGCCACTGGATGAAGAGAGTGGAGACAGAGTTCGAGATTGACGGGAAGTAGGAACGGAGCACGGAGAGGACGGATATGAAGGGGTTTCTTTTGGATTTGAGGAGGGCTTGAGTTTTAGCCATGGAATGAAAAGGATCTTTTGGATTTGAGGAGGGCTTGAGTTTTAGCCATGGAATGAAAAGGATCTTTTGGATTTGAGGAGGAGAGGGTTTGAGCCATGGAACGAAATTTGGGAGTTAAAAAATGGGAGCTTGCTACCGCATGATGATCGAGAAAAATAGAACCCGCACAAGAGGGTATATGGACCGACGAGCAGAGAGAGGAGAGGAGTTTTCTTCGTTGGAGTAGAGGGAAGAGGGGAGAGAGTGAGGAAAGGAGACGGAAGAGTGTTGGAGAGAGAGAGAGAGAGAGAGAGAGAGAGAGAGAGGGACCTGGGTTGTTCTTTTAATTATTAGTGAAGGACAGCTATTTTTTACAGCTCTTTTGAATTTCAAATTCCTTGATGACGTGTAGGGGACATCAACTTGGGTGTATGACATTGCAGTTGGGGCCCCACGAAAATTACTGTACAATGAACAGTACTCCTTGAGGTTTGCATTTAGTTATATAGGTAGTAGATAACCCCAACATTCAGTGAATTGCATCCCGGTATCAAGAGAGAAAAATAAAGAAAAATAAATTAAGAGAGGGAGAGAGAATAAGAGAAAGAGTAGTGTGTTGTAAAAGGGTGTAGTAGTGTAGTAATTTATAGTAGAGAGAGTGTTGTATTGGAGAGAGTATAGAGGATTGTACTACTAAAAAAATAATAAAATATTTCTTAGCATCCATCAGTCTTCTCAAATCAACAAGTGGTATCAAAACCACTCTTACAAATCAACAAGTCATGCCAGTATTTAACCATCACTTTTGGATTCAAATGCACATCTCTTCTTCGTTAGTCCTTAATTTTGACTGGAACTAAAAAGGAAAAAAAAAAGTACTACCAAACATATGACGGCTTGTTTCATACGTAATCTCATAGGTGTTTGGGCTCAAATAGAAGTGATCTACAATGATGTGTTGTCCACTTCTTGTCTGTTGACGGATGATAATTGAGTTGTTTTACTTTTCTTAAAGTATTTTTTTATTTATTCAAGATTCATTAGTTTCGTAAGTTCAAGCGTTATCCTGTGTTGTCAGTAGTAGATTCATCTTAAATAAAGTGGTGTCATGTGATATCAGGATCTTCTATTTAGACAATGCTAATTATAGCCGATAATACTCCTTCATCCCAGTCTCTAATACGAGCAATGCTTCAAATCCTAGCTGATCTTTTTGTTTTGTTTTTCCCCCTTTCATTTTCATCATTCTCAATGTGTAGACATGAGAAGGGATATCTAAACCACTGCTAATCTCATAAATTAGGCTGATTACCACTTAAATATCTTATCGTTTTTCCTATTTGTTACTTATATATCCTCACCTGTTTTGGCTGACATCACTACATATATACCCTCTTACTTTGGGAACAGCTAGTGTAAACTTTTAATTACTAATTACTATATAGTAACATCACTGTCCGGTAATCTTGGAATTGCCAGGAGTGTTCTCTCTGTTTTATTTTGTGATTTTGTTCTTAATGACCAATCAAATGAACATTTCTATTGTCTCGCTGTTGGTTCTAAATAATTTCCTTTCTTTTCCTCTAATGATGATGGTAATAGACATCGTGGGAACAAAAATGGTGTGGCTGAAGATTGATACAAAACAAGGTCAAACTAATTATTAGATTGTTTGGTGACTTGAGTATGACTTTCAACGCGAATTTGTGGATCAGATGACACGATGCTGATTGTGGGCCGCCAACCTTAGACGATGTTGAAATATTAACGTGTCAGTCCACAGCAAGCAACAAAATGAGATTCCAACCCAATAATTGACTGTTACAACTAGGGTGGAAATGAACCAAATAATTAACAAATAGTTCGATAATTGTTCGAGTAACTCGCTGTCATATTCGATTCTAGTTCATTTACCACTAAACAAATATTTTTAGTATTCTAGTTTACTAACAAATAGAATTTAACCGGATGTATATTCGATTCGCTTGTCTATCAAATATTCGTTTAAAATTTGATCACTTATTATTTGTATTATTGCACATATGATGTCATATTTTTAACCCACTTACCATTTCTACTTAAGTTTTATGTACTGATTTTCAAGACTTAAATAATCTTAAATATGTTTTCTAACTAAAATTTTGATTTAAATATGTATACATCATATATTATAAAGGAATAATTTTTATTTATGAATTTAAATACTATTTGAAAATCAAATTCTTTAGCGAATAAATATACTTTGATACTCGATAAGTTTTCGTGAATATTCATGAATATTTATCAAATACCAAGTATTGAGTTCGAATTGAAAAACTCCATATATGAATATTAGAGTCCGCATTGAATTGATAATTTTAAACAAATACAAATACGAACACATTAGTATTCGATTCGATCGTTTACCACCCTAGTTACAACTATGAAAGCATTTGGATTTCCGCTGAATTTTGATTTTCTTTTCTTGCCCTAAAACGTTAAAGGTATCCAACTAGGCCCCGGGCATACATTTCAGAATTTTGTCGTGTTGGGCCAGCGGTCCAATACTTTTTTCGCCCACACTCTGTCTCAGTTAATTTGGAGTACAACTAATCTTAACCAAATAATTAAAAGTTTCTTTGAAAGTGTAATATGTAAACGGTTTGTCTAAAGGGTAACACTTTTTCTAACTTGTGCTCATGGTTACTCGTTAAGTGATAGAGATATAGAGAAATGAATAGTAAGTAGATCCTCCTTGATTTGCATTAATTGCTCTCTTTATCTCTATTATCTCCTAATGAATGCATGTGGACACCCGTTAGAAAGACCCATAAAGTTTCATCAATCAAATTTTTTGCACTTCAGTGCCCTAAAGCTCCATCAAATAATGGTTAGTTGCAATTCAGTGCCCTAAAGTTTCATCAATCAAATTTTTTGCACTTCAGTGCCCTAAAGCTCCATCAAATAATGGTTAGTTGCAATTCAGTGCCCTAAAGTTTCATCAATTTTAATTTTCTTTCTCTGAAGTTTAAATTGTCAAACCAATAATCAAATATTTCAATGTTTTTAACTTTAATGCCCTTCATTACATCATTGTTTGATTAAATTTGAATTTTTTATTTAGCCAAACAAATATTTTGTTGATAATAGTTTCAATTTATGGTTTTCCTTTACAGTTTTGTTATGAATATTCCGAAGGATATCTTCTCAGTTAAGGATATATATATGTAAGTACAAAAATTATCTCGTGATAATGATCTGTCCCTTTTAAACAAATTATGAACAGTGATGTAATGCAAGGTTTTAAAGTTAAAATTCGAGAAATTTAGAGTAGCCCTCTGGCTAACTCATGAATGAATTAGTGTGAGGGGAGTCCTTCCTCCAAAAGAAACATACAAATGTTGGGAGGCCAATGCAGATGGCCAAGTTATTCTCCCCAAATCTAAAGCAACAATGCCTCTCCCTCCTCAACTCATGTTCCTCAATGTCCCAACTCCTCCAGATCCAGGCCCACATCCAAACCCTAGGCCTCTCCCACGACCCATTCCTCACGGCCCAGCTCCTCAAGCTCTCCTCCTCTCTCCCTTCGCCAACCTATCCTACGCCCGCTCCCTCTTATCCTACGCCCCCAACCCCACTCGCCCCTCCTTCAACCATCTAATCCGAGGACTGAGCCACAGTGATGCGCCCGACGAAGCCTTAGCAGTCTTTGCCCAAATGCGGCGAGCCAGCGTCGAGCCCAACGAGCTCACGTACCCTTTCGTGCTCAAAGCATGCGCTCACTCGTTGGCCCTCGAGCTTGGAAAGCAAGCACATTGTGATTGCATCAAGAGGGGGATCCATCAAGTAGTTTATGTTCAGAACACCCTGATGCTGCTGTACGGGAACTGTAGGCTCGTCGATGATGTTTGCAAGGTGTTCGATGAAATGCCGCTTAGAACGTTGGTTTCTTGGAACACCATCTTGACGGCTCATGTCGATAACTTGTCCCATGAAGAAGCAATTGGCTTGTTTAGGAAAATGACATCTGAACTGTTCGAGCCTGATGAGACCACTTTCGTGCTTCTTCTTTCTGCTGCGCCCGACTTTGGAAGTTTAAGATTTGGAAAATGGATCCACGGTCAAATTATCAGTCAGGGGTTCGATGTAAACGTTCAGCTGGGCACGGCGATGATAATTGAGTTGTTTTACTTTTCTTAAAGTATTTTTTATTTATTCAAGATTCATTAGTTTCGTAAGTTCAAGCGTTATCCTGTGTTGTCAGTAGTAGATTCATCTTAAATAAAGTGGTGTCATGTGATATCAGGATCTTCTATTTAGACAATGCTAATTATAGCCGATAATACTCCTTCATCCCAGTCTCTAATACGAGCAATGCTTCAAATCCTAGCTGATCTTTTTGTTTTGTTTTTCCCCTTTCATTTTCATCATTCTCAATGTGTAGACATGAGAAGGGATATCTAAACCACTGCTAATCTCATAAATTAGGCTGATTACCACTTAAATATCTTATCGTTTTTCCTATTTGTTACTTATATATCCTCACCTGTTTTGGCTGACATCACTACATATATACCCTCTTACTTTGGGAACAGCTAGTGTAAACTTTTAATTACTAATTACTATATAGTAACATCACTGTCCGGTAATCTTGGAATTGCCAGGAGTGTTCTCTCTGTTTTATTTTGTGATTTTGTTCTTAATGACCAATCAAATGAACATTTCTATTGTCTCGCTGTTGGTTCTAAATAATTTCCTTTCTTTTCCTCTAATGATGATGGTAATAGACATCGTGGGAACAAAAATGGTGTGGCTGAAGATTGATACAAAACAAGGTCAAACTAATTATTAGATTGTTTGGTGACTTGAGTATGACTTTCAACGCGAATTTGTGGATCAGATGACACGATGCTGATTGTGGGCCGCCAACCTTAGACGATGTTGAAATATTAACGTGTCAGTCCACAGCAAGCAACAAAATGAGATTCCAACCCAATAATTGACTGTTACAACTAGGGTGGAAATGAACCAAATAATTAACAAATAGTTCGATAATTGTTCGAGTAACTCTGTGTCATATTCGATTCTAGTTCATTTACCACTAAACAAATATTTTTAGTATTCTAGTTTACTAACAAATAGAATTTAACCGGATGTATATTCGATTCGCTTGTCTATCAAATATTCGTTTAAAATTTGATCACTTATTATTTGTATTATTGCACATATGATGTCATATTTTTAACCCACTTACCATTTCTACTTAAGTTTTATGTACTGATTTTCAAGACTTAAATAATCTTAAATATGTTTTCTAACTAAAATTTTGATTTAAATATGTATACATCATATATTATAAAGGAATAATTTTTATTTATGAATTTAAATACTATTTGAAAATCAAATTCTTTAGCGAATAAATATACTTTGATACTCGATAAGTTTTCGTGAATATTCATGAATATTTATCAAATACCAAGTATTGAGTTCAATTGAAAAACTCCATATATGAATATTAGAGTCCGCATTCGAATTCGATAATTTTAAACAAATACAAATACGAACACATTAGTATTCGATTCGATCGTTTACCACCCCTAGTTACAACTATGAAAGCATTTGGATTTCCGCTGAATTTTGATTTTCTTTTTCTTGCCCTAAAACGTTAAAGGTATCCAACTAGGCCCCGGGCATACATTTCAGAATTTTGTCGTGTTGGGCCAGCGGTCCAATACTTTTTTTCGCCCACACTCTGTCTCAGTTAATTTGGAGTACAACTAATCTTAACCAAATAATTAAAAGTTTCTTTGAAAGTGTAATATGTAAACGGTTTGTCTAAAGGGTAACACTTTTTCTAACTTGTGCTCATGGTTACTCGTTAAGTGATAGAGATACAGAGAGAAATGAATAGTAAGTAGATCCTCCTTGATTTGCATTAATTGCTCTCTTTATCTCTATTATCTCCTAATGAATGCATGTGGACACCCGTTAGAAAGACCCATAAAGTTTCATCAATCAAATTTTTGCACTTCAGTGCCCTAAAGTTTCATCAATCAAATTTTTGCACTTCAGTGCCCTAAAGCTCCATCAAATAATGGTTAGTTGCAATTCAGTGCCCTAAAGTTTCATCAATTTTAATTTTCTTTCTCTGAAGTTTAAATTGTCAAACCAATAATCAAATATTTCAATGTTTTTAACTTTAATGCCCTTCATTACATCATTGTTTGATTAAATTTGATTTTTTTTATTTAGCCAAACAAATATTTTGTTGATAATAGTTTCAATTTATGGTTTTCCTTTACAGTTTTGTTATGAATATTCCGAAGGATATCTTCTCAGTTAAGGATATATATATGTAAGTACAAAATTATCTCGTGATAATGATCTGTCCCCTTTAAACAAATTATGAACAGTGATGTAATGCAAGGTTTTAAAGTTAAAATTCGAGAAATTTAGAGTAGTATCCAGACAAATTTAAATTTAGGGCCCTCTGGCTAACTCATGAATGAATTAGTGTGAGGGGGGAGTCCTTCCCTCCAAAAGAAACATACAAATGTTGGGAGGCCAATGCAGATGGCCAAGTTATTCTCCCCAAATCTAAAGCAACAATGCCTCTCCCTCCTCAACTCATGTTCCTCAATGTCCCAACTCCTCCAGATCCAGGCCCACATCCAAACCCTAGGCCTCTCCCACGACCCATTCCTCACGGCCCAGCTCCTCAAGCTCTCCTCCCTCTCTCCCTTCGCCAACCTATCCTACGCGCGCTCCCTCTTATCCTACGCCCCCAACCCCACTCGCCCCTCCTTCAACCATCTAATCCGAGGACTGAGCCACAGTGATGCGCCCGACGAAGCCTTAGCAGTCTTTGCCCAAATGCGGCGAGCCAGCGTCGAGCCCAACGAGCTCACGTACCCTTTCGTGCTCAAAGCATGCGCTCACTCGTTGGCCCTCGAGCTTGGAAAGCAAGCACATTGTGATTGCATCAAGAGGGATCCATCAAGTAGTTTATGTTCAGAACACCCTGATGCTGCTGTACGGGAACTGTAGGCTCGTCCATGATGTTTGCAAGGTGTTCGATGAAATGCCGCTTAGAACGTTGGTTTCTTGGAACACCATCTTGACGGCTCATGTTGATAACTTGTCCCATGAAGAAGCAATTGGCTTGTTTAGGAAAATGACATCTGAACTGTTCGAGCCTGATGAGACCACTTTCGTGCTTCTTCTTTCTGCTGCGCCCGACTTTGGAAGTTTAAGATTTGGAAAATGGATCCACGGTCAAATTATCAGTCAGGGGTTCGATGTAAACGTTCAGCTGGGCACGGCGATCATCAATATGTACACAAAGTGTGGGGATTTATGTTCCGCTAAGAAAGTGTTTGAGAGGATGCGAATGAAGAATGTGTGGACTTGGACTGCAATGATTCTTGGTTATGCTCACTATGGATCAGGGGAAGATGCCCTTGAGCTCTTCACACAGATGAAGGAATCTTCGGTCAGGCCTAACTATGTGACATTTCTCGGCGTTCTATGTGCATGTAGCCATTCGGGTTTAGTAAATGAAGGATTCCAATTCTTCAATGAAATGGTGCACGTGCACAAAATCAAGCCTAGAATGACTCATTACAGTGCAATGGTCGATATACTAGGCCGAAAGGGTCTTCTTACTGAAGCATATGGGTTTATAAATAAAATGCCGTGGATGCTGATGCAGTGGTGTGGAGAACATTGCTTAGTGCATGCCAAATACATATCGATAAAGATTTAGATGGGATTGGAGAGAAGGCTAGAAGGAGATTGCTTGAGTTGGAGCCAAAAAGAAGCGGGAATTATGTGATGGTCGCTAACATGTTTTCGGAGGCTGGATCATGGGAGGAAGCTGCGAGTAAGGAGGATGATGAGAGATGAGGGGTTGAAGAAAGTAGCTGGAGAGAGTTGTGTTGAAGTTGATAGATCAATATATAGGTTCGTCTCGGGATATGATGCTTTTGATGATTGCGGGTTTGTTTATGATATGTTGGATGGATTGAGCTTGAATATGAAGATGATTGGCTTCAAGGGTTTCTTATCCCTTGAACAACTAGAGGATAGACTGTGATCTGAAGGTTTGTGAGTGTTCTATCATTTTTTTACTCTTACATTTATGCGTATATTATATTTCTAGGCATGCATATATTATAAAGGAATAATTTTTATTTATGAATTTAAATACTATTTGAAAATCAAATTCTTTAGCGAATAAATATACTTTGATACTCGATAAGTTTTCGTGAATATTCATGAATATTTATCAAATACCAAGTATTGAGTTCAATTGAAAAACTCCATATATGAATATTAGAGTCCGCATTCGAATTCGATAATTTTAAACAAATACAAATACGAACACATTAGTATTCGATTCGATCGTTTACCACCCCTAGTTACAACTATGAAAGCATTTGGATTTCCGCTGAATTTTGATTTTCTTTTTCTTGCCCTAAAACGTTAAAGGTATCCAACTAGGCCCCGGGCATACATTTCAGAATTTTGTCGTGTTGGGCCAGCGGTCCAATACTTTTTTTCGCCCACACTCTGTCTCAGTTAATTTGGAGTACAACTAATCTTAACCAAATAATTAAAAGTTTCTTTGAAAGTGTAATATGTAAACGGTTTGTCTAAAGGGTAACACTTTTTCTAACTTGTGCTCATGGTTACTCGTTAAGTGATAGAGATACAGAGAGAAATGAATAGTAAGTAGATCCTCCTTGATTTGCATTAATTGCTCTCTTTATCTCTATTATCTCCTAATGAATGCATGTGGACACCCGTTAGAAAGACCCATAAAGTTTCATCAATCAAATTTTTGCACTTCAGTGCCCTAAAGTTTCATCAATCAAATTTTTGCACTTCAGTGCCCTAAAGCTCCATCAAATAATGGTTAGTTGCAATTCAGTGCCCTAAAGTTTCATCAATTTTAATTTTCTTTCTCTGAAGTTTAAATTGTCAAACCAATAATCAAATATTTCAATGTTTTTAACTTTAATGCCCTTCATTACATCATTGTTTGATTAAATTTGATTTTTTTTATTTAGCCAAACAAATATTTTGTTGATAATAGTTTCAATTTATGGTTTTCCTTTACAGTTTTGTTATGAATATTCCGAAGGATATCTTCTCAGTTAAGGATATATATATGTAAGTACAAAAATTATCTCGTGATAATGATCTGTCCCCTTTAAACAAATTATGAACAGTGATGTAATGCAAGGTTTTAAAGTTAAAATTCGAGAAATTTAGAGTAGCCCTCTGGCTAACTCATGAATGAATTAGTGTGAGAGGAGTCCTTCCTCCAAAAGAAACATACAAATGTTGGGAGGCCAATGCAGATGGCCAAGTTATTCTCCCAAATCTAAAGCAACAATGCCTCTCCCTCCTCAACTCATGTTCCTCAATGTCCCAACTCCTCCAGATCCAGGCCCACATCCAAACCCTAGGCCTCTCCCACGACCCATTCCTCACGGCCCAGCTCCTCAAGCTCTCCTCCCTCTCTCCCTTCGCCAACCTATCCTACGCCCGCTCCCTCTTATCCTACGCCCCCAACCCCACTCGCCCCTCCTTCAACCATCTAATCCGAGGACTGAGCCACAGTGATGCGCCCGACGAAGCCTTAGCAGTCTTTGCCCAAATGCGGCGAGCCAGCGTCGAGCCCAACGAGCTCACGTACCCTTTCGTGCTCAAAGCATGCGCTCACTCGTTGGCCCTCGAGCTTGGAAAGCAAGCACATTGTGATTGCATCAAGAGGGGGATCCATCAAGTAGTTTATGTTCAGAACACCCTGATGCTGCTGTACGGGAACTGTAGGCTCGTCGATGATGTTTGCAAGGTGTTCGATGAAATGCCGCTTAGAACGTTGGTTTCTTGGAACACCATCTTGACGGCTCATGTCGATAACTTGTCCCATGAAGAAGCAATTGGCTTGTTTAGGAAAATGACATCTGAACTGTTCGAGCCTGATGAGACCACTTTCGTGCTTCTTCTTTCTGCTGCCCGACTTTGGAAGTTTAAGATTTGGAAAATGGATCCACGGTCAAATTATCAGTCAGGGTTCGATGTAAACGTTCAGCTGGGCACGGCGATCATCAATATGTACACAAAGTGTGGGGATTTATGTTCCGCTAAGAAAGTGTTTGAGAGGATGCGGTGAAGAATGTGTGGACTTGGACTGCAATGATTCTTGGTTATGCTCACTATGGATCAGGGAAGATGCCCTTGAGCTCTTCACACAGATGAAGGAATCTTCGGTCAGGCCTAACTATGTGACATTTCGGCGTTCTATGTGCATGTAGCCATTCGGGTTTAGTAAATGAAGGATTCCAATTCTTCAATGAAATGGTGCACGTGCACAAAATCAAGCCTAGAATGACTCATTACAGTGCAATGGTCGATATACTAAGCGAAAGGGTCTTCTTACTGAAGCATATGGGTTTATAAATAAAATGCCGTGGATGCTGATGCAGTGGTGTGGAGAACATTGCTTAGTGCATGCCAAATACATATCGATAAAGATTTAGATGGGATTGGAGAGAAGGCTAGAAGGAGATTGCTTGAGTTGGAGCCAAAAGAAGCGGGAATTATGTGATGGTCGCTAACATGTTTTCGGAGGCTGGATCATGGGAGGAAGCTGCGAGTAAGGAGGATGATGAGAGATGAGGGGTTGAAGAAAGTAGCTGGAGAGAGTTGTGTTGAAGTTGATAGATCAATATATAGGTTCGTCTCGGATATGATGCTTTGATGATTGCGGGTTTGTTTATGATATGTTGGATGGATTGAGCTTGAATATGAAGATGATTGGCTTCAAGGGTTTCTTATCCCTTGAACAACTAGAGGATAGACTGTGATCTGAAGGTTTGTGAGTGTTCTATCATTTTTTTACTCTTACATTTATGCGTATATTATATTTCTAGGCATGCAAATTTTTTAATATGATCAATTATTTATTTATGTGAAATTCATTTTGTGTCTATTTGACCTGTTGGAATGTGCAAATTTAGATTCTAATAGAGATTTGATGTAGAGTAGTCTATGCCATAGATCTAGGTAATGGCCAAATAGAGGGCGTAACATACTAACACTCTACTCATTAACTGGCTAAGCCATGTTATTTGCCATTGACTCTAGATTATGCACATGACTCTCAATTAAACATTCTAGTTCTGGTTGTATAAGCAGTTGACACTGGTGTATTTGCCATGAAACACTCCTTTTATAAAATTTCTGATGCCAGGACTCTTGCAGCAGAGAAATAAGCGAAGAACGCCAAGATTCCTCAACCATTGTAAAACAATCAGAGCGGTTACACAGAGGAAGAGTTTATCGCCTTTTGATGCCCAATGATGCAACTTCAAGACTAGTGTTAGGAAAAGCTTGTTCAAGTTATCCACCTTCCAATATCAAAAGACCGACTCCAACTTGGTACAACTCAAGGTACATTAAGGTTGCAATAGCTATTTGTAACCGAATGCAAGCTCTCAATATTAAGAGGGTCAGCATCCATCCATGCATCTTTGGATCTCTGATCCAGTGTAGCAACAGATTATTATCACGGCAAAGAAAAGTGCTAAGCTCAACCATCCACCTTGTGAAAGTGCATGTGGCATTGACAGCACACCGATACCTTCAAGAGAGGAAAATGTTAAATTATGCAAGTAAGGACTTAGGCGTTCCGCTGTCAATTAGCTTAAGTTTTTTTTTTTAGTGAATTAGATCATTAGAATCGGTTTTGTCGTGAAGATAACCAAGATAGGATATGCATGGTACGATAATATCATAATGGCATAAACTAATAGGTGCTCAGAAATCCTTATAATTCTTTACAAAGGAAAAAGACATCGGTTTGCTGGATCTAGATAGCCAGATCCAGAGTCTGCATGCAATTTATAGATTATATCTCAGATAATCCAGAGTCCGCATGCAATTTTCTTGAGCATTTGCTCAAGCATCGGGTTCCTTGTGTGCTACTTAATTAAGAAGAAGATTATTATCTATGATTCTATTAGCTCTAGTGAAAGCAAAACGGCGCGCCCGCTACTTAAAGGCCATCCCTATAATTAAGAGAGTTGGCGTGGGGCTTTATCCATGTTTCTTTTTCAAAAAATAGAATGAGAAAAAGAATCATTCAAAATAATATACAAAGTAGTAGGATGACAGACATGAAGAGTATGGGATAAGGAATTATGTAATAGAGATTAAAAAGATGAGAAAGATTAGAAGATGACGAGAAGCCCCCTGGGAAACATACAAATGTTCGAAGAAGCCAGGTGACATGCATATATACCCGATGCATGCATGGCCAAGTTCTCCCCGAAACAACAATGCCTCTCCCTCCTCAACTCATGTTCCTCAATGTCCCAACTCCTCCAGATCCAGGCCCACATCCAAACCCTAGGCCTCTCCCACGACCCATTCCTCACGGCCCAGCTCCTCAAGCTCTCCTCCCTCTCTCCCTTCGCCAACCTATCCTACGCCCGCTCCCTCTTATCCTACGCCCCCAACCCCACTCGCCCCTCCTTCAACCATCTAATCCGAGGACTGAGCCACAGTGATGCGCCCGACGAAGCCTTAGCAGTCTTTGCCCAAATGCGGCGAGCCAGCGTCGAGCCCAACGAGCTCACGTACCCTTTCGTGCTCAAAGCATGCGCTCACTCGTTGGCCCTCGAGCTTGGAAAGCAAGCACATTGTGATTGCATCAAGAGGGGGATCCATCAAGTAGTTTATGTTCAGAACACCCTGATGCTGCTGTACGGGAACTGTAGGCTCGTCGATGATGTTTGCAAGGTGTTCGATGAAATGCCGCTTAGAACGTTGGTTTCTTGGAACACCATCTTGACGGCTCATGTCGATAACTTGTCCCATGAAGAAGCAATTGGCTTGTTTAGGAAAATGACATCTGAACTGTTCGAGCCTGATGAGACCACTTTCGTGCTTCTTCTTTCTGCTGCCCGACTTTGGAAGTTTAAGATTTGGAAAATGGATCCACGGTCAAATTATCAGTCAGGGTTCGATGTAAACGTTCAGCTGGGCACGGCGATCATCAATATGTACACAAAGTGTGGGGATTTATGTTCCGCTAAGAAAGTGTTTGAGAGGATGCGGGTGAAGAATGTGTGGACTTGGACTGCAATGATTCTTGGTTATGCTCACTATGGATCAGGGGAAGATGCCCTTGAGCTCTTCACACAGATGAAGGAATCTTCGGTCAGGCCTAACTATGTGACATTTCTCGGCGTTCTATGTGCGTGTAGCCATTCGGGTTTAGTAAATGAAGGATTCCAATTCTTCAATGAAATGGTGCACGTGCACAAAATCAAGCCTAGAATGACTCATTACAGTGCAATGGTCGATATACTAAGCCGAAAGGGTCTTCTTACTGAAGCATATGGGTTTATAAATAAAATGCCGGTGGATGCTGATGCAGTGGTGTGGAGAACATTGCTTAGTGCATGCCAAATACATATCGATAAAGATTTAGATGGGATTGGAGAGAAGGCTAGAAGGAGATTGCTTGAGTTGGAGCCAAAAAGAAGCGGGAATTATGTGATGGTCGCTAACATGTTTTCGGAGGCTGGATCATGGGAGGAAGCTGCGAGAGTAAGGAGGATGATGAGAGATGAGGGGTTGAAGAAAGTAGCTGGAGAGAGTTGTGTTGAAGTTGATAGATCAATATATAGGTTCGTCTCGGATATGATGCTTATGATGATTGCGGGTTTGTTTATGATATGTTGGATGGATTGAGCTTGAATATGAAGATGATTGGCTTCAAGGGTTTCTTATCCCTTGAACAACTAGAGGATAGACTGTGATCTGAAGGTTTGTGAGTGTTCTATCATTTTTTTTTACTCTTACATTTATGCGTATATTATATTTCTAGGCATGCAAATTTTTTTAATATGATCAATTATTTATTTATGACGAAATTCATTTTTGTGTCTATTTGACCTGTTGGAATGTGCAAATTTAGATTCTAATAGAGATTTGATGTAGAGTAGTCTATGCCATAGATCTAGGTAATGGCCAAATAGAGGGCGTAACATACTAACACTCTACTCATTAACTGGCTAAGCCATGTTATTTGCCATTGACTCTAGATTATGCACATGACTCTCAATTAAACATTCTAGTTCTGGTTGTATAAGCAGTTGACACTGGTGTATTTGCCATGAAACACTCCTTTTATAAAATTTCTGATGCCAGGACTCTTGCAGCAGAGAAATAAGCGAAGAACGCCAAGATTCCTCAACCATTGTAAAACAATCAGAGCGGTTACACAGAGGAAGAGTTTATCGCCTTTTGATGCCCAATGATGCAACTTCAAGACTAGTGTTAGGGAAAAGCTTGTTCAAGTTATCCACCTTCCAATATCAAAAGACCGACTCCAACTTGGTACAACTCAAGGTACATTAAGGTTGCAATAGCTATTTGTAACCGAATGCAAGCTCTCCAATATTAAGAGGGTCAGCATCCATCCATGCATCTTTGGATCTCTGATCCAGTGTAGCAACAGATTATTATCACGGCAAAGAAAAGTGCTAAGCTCAACCATCCACCTTGTGAAAGTGCATGTGGCATTGACAGCACACCGATACCTTCAAGAGAGGAAAATGTTAAATTATGCAAGTAAGGACTTAGGCGTTCCGCTGTCAATTAGCTTAAGTTTTTTTTTTTAGTGAATTAGATCATTAGAATCGGTTTTGTCGTGAAGATAACCAAGATAGGATATGCATGGTACGATAATATCATAATGGCATAAACTAATAGGTGCTCAGAAATCCTTATAATTCTTTACAAAGGAAAAAGACATCGGTTTGCTGGATCTAGATAGCCAGATCCAGAGTCTGCATGCAATTTCTAGATTATATCTCAGGTAATAATCCAGAGTCCGCATGCAATTTTCTTGAGCATTTGCTCAAGCATCGGGTTCCTTGTGTGCAACTTAATTAAGAAGAATATTATCTATGATTCTATTAGCTCTAGTGAAAGCAAAACGGCGCGCCCGCTACTTAAAGGCCATCCCTATAATTAAGAGAGTTGGCGGGGGGCTTTATCCATGTTTCTTTATCAAAAAATAGAATGAGAAAAAGAATCATTCAAAATAATATACAAAGTAGTAGGATGACAGACATGAAAGAGCATGGGATAAGGAATTATGTAATAGAGATTAAAAAGATGAGAAAGATTAGAAGATGACGAGAAGCCCCCTGGGAAACATACAAATGTTCGAAGAAGCCAGGTGACATGCATATATACCCGATGCATGCATGGCCAAGTTCTCCCCGAAACGACAATGCATCTCTCTCCTAAACTCATGTTCATCAAGGTCTCAACTCCTCCAGATCCAGGCCCACATCCAAACCCTAGGCCTCTCCCACGACCCAGTCCTCACGGCCCAGCTCATCAAGCTCTCCTCTATCTCCCCCTTCGCCCACCTACCCTACGCCCGCTCCCTCTTATCCTACGCCCCCAACCCCAATCGCCCCACTTTCAATCATGTAATTAGAGGGTTAAGCCACAGCGGTGTACCTAAGGATGCACTGGTAGTTTTCTCGCAGATGCATCGAGCTGGGATCGAGCCCAACGAGCTCACTTACCCTTTCGTGCTCAAAGCATGCGCTCACTCATCGGCCTCTGATCTTGGAAAACAAATCCATTGCGATTGCATCAAGAGGGGGTTCTACGATGTAGTTTTTGTTCAGAACGCCCTGATGCTCCTTTATGGGAATTGTGGACTTGTCTATGATGCTTGCATGGTGTTCGATGAAATGCCTCTGCGAACAATGGTTTCTTGGAATACCATCTTGACGGCGCATGTTGATAATTCGTTCCATGAGGAAGCAATTGGGTTGTTTAGGCAAATGAGGTCTGATCTGTTCGAGCCGAACGAGACCAGTTTCGTGGTTCTTCTTTCTGCTGCGGCCGAGCTTGGTAGCTTGAGATTTGGGAAATGGATCCATGGTCAAATTATTAGTCAGGGGATCGATCTAAGCGTTCAGTTAGGTACAGCAGTTATCAATATGTATACAAAGTGTGGGGATTTATATTTATAGCGAGAGTCTTTGAGAGGATGCGAGCGAGGAATGTGTGTACTTGGAATGCGATGATACTTGGTTTTGCCCACTATGGATCAGGAAAAGAGGCCCTTGAGCTCTTCTCGCAGATGAAGAGATCATCGATCAGGCCTAACTATGTGACATTTCTCACAGTTCTATGTGCATGTAGCCATTCTGGTTTGATAAATGAAGGATTCCAATTCTTCAACGAGATGGTGAACATTCATTCAATCGAGCCTAGGATGTCCCATTACTGTGCAATGGTTGATATACTAGGCCGAAGCGGTCTTCTTGTTGAGGCATATGAGTTTATAAACAAAATTCGATAGATCCTGATGCAGTGGTGTGGAGAACATTGCTTAGTGCGTGTCAGTTACACACGATAAGGATGTACATGGGATTGTTGAGAAGGCTAGAAGGGAATTGCTTGAGTTGGAGCCAAAAAGCGATAACTATGTGATTGTTGCCAACATGTTTTCGGAGGTTGGATCGTGGGATGATGCGGCGAGTGAGGAGGATAATGAGAGATGAGGGGTTGAAGAAAGTTGCAGGAGAGAGCTGTGTTGAAGTTGGTGAATCGATAAATAGGTTTGTCTCTGGGGGTGATGCTAATGATGATTGTGGGTTTGTTTATGATTTGTTAGATGGCTTGAGCTTGAATATGAAGATGATTGGCTTCAAGGATGTCATTTCCTTAAACATTTAGAGGACAGATTGTGATTAATTCCAGATTTGTGAGTTTTCTCTCAATCTTTTTAACTCTTACATTTATAGGTATATTATACTATATATATTTACACATGCAATTGCAATTTCTTAAATATGATAAATTATTTATGATAAAATTCTTGGAATATGCAAATTTAAATTCTGTCTTTAAATTTGATCAAGCTAAAATTAAGTAGGTGATGGATTTTACCTCTGGCGGAATCTATCAATTCTGAGCTTTTATTTTCAAGAAACTATTGTCAACTATTGTCAGCATGTGAGAGAAATCTTTCGAAATCGAGATTGTCAAGATTCTAGGTAAATGCCTGCATAGAAATATGGAAAAATTGATAGGCTAGAGGGCGATGCAAAATCAAACAGATGCAGAGATAAGGAATATTTGAATGAAAAGTGAATATATATATATATATATATATATATATATATATATATATATATATATATATATATATATATATATATATATATATATATATATATATATATATAGTGTTTGTTATTTATATATATATATATATATATATAGAGAGAGAGAGTGTTTGTTATATTTGCAATAAATCACAACCATTGAAATGTTACCAAAATGATGGTGGTGGTGATCCTAATATGTTTTGATAGAGATTTGATGTAGAGTAGTCTATGCCATAGATCTAGGTAATGGCCAAATAGAGGGCGTAACATACTAACACTCTACTCATTAACTGGCTAAGCCATGTTATTTGCCATTGACTCTAGATTATGCACATGACTCTCAATTAAACATTCTAGTTCTGGTTGTATAAGCAGTTGACACTGGTGTATTTGCCATGAAACACTCCTTTTATAAAATTTCTGATGCCAGGACTCTTGCAGCAGAGAAATAAGCGAAGAACGCCAAGATTCCTCAACCATTGTAAAACAATCAGAGCGGTTACACAGAGGAAGAGTTTATCGCCTTTGATGCCCAATGATGCAACTTCAAGACTAGTGTTAGGAAAAGCTTGTTCAAGTTATCCACCTTCCAATATCAAAAGACCGACTCCAACTTGGTACAACTCAAGGTACATTAAGGTTGCAATAGCTATTTGTAACCGAATGCAAGCTCTCCAATATTAAGAGGGTCAGCATCCATCCATGCATCTTTGGATCTCTGATCCAGTGTAGCAACAGATTATTATCACGGCAAAGAAAAGTGCTAAGCTCAACCATCCACCTTGTGAAAGTGCATGTGGCATTGACAGCACACCGATACCTTCAAGAGAGGAAAATGTTAAATTATGCAAGTAAGGACTTAGGCGTTCCGCTGTCAATTAGCTTAAGTTTTTTTTTTTAGTGAATTAGATCATTAGAATCGGTTTTGTCGTGAAGATAACCAAGATAGGATATGCATGGTACGATAATATCATAATGGCATAAACTAATAGGTGCTCAGAAATCCTTATAATTCTTTACAAAGGAAAAGACATCGGTTTGCTGGATCTAGATAGCCAGATCCAGAGTCTGCATGCAATTTCTAGATTATATCTCAGGTAATAATCCAGAGTCCGCATGCAATTTTCTTGAGCATTTGCTCAAGCATCGGGTTCCTTGTGTGCAACTTAATTAAGAAGAATATTATCTATGATTCTATTAGCTCTAGTGAAAGCAAAACGGCGCGCCCGCTACTTAAAGGCCATCCCTATAATTAAGAGAGTTGGCGGGGGCTTTATCCATGTTTCTTTATCAAAAATAGAATGAGAAAAAGAATCATTCAAAATAATATACAAAGTAGTAGGATGACAGACATGAAAGAGCATGGGATAAGGAATTATGTAATAGAGATTAAAAAGATGAGAAAGATTAGAAGATGACGAGAAGCCCCTGGGAAACATACAAATGTTGGGAGGCCAATGCAGATGGCCAAGTTATTCTCCCAAATCTAAAGCAACAATGCCTCTCCCTCCTCAACTCATGTTCCTCAATGTCCCAACTCCTCCAGATCCAGGCCCACATCCAAACCCTAGGCCTCTCCCACGACCCATTCCTCACGGCCCAGCTCCTCAAGCTCTCCTCCCTCTCCCTTCGCCAACCTATCCTACGCCCGCTCCCTCTTATCCTACGCCCCCAACCCCACTCGCCCCTCCTTCAACCATCTAATCCGAGGACTGAGCCACAGTGATGCGCCCGACGAAGCCTTAGCAGTCTTTGCCCAAATGCGGCGAGCCAGCGTCGAGCCCAACGAGCTCACGTACCCTTTCGTGCTCAAAGCATGCGCTCACTCGTTGGCCCTCGAGCTTGGAAAGCAAGCACATTGTGATTGCATCAAGAGGGGGATCCATCAAGTAGTTTATGTTCAGAACACCCTGATGCTGCTGTACGGGAACTGTAGGCTCGTCGATGATGTTTGCAAGGTGTTCGATGAAATGCCGCTTAGAACGTTGGTTTCTTGGAACACCATCTTGACGGCTCATGTCGATAACTTGTCCCATGAAGAAGCAATTGGCTTGTTTAGGAAAATGACATCTGAACTGTTCGAGCCTGATGAGACCACTTTCGTGCTTCTTCTTTCTGCTGCCCGACTTTGGAAGTTTAAGATTTGGAAAATGGATCCACGGTCAAATTATCAGTCAGGGTTCGATGTAAACGTTCAGCTGGGCACGGCGATCATCAATATGTACACAAAGTGTGGGGATTTATGTTCCGCTAAGAAAGTGTTTGAGAGGATGCGGGTGAAGAATGTGTGGACTTGGACTGCAATGATTCTTGGTTATGCTCACTATGGATCAGGGGAAGATGCCCTTGAGCTCTTCACACAGATGAAGGAATCTTCGGTCAGGCCTAACTATGTGACATTTCTCACAGTTCTATGTGCATGTAGCCATTCGGTTTAGTAAATGAAGGATTCCAATTCTTCAATGAAATGGTGCACGTGCACAAAATCAAGCCTAGAATGACTCATTACAGTGCAATGGTCGATATACTAGGCCGAAAGGGTCTTCTTACTGAAGCATATGGGTTTATAAATAAAATGCCGGCGGATGCTGATGCAGTGGTGTGGAGAACATTGCTTAGCGCATGCCAAATACACATCGATAAAGATTTAGATGGGATTGGAGAGAAGGCTAGAAGGAGATTGCTTGAGTTGGAGCCAAAAAGAAGCGGGAATTATGTGATGGTCGCTAACATGTTTTCGGAGGCTGGATCATGGGAGGAAGCTGCGAGAGTAAGGAGGATGATGAGAGATGAGGGGTTGAAGAAAGTAGCTGGAGAGAGTTGTGTTGAAGTTGGTGAATCGATAAATAGGTTTGTCTCTGGGGGTGATGCTAATGATGATTGTGGGTTTGTTTATGATATGTTGGATGGATTGAGCTTGAATATGAAGATGATTGGCTTCAAGGGTTTCTTATCCCTTGAACAACTAGAGGATAGACTGTGATCTGAAGGTTTGTGAGTGTTCTATCATTTTTTTACTCTTACATTTATAGGTATATTATACTATATATATTTACACATGCAATTGCAATTTCTTAAATATGATAAATTATTTATGATAAAATTCTTGGAATATGCAAATTTAAATTCTGTCTTTAAATTTGATCAAGCTAAAATTAAGTAGGTGATGGATTTTACCTCTGGCGGAATCTATCAATTCTGAGCTTTTATTTTCAAGAAACTATTGTCAACTATTGTCAGCATGTGAGAGAAATCTTTCGAAATCGAGATTGTCAAGATTCTAGGTAAATGCCTGCATAGAAATATGGAAAAATTGATAGGCTAGAGGGCGATGCAAAATCAAACAGATGCAGAGATAAGGAATATTTGAATGAAAAGTGATATATATATATATATATATATATATATATATATATATATATATATATATATATATATATATATATATATATATATATATATATATATATATATATATATATATATATATATATATATAGAGTGTTTGTATATATATATATATATATATATATATATATATATATATATATATATATATATATATATATATAGAGAGAGAGAGAGTGTTTGTTATATTTGCAATAAATCACAACCATTGAAATGTTACCAAAATGATGGTGGTGGTGATCCTAATATGTTTTGATAGAGATTTGATGTAGAGTACTCTAATCAAGTTTATGTTATTTGTCAATATTTTACTTGTGACAATCCATGATATAAGCAGTTGACACTGGTGTATTTGCCATGAAACAGACCTATTATGCAATTGACACAGTATACCATTCCAGGTTTGACTCAGGAGTAATGGTTAAAGTTTCAAATTCAAGCCCACGCTTTTTGTTAATTCAAATTTACAAAAATAAATATAATTAGCATATTTGATGTGATCTGGGTACTTTACGAAGAGCTGCCAGCAGTGGGAGGCGATGCGCTGGTAATTCCCATAATAATTCTCTTAAATCCCTTCATCATTAAGATATACATGAGTTTTTGTTGACGGCTGCATTTATAATCTCAAATCCCCTCTCCCCTCCACTCTCTCCACAACTTAGCAAGCGTTTCAATTTGCATACGATTACTTCAGTTACATTAATAATGGACTGAAGCCTTTCTCAAAAAACTAAACTCATGCTTTTCTTTGTAAATAAAATAAAATGTCTGAATTGAAGTGCTATTTCATTTACCATCAATTTTCAGGAATTAACTTAACCTTTATCCATGTTTCTTTATCAAAAATAGAATGAGAAAAAGAATCATTCAAAATAATATACAAAGTAGTAGGATGACAGACATGAAAGAGCATGGGATAAGGAATTATGTAATAGAGATTAAAAAGATGAGAAAGATTAGAAGATGACGAGAAGCCCCCTGGGAAACATACAAATGTTCGAAGAAGCCAGGTGACATGCATATATACCCGATGCATGCATGGCCAAGTTCTCCCCGAAACGACAATGCATCTCTCTCCTAAACTCATGTTCATCAAGGTCTCAACTCCTCCAGATCCAGGCCCACATCCAAACCCTAGGCCTCTCCCACGACCCAGTCCTCACGGCCCAGCTCATCAAGCTCTCCTCTATCTCCCCCTTCGCCCACCTACCCTACGCCCGCTCCCTCTTATCCTACGCCCCCAACCCCAATCGCCCCACTTTCAATCATGTAATTAGAGGGTTAAGCCACAGCGGTGTACCTAAGGATGCACTGGTAGTTTTCGCAGATGCATCGAGCTGGGATCGAGCCCAACGAGCTCACTTACCCTTTCGTGCTCAAAGCATGCGCTCACTCATCGGCCTCTGATCTTGGAAAACAAATCCATTGCGATTGCATCAAGAGGGGGTTCTACGATGTAGTTTTTGTTCAGAACGCCCTGATGCTCCTTTATGGGAATTGTGGACTTGTCTATGATGCTTGCATGGTGTTCGATGAAATGCCTCTGCGAACAATGGTTTCTTGGAATACCATCTTGACGGCGCATGTTGATAATTCGTTCCATGAGGAAGCAATTGGGTTGTTTAGGCAAATGAGGTCTGATCTGTTCGAGCCGAATGAGACCAGTTTCGTGGTTCTTCTTTCTGCTGCGGCCGAGCTTGGTAGCTTGAGATTTGGGAAATGGATCCATGGTCAAATTATTAGTCAGGGGATCGATCTAAGCGTTCAGTTAGGTACAGCAGTTATCAATATGTATACAAAGTGTGGGGATTTATATTTCGCAACGAGAGTCTTTGAGAGGATGCGAGCGAGGAATGTGTGTACTTGGAATGCGATGATACTTGGTTTTGCCCACTGTGGATCAGGAAAAGAGGCCCTTGAGCTCTTCTCGCAGATGAAGAGATCATCGATCAGGCCTAACTATGTGACATTTCTCACAGTTCTATGTGCATGTAGCCATTCTGGTTTGATAAATGAAGGATTCCAATTCTTCAACGAGATGGTGAACATTCATTCAATCGAGCCTAGGATGTCCAATTACTGTGCAATGGTTGATATACTAGGCCGAAACGGTCTTCTTGTTGAAGCATATGAGTTTATAAACAAAATTCCGATAGATCCTGATGCAGTGGTGTGGAGAACATTGCTTAGTGCGTGTCAGTTACACACCGATAAGGATGTACATGGGATTGTTGAGAAGGCTAGAAGGGAATTGCTTGAGTTGGAGCCAAAAAGAAGCGATAACTATGTGATTGTTGCCAACATGTTTTCGGAGGTTGGATCGTGGGATGATGCGGCGAGAGTGAGGAGGATAATGAGAGATGAGGGGTTGAAGAAAGTTGCAGGAGAGAGCTGTGTTGAAGTTGGTGAATCGATAAATAGGTTTGTCTCTGGGGGTGATGCTAATGATGATTGTGGGTTTGTTTATGATTTGTTAGATGGCTTGAGCTTGAATATGAAGATGATTGGCTTCAAGGATGTCATTTCCCTTCAACATTTAGAGGACAGATTGTGATTAATTCCAGATTTGTGAGTTTTCTCTCAATCTTTTTTAACTCTTACATTTATAGGTATATTATACTATATATATTTACACATGCAATTGCAATTTCTTAAATATGATAAATTATTTATGATAAAATTCTTGGAATATGCAAATTTAAATTCTGTCTTTAAATTTGATCAAGCTAAAATTAAGTAGGTGATGGATTTTACCTCTGGCGGAATCTATCAATTCTGAGCTTTTATTTTCAAGAAACTATTGTCAACTATTGTCAGCATGTGAGAGAAATCTTTCGGAAATCGAGATTGTCAAGATTCTAGGTAAATGCCTGCATAGAAATATGGAAAAATTGATAGGCTAGAGGGCGATGCAAAATCAAACAGATGCAGAGATAAGGAATATTTGAATGAAAAGTGAATATATATATATATATATATATATATATATATATATATATATATATATATATATATATATATATATATATATATATATATATATATATATATATATATATATATATATATATATATATATATATATATATATAGAGTGTATATATATATATATATATATATATATATATATATATATATATATATATATATATATATATATATATATAGAGAGAGAGAGAGTGTTTGTTATATTTGCAATAAATCACAACCATTGAAATGTTACCAAAATGATGGTGGTGGTGATCCTAATATGTTTTGATAGAGATTTGATGTAGAGTACTCTAATCAAGTTTATGTTATTTGTCAATATTTTACTTGTGACAATCCATGATATAAGCAGTTGACGCTAATTAATGTATTTGCCATGAAACAGACCTATTATGCAATTGACACAGTATACCATTCCAGGTTTGACTCAGGAGTAATGGTTAAAGTTTCAAATTCAAGCCCACGCTTTTTGTTAATTCAAATTTACAAAAATAAATATAATTAGCATATTTGATGTGATCTGGGTACTTTACGAAGAGCTGCCAGCAGTGGGAGGCGATGCGCTGGTAATTCCCATAATAATTCTCTTAAATCCCTTCATCATTAAGATATACATGAGTTTTTGTTGACGGCTGCATTTATAATCTCAAATCCCCTCTCCCCTCCACTCTCTCCACAACTTAGCAAGCGTTTCAATTTGCATACGATTACTTCAGTTACATTAATAATGGACTAAAGCCTTTCTCAAAAAACTAAACTCATGCTTTTCTTTGTAAATAAAATGTCTGAATTGAAGTGCTATTTCATTTACCATCAATTTTCAGGAATTAACTTAACCTATATTCATGATCAGAATACATTGTGGACATGTTACGAGGCGCATGCAACTTCATTAAATAAAATAAAATCTTAGAGTATCCAAATAAAACTATGGTCAAATTTTGTTATCTCCAAATCCAAAATAGATGCTATATAAGCTCAATTATGAAGTCTAGTACGTAGAACCCTTTTGTTCAGAGGTTTTCTTTCCCAAAAATGAAGAGTGAAGGCGTTTTCAGTTTAATGCCACCCAAGTAGTACATGCTTAATTAATTTAATAAATTTAATGATCTCCTTCTTAATGGGATAGCCCACGAAGTGGAGCTATTTTAATTATGCTAAATTTGTAACTCCAATTCCAATTATATTCCTCTATCTCCTCGCAATTAATTACTTTTTGCATGGGTTGATATTCTTGCACGTTCTCCCACACATATCATTCCCTTGAACTCATGTATATATTTACACCCAAATCATTCTTTCCTTACTGATCTCTCTCTCTCTCTCTCTCTAAAATCAAATGGATATCAAACAATTAGATAACTGGGTTGGTTATGAAGGACAAATGACTACACCAGATCACTTAGAGTTGAGGTAAACCTCTCACAAGTGACACTTGGTTTATTTTTGCATTAGACTTTGGTTATTACATTTTTATTTTCTTTATTTATTTTCCCTTTATCTTTTAGTAAATAAATTATAGAGGATTTCTTATTAGACCAAGTTTTCAACTTATATGTGGCAAATGTAAATTTGTTATCTTTCTATTCTTTTTTCCCCCTCAATTTCTATGTTCCCTAATTTTAAATATTGAGAGCATATAAGAGTGTTGCCCCTTGTATTGATTATCTGTTCAAACTGTTTGGTTGCATGCAGTGGATTTCCACATTGGAGGGATTGGCAGTTGGATTTTCCAGTAGTTGAAGAAGATATTGTAGAGGCAGTTCCTCTAATGCAGCGATACCAATCGGAGCCTCTCTTCCCTCCTCATGATGATCTCTTTGAAGGTTTGTATACAATATTGAGTAATTTAGCCAACAACAATCATATAAAAGTTTTCATTTCATCACGGCATATATTAATGCATTGCTTAATTTCCTTGGTGTTAATGTAGTAGAATTCAATACCCTGTTCAATGAAGAAAATCATGGGCCCTGGGAGAGCGCTCACATGACCAAGAAAAGAAATTTAATAGAAGAGAACAGTGGAAAGGAGAAGAAACTGTGTATAAGGGATAGCAGAGACGAGAAGAACCTAACATTTGAAGAGGTGTCAAAGTACTTCTATATGCCAATAACACAGGCAGCGAGAGAGCTCCATGTTGGGCTCACTCTTCTGAAGAAGAAGTGCAGAGAGTTGGGGATTCCTCGATGGCCTCATCGCAAAATGAAGAGCCTGCAGGCTCTCATTAAAAACGTTCAGGTTTATTTTTCCTTTCCTTTTTCTCCTTTTTATCTCGAGTGTGTAAGTTATATAAATCTTTCTCATTGCCCCCCCTTGAAATATTACGCATATGCCAGCATAGGGTCTAATCTCAGTCTTGGCTGGAGTTGGTCAAACATAGTCGCTCTGAGTTTCTGTGATCTATTCATTGCTTACTTCTGTGACTAAATTCATCGGGTATTGGGAATATAAAATCTGTTTTACAACCAGAATTAATTAAACTAGTAAACTTGATAATTCTTATTCTTGATCATAGAATTTAAACTAGTGATGTTGCCATCAGATTCATAATTATTGAGAATGTATTTTCTTTAATTTAGGCCAAAAGATGTTTAGGAAGAATTTTAAACGAGCAATTTTTATTTAGGGAATTTTTTCATTTTGACCATGTATTGTAAAGAAGTTAATTTATCATCAATTCCTGAATATAAGAGGGGGTTATCGGACCAAGATGCTCATGAAATTTATGCAAAACTACTGGTCATTAGTACTGATACTGAACCCATATATTCAAATTAGAGATATAGGAGAAATCATGCTTAAAGTCTAATAATGTTTGAGCTGGTAGGAATTGGAGAGAGAGGAAGGCGAAGCAGGAGAAGCGCAGTTGCGAAGCACGATAGAGATACTGGAAGAGGAGAAGAAGTTAATGGAGAAGAAGCCGGACATGAAGCTTGAGGAGAAGACCAAGAGGCTTAGGCAAGCTTGCTTCAAGGCCAATTACAAGAAGAGAAGGCTAACCATAATGGCTGCAGCAGAGGAACATCACTCTCCCGCTTTCTTTTGTAAAGGATCAGTTCTTGACTATTTCCATGGTCAAACTAAAAGATTTTAAGCTGATCAAACATGAATATTATAAGTATATAGCAGGCTAAACTTAGTTCTCAGCTTTTTTTTTTTTAATTTTTTTTTTATCAATGTAGTAGTAGTCAGCCTCTTTTGATTTTGGTTTTCTTGTAATATCCTTAGCTGTTTTAGTGCATGCCTTTTCATTTTTCTTCTTTTTTTTAATGGGTGCTTAGTTGGTGATTAAGTCTGAAATCTTGATTTTGATCATGGTTCAATATTGATTTGCAAAGGGTGTATAGAAAGAAGTATATCAACAAAATTAACAAAATTAATTTCATAAAAGGACCAGATTACGGAAAATATTACAGAGATACTAATTAATTGACAAAATGAGTAATGTATAGTGTGAAATATAGATAATTTAGAGGAGAAATCAAATTCTGAGACGTATTTTTAAAACAGAAGAGGAGATGGAAGGTATTACAGTACAAATTTGCGTACCAGTATCTGCTAGAAAAATGACAAAATTCAAAAAATAAAAATAAAAATGCGTGATTAAAAGTTGTTATCAATATTGAGATTAAAATTTCTCGAAAATAATAAAGGGAACAAATAGGGTTTTGCTTATAGTAGTCCCCAAATCTATCTTATTTTTAACTAAGTCCCCAAATCTCAAAATCTCATAGATTTTAAATAAGTCCCTCAAAACCATGTCTCATATATTTTAAGTAAGTCCCCAATTCTACAAGTTGTTGTTAAAAAGACCCTCCAAGTTAAAAATTATTTATTTACCTTTAATTAACTAATTTGCATTAATCTTACTAGTTTATCCCTCATCATCTCTAGCTAATTAGGCCTGATACCTGCAACAACGTGCAATACAGACTTACCAACAAATAATAAGTAGGACAAGAGGCAGAGAGACGAGTTCTGAGGAGAAATTAAGGCTTGGTTTGGTAGGAGGTGAAGTAGAGTGAAGAGAGGGACAAGGTTAGAATTTCTCTTTGCTAGAGGGTTTTTGGATAGGAAGGTAAGGTGGTGTGAGGTAAGGTGAAGAGAGAGAAAGCGTCAAATGAACTAGAATTGTAGAGAGAGAAAAATCCCCCCATTTTGGAGGGACACAAGAGTGAGGTGAGAGAAATTAAAAATTAAACTAAAGTCATATATCTCCCCTTACTTCCCCTTCAACCAAACAAGAAGCACAAAATGTATATTCTTCTTTGCACCTCATTGCACCTCAACCTCATACCTCCTACAAAACCAAGCCTAAGTAAGGTTGAGGAGGATAAAACATTCAAGATTAATGAAATTTAGTTAATTTAGAGTTAATCTAATGTTTTTATATAGAGGGACTTATTTAAGAGAACTTGTAGTTTAGGGACTTATTTAAAATATATGAGATGTGGGGACTTATTTAAGAATATTTTTAGATTTGGGGGACATCTTTAAAATATATGAGATTTGGAGGACCAATATAAGAAAAAACCAACCCAAAAAAAAAAAAAAAAGGAAAGAAAGGGAAGCCAACAAAAAGTCGGGAAGAGTGGGGGGTGTCTGAAACACTTGGCGTCAAAGCTGGTGTCTGGAAATAATTATTCAAATCCAATCCCGCCTCATTCTTCATTTTCGACGACCCATCAATTTCCTACGCCTTTTATTCTCTTCCCTGTTCAAGAAATCGACTACTCTGGTCTCCTATTTTAGAGAGCAAATCCAAAACCCAAACGTTTGATGGGGTCTATTTATTTACAAGCAATGTGTGGTGTGGGGGTGGAAGAGATGCCGCTCAGATGTTTGATGATATTCCTCATAGAGGTACCTCTTTTGCAACATATATGCTTTGATATTACTTTATATATATTCTGATAATCATGATTGCCATACTTTCTCAAAGGTATTATCCTGTGCTTTCTCAACGTAATTTCAGACTTTTGTATAGAGTGTTCGAGCCATCGCCTCGATTGCGCCAACGAAATGCTTTTTTATGTCAGTTCCTGAATATGCATGAGATAAATTGGTACATCGAAAGCTCATAAACAGAAGACACTGAGATTTTCAAAGGGGATGTAATAAGTTGCAATTTATTTGAACAAGTTCTCTTTAAAGTTTCAACATATATACATAGACCTAATGATCACTAAGGATCCATCTAACTAAACAGCTATTCCTTTTACATCACAACTACATTTTCTTATTGGGCAACTCTAGCTGCTACGAGCTCTGGAGCACTGTCCACGCTGAAAGTTGCCGGTTTACAATCTGTGAACTCGGAGAGAATTGCTCTGAATTCATCTCCTGTAAGAGTTTCTTTTTCTAGCAACACATCAACCAGCTTGTCCATAGCAGCTCGATTATTCCTGATGTGAGTCTTTGCAACTTCATAAGCCTTGTCGATGATTGCTTTGACTGACCTGTCAATATCTTCCGCAAGCTTCTCGGACATTGAGTTTCTTGCAAGCATTCTCATCACTACATCACTGCTTTGTACCGCTGGATCCACCAGTGCCCACGGGCCAATCTGAGTAATTTAGCCAACAACAATCATATAAAAGTTTTCATTTCATCACGGCATATATTAATGCATTGCTTAATTTCCTTGGTGTTAATGTAGTAGAATTCAATACCCTGTTCAATGAAGAAAATCATGGGCCCTGGGAGAGCGCTCACATGACCAAGAAAAGAAATTTAATAGAAGAGAACAGTGGAAAGGAGAAGAAACTGTGTATAAGGGATAGCAGAGACGAGAAGAACCTAACATTTGAAGAGGTGTCAAAGTACTTCTATATGCCAATAACACAGGCAGCGAGAGAGCTCCATGTTGGGCTCACTCTTCTGAAGAAGAAGTGCAGAGAGTTGGGGATTCCTCGATGGCCTCATCGCAAAATGAAGAGCCTGCAGGCTCTCATTAAAAACGTTCAGGTTTATTTTTCCTTTCCTTTTTCTCCTTTTTATCTCGAGTGTGTAAGTTATATAAATCTTTCTCATTGCCCCCCCTTGAAATATTACGCATATGCCAGCATAGGGTCTAATCTCAGTCTTGGCTGGAGTTGGTCAAACATAGTCGCTCTGAGTTTCTGTGATCTATTCATTGCTTACTTCTGTGACTAAATTCATCGGGTATTGGGAATATAAAATCTGTTTTACAACCAGAATTAATTAAACTAGTAAACTTGATAATTCTTATTCTTGATCATAGAATTTAAACTAGTGATGTTGCCATCAGATTCATAATTATTGAGAATGTATTTTCTTTAATTTAGGCCAAAAGATGTTTAGGAAGAATTTTAAACGAGCAATTTTTATTTAGGGAATTTTTTTCATTTTTGACCATGTATTGTAAAGAAGTTAATTTATCATCAATTCCTGAATATAAGAGGGGGTTATCGGACCAAGATGCTCATGAAATTTATGCAAAACTACTGGTCATTAGTACTGATGCTGAACCCATATATTCAAATTAGAGATATAGGAGAAATCATGCTTAAAGTCTAATAATGTTTGAGCTGGTAGGAATTGGAGAGAGAGGAAGGCGAAGCAGGAGAAGAGGCTATGGCTAACGATAGAGATACTGGAAGAGGAGAAGAAGTTAATGGAGAAGAAGCCGGACATGAAGCTTGAGGAGAAGACCAAGAGGCTTAGGCAAGCTTGCTTCAAGGCCAATTACAAGAAGAGAAGGCTAACCATAATGGCTGCAGCAGAGGAACATCACTCTCCGCTTTCTTTTGTAAAGGATCAGTTCTTGACTATTTCCATGGTCAAACTAAAAGATTTTAAGCTGATCAAACATGAATATTATAAGTATATAGCAGGCTAAACTTAGTTCTCAGCTTTTTTTTTAATTTTTTTTATCAATGTAGTAGTAGTCAGCCTCTTTTGATTTTGGTTTTCTTGTAATATCCTTAGCTGTTTTAGTGCATGCCTTTTCATTTTCTTCTTTTTTAATGGGTGCTTAGTTGGTGATTAAGTCTGAAATCTTGATTTTGATCATGGTTCAATATTGATTTGCAAAGGGTGTATAGAAAGAAGTATATCAACAAAATTAACAAAATTAATTTCATAAAAGGACCAGATTACGGAAAATATTACAGAGATACTAATTAATTGACAAAATGAGTAATGTATAGTGTGAAATATAGATAATTTAGAGGAGAAATCAAATTCTGAGACGTATTTTTAAAACAGAAGAGGAGATGGAAGGTATTACAGTACAAATTTGCGTACCAGTATCTGCTAGAAAAATGACAAAATTCAAAAATAAAAATGCGTGATTAAAAGTTGTTATCAATATTGAGATTAAAATTTCTCGAAAATAATAAAGGGAACAAATAGGGTTTTGCTTATAGTAGTCCCCAAATCTATCTTATTTTTAACTAAGTCCCCAAATCTCAAAATCTCATAGATTTTAAATAAGTCCCTCAAAACCATGTCTCATATATTTTAAGTAAGTCCCCAATTCTACAAGTTGTTGTTAAAAAGACCCTCCAAGTTAAAAATTATTTATTTACCTTTAATTAACTAATTTGCATTAATCTTACTAGTTTATCCCTCATCATCTCTAGCTAATTAGGCTGATACCCTAAACAACGCGGCAATAAGACTTACCAACAAATAATAAGTAGGACAAGAGGCAGAGAGACGAGTTCTGAGGAGAAATTAAGGCTTGGTTTGGTAGGAGGTGAAGTAGAGTGAAGAGAGGGACAAGGTTAGAATTTCTCTTTGCTAGAGGGTTTTTGGATAGGAAGGTAAGGTGGTGTGAGGTAAGGTGAAGAGAGAGAAAGCGTCAAATGAACTAGAATTGTAGAGAGAGAAAAATCCCCCCATTTTGGAGGGACACAAGAGTGAGGTGAGAGAAATTAAAAATTAAACTAAAGTCATATATCTCCCCTTACTTCCCCTTCAACCAAACAAGAAGCACAAAATGTATATTCTTCTTTGCACCTCATTGCACCTCAACCTCATACCTCCTACAAAACCAAGCCTAAGTAAGGTTGAGGAGGATAAAACATTCAAGATTAATGAAATTTAGTTAATTTAGAGTTAATCTAATGTTTTTTATATAGAGGGGACTTATTTAAGAGAACTTGTAGTTTAGGGGACTTATTTAAAATATATGAGATGTGGGGGACTTATTTAAGAATATTTTTAGATTTGGGGGACATCTTTAAAATATATGAGATTTGGAGGACCAATATAAGAAAAAACCAACCCCAAAAAAAAAAAAGGAAAGAAAGGGAAGCCTACAAAAAGTCGGGAAGAGTGGGGGGTGTCTGAAACACTTGGCGTCAAAGCTGGTGTCTGGAAATAATTTTTTAAATCCAATCCCGCCTCATTCTTCATTTTCGACGACCCATCAATTTCCTACGCCTTTTATTCTCTTCCCTGTTCAAGAAATCGACTACTCTGGTCTCCTATTTTAGAGAGCAAATCCAAAACCCAAACGTTTGATGGGGTCTATTTATTTACAAGCAATGTGTGGTGTGGGGGTGGAAGAGATGCCGCTCAGATGTTTGATGATATTCCTCATAGAGGTACCTCTTTTGCAACATATATGCTTTGATATTACTTTATATATATTCTGATAATCATGATTGCCATACTTTCTCAAAGGTATTATCCTGTGCTTTCTCAACGTAATTTCAGACTTTTGTATAGAGTGTTCGAGCCATCGCCTCGATTGCGCTAACGAAATGCTTTTTTATGTCAGTTCCTGAATATGCATGAGATAAATTGGTACATCGAAAGCTCATAAACAGAAGACACTGAGATTTTCAAAGGGGATGTAATAAGTTGCAATTTATTTGAACAAGTTCTCTTTAAAGTTTCAACATATATACATAGACCTAATGATCACTAAGGATCCATCTAACTAAACAGCTATTCCTTTTACATCACAACTACATTTTCTTATTGGGCAACTCAAGCTGCTACGAGCTCTGGAGCACTGTCCACGCTGAAAGTTGCCGGTTTACAATCTGTGAACTCGGAGAGAATTGCTCTGAATTCATCTCCTGTAAGAGTTTTTCTAGCAACACATCAACCAGCTTGTCCATAGCAGCTCGATTATTCCTGATGTGAGTCTTTGCAACTTCATAAGCCTTGTCGATGATTGCTTTGACTGACCTGTCAATATCTTCCGCAAGCTTCTCGGACATTGAGTTTCTTGCAAGCATTCTCATCACTACATCACTGCTTTGTACCGCTGGATCCACCAGTGCCCACGGCCAATCTCAGACATTCCAAACATAGTCACCATCTGATTCAATGGTTAAAAGAATAACAGTAAGAAAACCAATAGTCCTTCTCTCAAAAGAATAGTGATTTTTCTTGGAAAGAATACTCTTAGCATCTTGAACATGTATTTTTCTGTTTTAAATATAAACATACATTTTTCCCCTATATTTTTCCTGCTTGTTGTCTTTAGAAACATAAACTTTTATTGTACTGTGATCCTTTCTTTAGTAATGTAAACTTAAGGACCTAAGGTGCATTATGATGGTATACTTTTTAAAAAAATTACCTGTCTTGCTATCTGAGTTATCTGCTGCAAATCTCGGCTGCACCTGTTGTGATCTCTGACTCCCCAAAATTACTTCCTCTGCTGCTCTGCCACCAAGTCCTCCAACTATTCTAGCAAAATTTGTTGCTTTGAGACAAGAGCAGGGTCTCTCCTGGTAGGAACCATGTGAGACCACGAGCTTGTCCTCGTGGAATGAGGGTAACTTTTGTACTGGGTCATGCCGGAGTGAGTGTCCTATAGTTAGAAATAAGTTTGGATCAGATGAAACTTCTTGATTTCTTTGTATGATTATGTAGGTATATCAATATATCTTCATAGCACGCTTTAGATTCTAACAATAATAGCCATTTATGGAATATGCAAAAGATTCTTTCTCATTTGTGGGAAAATTTGTGCTACTTGTTAGAAGTTGGGTAAAGTAAAAGGTGGAGGGAATGGAAGAAATATCTTTGAGAGGTTGGATTTTACCATATGTTTCTTTGTTTTTATATCTACCAGTAATATGAAGGGGCCATGTACCAAAAAAAAAAAGGTCCATGTCTCAACCTTGTGCTTAGGTATATGCACCACCATTCAATTCCAACTCTATGATATCCAGAATGAAAAACTATTGGGCTAAACCATGCTTCCTGTTTTGTAGCATGCAATGCGATGTATAATATAGTCTAAAAATGGAAGAAAAATTGTTATGGTTGCTGTTAACTTCTTTATAACCATGCCTTTGTCTATTTTGATATATCATTAATAATATTGAAATCAATTTCTACTCAAAGGAAAGGCAGATTTTAAAGGGAAGTTTGTGAAGGAGAAATTCCAGAGTTTTAATATAAATTATGATTGTATTTGAAATCATATATATATATATGTGTGTGTGTGTGTGTGTGTGTGTGTGTGGCTAACGATAGAGATACTGGAAGAGGAGAAGAAGTTAATGGAGAAGAAGCCGGACATGAAGCTTGAGGAGAAGACCAAGAGGCTTAGGCAAGCTTGCTTCAAGGCCAATTACAAGAAGAGAAGGCTAACCATAATGGCTGCAGCAGAGGAACATCACTCTCCCGCTTTCTTTTGTAAAGGATCAGTTCTTGACTATTTCCATGGTCAAACTAAAAGATTTTAAGCTGATCAAACATGAATATTATAAGTATATAGCAGGCTAAACTTAGTTCTCAGCTTTTTTTTTATTTTTTTTATCAATGTAGTAGTAGTCAGCCTCTTTTGATTTTGGTTTTCTTGTAATATCCTTAGCTGTTTTAGTGCATGCCTTTTCATTTTCTTCTTTTTTTAATGGGTGCTTAGTTGGTGATTAAGTCTGAAATCTTGATTTTGATCATGGTTCAATATTGATTTGCAAAGGGTGTATAGAAAGAAGTATATCAACAAAATTAACAAAATTAATTTCATAAAAGGACCAGATTACGGAAAATATTACAGAGATACTAATTAATTGACAAAATGAGTAATGTATAGTGTGAAATATAGATAATTTAGAGGAGAAATCAAATTCTGAGACGTATTTTTAAAACAGAAGAGGAGATGGAAGGTATTACAGTACAAATTTGCGTACCAGTATCTGCTAGAAAAATGACAAAATTCAAAAATAAAAATGCGTGATTAAAAGTTGTTATCAATATTGAGATTAAAATTTCTCGAAAATAATAAAGGGAACAAATAGGGTTTTGCTTATAGTAGTCCCCAAATCTATCTTATTTTTAACTAAGTCCCCAAATCTCAAAATCTCATAGATTTTAAATAAGTCCCTCAAAACCATGTCTCATATATTTTAAGTAAGTCCCCAATTCTACAAGTTGTTGTTAAAAAGACCCTCCAAGTTAAAAATTATTTATTTACCTTTAATTAACTAATTTGCATTAATCTTACTAGTTTATCCCTCATCATCTCTAGCTAATTAGGCTGATACCCTAAACAACGCGGCAATAAGACTTACCAACAAATAATAAGTAGGACAAGAGGCAGAGAGACGAGTTCTGAGGAGAAATTAAGGCTTGGTTTGGTAGGAGGTGAAGTAGAGTGAAGAGAGGGACAAGGTTAGAATTTCTCTTTGCTAGAGGGTTTTGGATAGGAAGGTAAGGTGGTGTGAGGTAAGGTGAAGAGAGAGAAAGCGTCAAATGAACTAGAATTGTAGAGAGAAAAATCCCCATTTTGGAGGGACACAAGAGTGAGGTGAGAGAAATTAAAAATTAAACTAAAGTCATATATCTCCCCTTACTTCCCTTCAACCAAACAAGAAGCACAAAATGTATATTCTTCTTTGCACCTCATTGCACCTCAACCTCATACCTCCTACAAAACCAAGCCTAAGTAAGGTTGAGGAGGATAAAACATTCAAGATTAATGAAATTTAGTTAATTTAGAGTTAATCTAATGTTTTTATATAGAGGGACTTATTTAAGAGAACTTGTAGTTTAGGGACTTATTTAAAATATATGAGATGTGGGGACTTATTTAAGAATATTTTTAGATTTGGGGACATCTTTAAAATATATGAGATTTGGAGGACCAATATAAGAAAAACCAACCCAAAAAAAAAAAGGAAAGAAAGGGAAGCCAACAAAAGTCGGGAAGAGTGGGGGTGTCTGAAACACTTGGCGTCAAAGCTGGTGTCTGGAAATAATTATTCAAATCCAATCCCGCCTCATTCTTCATTTTCGACGACCCATCAATTTCCTACGCCTTTTATTCTCTTCCCTGTTCAAGAAATCGACTACTCTGGTCTCCTATTTTAGAGAGCAAATCCAAAACCCAAACGTTTGATGGGGTCTATTTATTTACAAGCAATGTGTGGTGTGGGGTGGAAGAGATGCCGCTCAGATGTTTGATGATATTCCTCATAGAGGTACCTCTTTTGCAACATATATGCTTTGATATTACTTTATATATATTCTGATAATCATGATTGCCATACTTTCTCAAAGGTATTATCCTGTGCTTTCTCAACGTAATTTCAGACTTTTGTATAGAGTGTTCGAGCCATCGCCTCGATTGCCTAACGAAATGCTTTTTATGTCAGTTCCTGAATATGCATGAGATAAATTGGTACATCGAAAGCTCATAAACAGAAGACACTGAGATTTTCAAAGGGGATGTAATAAGTTGCAATTTATTTGAACAAGTTCTCTTTAAAGTTTCAACATATATACATAGACCTAATGATCACTAAGGATCCATCTAACTAAACAGCTATTCCTTTTACATCACAACTACATTTTCTTATTGGGCAACTCAAGCTGCTACGAGCTCTGGAGCACTGTCCACGCTGAAAGTTGCCGGTTTACAATCTGTGAACTCGGAGAGAATTGCTCTGAATTCATCTCCTGTAAGAGTTTTTCTAGCAACACATCAACCAGCTTGTCCATAGCAGCTCGATTATTCCTGATGTGAGTCTTTGCAACTTCATAAGCCTTGTCGATGATTGCTTTGACTGACCTGTCAATATCTTCCGCAAGCTTCTCGGACATTGAGTTTCTTGCAAGCATTCTCATCACTACATCACTGCTTTGTACCGCTGGATCCACCAGTGCCCACGGCCAATCTCAGACATTCCAAACATAGTCACCATCTGATTCAATGGTTAAAAGAATAACAGTAAGAAAACCAATAGTCCTTCTCTCAAAAGAATAGTGATTTTTCTTGGAAAGAATACTCTTAGCATCTTGAACATGTATTTTTCTGTTTTAAATATAAACATACATTTTTCCCCTATATTTTTCCTGCTTGTTGTCTTTAGAAACATAAACTTTTATTGTACTGTGATCCTTTCTTTAGTAATGTAAACTTAAGGACCTAAGGTAATGATGATGGTATACTTTTTAAAAAATTACCTGTCTTGCTATCTGAGTTATCTGCTGCAAATCTCGGCTGCACCTGTTGTGATCTCTGACTCCCCAAAATTACTTCCTCTGCTGCTCTGCCACCAAGTCCTCCAACTATTCTAGCAAAATTTGTTGCTTTGAGACAAGAGCAGGGTCTCTCCTGGTAGGAACCATGTGAGACCACGAGCTTGTCCTCGTGGAATGAGGGTAACTTTTGTACTGGGTCATGCCGGAGTGAGTGTCCTATAGTTAGAAATAAGTTTGGATCAGATGAAACTTCTTGATTTCTTTGTATGATTATGTAGGTATATCAATATATCTTCATAGCACGCTTTAGATTCTAACAATAATAGCCATTTATGGAATATGCAAAAGATTCTTTCTCATTTGTGGGAAAATTTGTGCTACTTGTTAGAAGTTGGGTAAAGTAAAAGGTGGAGGGAATGGAAGAAATATCTTTGAGAGGTTGGATTTTACCATATGTTTCTTTGTTTTTATATCTACCAGTAATATGAAGGGGCCATGTACCAAAAAAAAAAAGGTCCATGTCTCAACCTTGTGCTTAGGTATATGCACCACCATTCAATTCCAACTCTATGATATCCAGAATGAAAAACTATTGGGCTAAACCATGCTTCCTGTTTTGTAGCATGCAATGCGATGTATAATATAGTCTAAAAATGGAAGAAAAATTGTTATGGTTGCTGTTAACTTCTTTATAACCATGCCTTTGTCTATTTTGATATATCATTAATAATATTGAAATCAATTTCTACTCAAAGGAAAGGCAGATTTTAAAGGGAAGTTTGTGAAGGAGAAATTCCAGAGTTTTAATATAAATTATGATTGTATTTGAAATCATATATATATATATATATATATATATATATATATATATATATATGTGTGTGTGTGTGTGTGTGTGTGTGTGTGTGTGTGTGTGTGTGTGTGTGTGCACGTCTCTTAAAAATGTGCATTCATGTGTGTGCGATTTGCTTCAATTTCTCCCATCAGAACAGCCAAATTTATAACAATCTAGTTTAGAGACTTTTCTTTAATCATGTTGAATGGAGAAGAAAACGCATGCAAACTATATGCCAGCTATTCAAAAGATGAAGAAGCGTATTTGATACTTACGCACAGATGGCGTGCCCAATCTCATGATAAGCAACCAGAATTTTGTTTTTCCCATCAGTCATTGTGGTTCCTTCTAAGCCTGCCACAATCCGGTCAATAGAATCATCGATCTCTTTCAAAGTTATCTTTGATTTGCCTCTTCGTCCAGCAAGAATGGCTGCTTCATTCATGAGGTTTGCCAAGTCAGCACCACTGAATCCTGGAGTTCTCATAGCCACGACATTGAGAGAGACATCCTTGTCAAGCTTCTTGTTGCTGCTGTGGACTTTAAGTATTTCTTCCCTTCCCCTTACATCAGGTAACCCAACTGTCACCTGTCAAAATTAACATAATATGTTTCAATCTCTATAATTAGCACCATTCTTGTGACCATCCGCTGATAAAATGTATTTTTTTTTACTGAGGGTTCATTTTTTGAGGGAAACATCCCCACTAATGTGTTATTAGTATGCCAACAATAAACACGACTTTTCCTCTTTATACTGCTGTCGTTTCTTTTTTATTTTATTTTATTTTTTTATGGTTCTCCTGTTGAATATTTGTATGTGTGTTTCGTGGTAACATGTAATTACTTAGTAGTACTAAATGGAAACATTATCATGTGGATGCATGCTAGTGAATCAGAGTGAGGCTAAAAAAATTTCTTTGCGAGAATCTTTCTAGCAATCTTAGTATGATTGTAATATAATTGGATGTGTAAATACTAGCTTGATTGCTGCTCTCATGGACTGCACCAAAGAAACATAATTTTTACCTGTCGGTCAAACCTCCCTGGTCTAAGCAAGGCTGAATCAAGAATTTCAGGTCGGTTTGTTGCGGCAAGAACAATAACCCCGCTATCCCCACTGAAACCATCCATTTCGGTGAGTAACTGGTTTAGTGTTTGCTCTCTTTCATCATTTCCTCCTCCAATTCCAGTCCCTCTTTGCCTTCCCACTGCATCAATCTCATCTATGAAAACTAGACATGGTGAGTTTGCCTTTGCCTTGTTGAACAAATCTCTCACCCTTGATGCTCCGACTCCTACAAACATTTCAATGAATTCTGATCCTGACAAGGAAAAGAAGGGAACTCCTGCCTCCCCTGCTATGGCTTTAGCCAGCAGCGTTTACCAGTTCCAGGAGGGCCAACTAGAAGAACTCCTTTAGGAATTCTTGCTCCAAGAGGCGAACTTCTCGGGTGATTTCAAGAACTCAACAATTTCTTTGAAATCTTGCTTGGCCTCGTCAACTCCAGCTACATCGTCAAATGTGATTCCTGTGTTCGGTTCCATCTGAAATTTTGCTTTAGACCTGTTACCAATTCTAGTTAATATGAGAAGTTCAATGCACCATATAAGATAACTGCTATTACCTTGTCCAACCATCCGGAAAAAATATATATATATATATATATATATATATATATATATATATATATATATATATATATATATATATATATATATATATATATATATATATATATATATATATATATATATGTGTGTGTGTGTGTGTGTGTGTGTGTGTGTGTGTGTGTGTGTGTGTGTGTGTGCACGTCTCTTAAAAATGTGCATTCATGTGTGTGCGATTTGCTTCAATTTCTCCCATCAGAACAGCCAAATTTATAACAATCTAGTTTAGAGACTTTTCTTTAATCATGTTGAATGGAGAAGAAAACGATGCAAACTATATGCCAGCTATTCAAAAGATGAAGAAGCGTGATTTGATACTTACGCACAGATGGCGTGCCCAATCTCATGATAAGCAACCAGAATTTTGTTTTTCCCATCAGTCATTGTGGTTCCTTCTAAGCCTGCCACAATCCGGTCAATAGAATCATCGATCTCTTTCAAAGTTATCTTTGATTTGCCTCTTCGTCCAGCAAGAATGGCTGCTTCATTCATGAGGTTTGCCAAGTCAGCACCACTGAATCCTGGAGTTCTCATAGCCACGACATTGAGAGAGACATCCTTGTCAAGCTTCTTGTTGCTGCTGTGGACTTTAAGTATTTCTTCCCTTCCCCTTACATCAGGTAACCCAACTGTCACCTGTCAAAATTAACATAATATGTTTCAATCTCTATAATTAGCACCATTCTTGTGACCATCCGCTGATAAAATGTATTTTTTTACTGAGGGTTCATTTTTGAGGGAAACATCCCCACTAATGTGTTATTAGTATGCCAACAATAAACACGACTTTTCCTCTTTATACTGCTGTCGCTTTTTTATTTTATTTTATTTTTTATGGTTCTCCTGTTGAATATTTGTATGTGTGTTTCGTGGTAACATGTAATTACTTAGTAGTACTAAATGGAAACATTATCATGTGGATGCATGCTAGTGAATCAGAGTGAGGCTAAAAAATTTCTTTATGAGAATCTTTCTAGCAATCTTAGTATGATTGTAATATAATTGGATGTGTAAATACTAGCTTGATTGCTGCTCTCATGGACTGCACCAAAGAAACATAATTTTTACCTGTCGGTCAAACCTCCCTGGTCTAAGCAAGGCTGAATCAAGAATTTCAGGTCGGTTTGTTATGCAAGAACAATAACCCGCTATCCCCACTGAAACCATCCATTTCGTGAGTAACTGGTTTAGTGTTTGCTCTCTTTCATCATTTCCTCCTCCAATTCCAGTCCCTCTTTGCCTTCCCACTGCATCAATCTCATCTATGAAAACTAGACATGGTGAGTTTGCCTTTGCCTTGTTGAACAAATCTCTCACCCTTGATGCTCCGACTCCTACAAACATTTCAATGAATTCTGATCCTGACAAGGAAAAGAAGGGAACTCCTGCCTCCCCTGCTATGGCTTTAGCCAGCAGCGTTTACCAGTTCCAGGAGGGCCAACTAGAAGAACTCCTTTAGGAATTCTTGCTCCAAGAGCGGCGAACTTCTCGGTGATTTCAAGAACTCAACAATTTCTTTGAAATCTTGCTTGGCCTCGTCAACTCCAGCTACATCGTCAAATGTGATTCCTGTGTTCGGTTCCATCTGAAATTTTGCTTTAGACCTGTTACCAATTCTAGTTAATATGAGAAGTTCAATGCACCATATAAGATAACTGCTATTACCTTGTCCAACCATCCGAAAATATATATATATATATATATATATATATATATATATATATATATATATATATATATATATATATATATATATATATATATATATATATAAATGAGATAGATTCCTAACTGTCTTCACTCTTGCCAAAATACTTGGAGAGAGTACAAAAGAAGAGAGTAACTGGACCATGAAAGCTCATAAACAGAAGACACTGAGATTTTCAAAGGGGATGTAATAAGTTGCAATTTATTTGAACAAGTTCTCTTTAAAGTTTCAACATATATACATAGACCTAATGATCACTAAGGATCCATCTAACTAAACAGCTATTCCTTTTACATCACAACTACATTTTCTTATTGGGCAACTGCTGCTACGAGCTCTGGAGCACTGTCCACGCTGAAAGTTGCCGGTTTACAATCTGTGAACTCGAGAGAATTGCTCTGAATTCATCTCCTGTAAGAGTTTCTTTTCTAGCAACACATCAACCAGCTTGTCCATAGCAGCTCGATTATTCCTGATGTGAGTCTTTGCAACTTCATAAGCCTTGTCGATGATTGCTTTGACTGACCTGTCAATATCTTCCGCAAGCTTCTCGGACATTGAGTTTCTTGCAAGCATTCTCATCACTACATCACTGCTTTGTACCGCTGGATCCACCAGTGCCCACGGGCCAATCTCAGACATTCCAAACATAGTCACCATCTGATTCAATGGTTAAAAGAATAACAGTAAGAAAACCAATAGTCCTTCTCTCAAAAAGAATAGTGATTTTTCTTGGAAAGAATACTCTTAGCATCTTCGAACATGTATTTTTTCTGTTTTAAATATAAACATACATTTTTCCCCTATATTTTTCCTGCTTGTTGTCTTTAGAAACATAAACTTTTATTGTACTGTGATCCTTTCTTTAGTACGTAAACTTAAGGACCTAAGGTACGTATGATGGTATACTTTTTAAAAAAAATTACCTGTCTTGCTATCTGAGTTATCTGCTGCAAATCTCCGGCTGCACCTGTTGTGATCTCTGACTCCCCAAAAATTACTTCCTCTGCTGCTCTGCCACCAAGTCCTCCAACTATTCTAGCAAAAATTTGTTGCTTTGAGACAAGAGCAGGGTCTTCTCCTGGTAGGAACCATGTGAGACCACGAGCTTGTCCTCGTGGAATGAGGGTAACTTTTTGTACTGGGTCATGCCCGGGAGTGAGTGTCCTATAGTTAGAAATAAGTTTGGATCAGATGAAACTTCTTGATTTCTTTGTATGATTATGTAGGTATATCAATATATCTTCATAGCACGCTTTAGATTCTAACAATAATAGCCATTTATGGAATATGCAAAAGATTCTTTCTCATTTGTGGGAAAATTTGTGCTACTTGTTAGAAGTTGGGTAAAGTAAAAGGTGGAGGGGAATGGAAGAAATATCTTTGAGAGGTTGGATTTTACCATATGTTTCTTTGTTTTTTTATATCTACCAGTAATATGAAGGGGCCATGTACCAAAAAAAAAAAAAGGTCCATGTCTCAACCTTGTGCTTAGGTATATGCACCACCATTCAATTCCAACTCTATGATATCCAGAATGAAAAACTATTGGGCTAAACCCGCATGCTTCCTGTTTTGTAGCATGCAATGCGATGTATAATATAGTCTAAAAATGGAAGAAAAAATTGTTATGGTTGCTGTTAACTTCTTTATAACCATGCCTTTGTCTATTTTGATATATCATTAATAATATTGAAATCAATTTCTACTCAAAGGAAAGGCAGATTTTTAAAGGGAAGTTTGTGAAGGAGAAATTCCAGAGTTTTAATATAAATTATGATTGTATTTGAAATCATATATATATATATATATGTGTGTGTGTGTGTGTGTGTGTGTGTGTGTGTGTGTGTGTGTGTGTGTGCACTCTTTAAAAATGTGCATTCATGTGTGCGCATTTGCTTCAATTTCTCCCATCAGAACAGCCAAATTTATAACAATCTAGTTTAGAGACTTTTCTTTAATCATGTTGAATGGAGAAGAAAACGCATGCAAACTATATGCCAGCTATTCAAAAGATGAAGAAGCGTATTTGATACTTACGCACAGATGGCGTGCCCAATCTCATGATAAGCAACCAGAATTTTGTTTTTCCCATCAGTCATTGTGGTTCCTTCTAAGCCTGCCACAATCCGGTCAATAGAATCATCGATCTCTTTCAAAGTTATCTTTGATTTGCCTCTTCGTCCAGCAAGAATGGCTGCTTCATTCATGAGGTTTGCCAAGTCAGCACCACTGAATCCTGGAGTTCTCATAGCCACGACATTGAGAGAGACATCCTTGTCAAGCTTCTTGTTGCTGCTGTGGACTTTAAGTATTTCTTCCCTTCCCCTTACATCAGGTAACCCAACTGTCACCTGTCAAAATTAACATAATATGTTTCAATCTCTATAATTAGCACCATTCTTGTGACCATCCGCTGATAAAATGTATTTTTTTTTACTGAGGGTTCATTTTTTGAGGGAAACATCCCCACTAATGTGTTATTAGTATGCCAACAATAAACACGACTTTTCCTCTTTATACTGCTGTCGCTTTTTTATTTTATTTTATTTTTTATGGTTCTCCTGTTGAATATTTGTATGTGTGTTTCGTGGTAACATGTAATTACTTAGTAGTACTAAATGGAAACATTATCATGTGGATGCATGCTAGTGAATCAGAGTGAGGCTAAAAAATTTCTTTAGAATCTTTCTAGCAATCTTAGTATGATTGTAATATAATTGGATGTGTAAATACTAGCTTGATTGCTGCTCTCATGGACTGCACCAAAGAAACATAATTTTTACCTGTCGGTCAAACCTCCCTGGTCTAAGCAAGGCTGAATCAAGAATTTCAGGTCGGTTTGTTGCGGCAAGAACAATAACCCGCTATCCCCACTGAAACCATCCATTTCGTGAGTAACTGGTTTAGTGTTTGCTCTCTTTCATCATTTCCTCCTCCAATTCCAGTCCCTCTTTGCCTTCCCACTGCATCAATCTCATCTATGAAAACTAGACATGGTGAGTTTGCCTTTGCCTTGTTGAACAAATCTCTCACCCTTGATGCTCCGACTCCTACAAACATTTCAATGAATTCTGATCCTGACAAGGAAAAGAAGGGAACTCCTGCCTCCCCTGCTATGGCTTTAGCCAGCAGCTTTACCAGTTCCAGGAGGGCCAACTAGAAGAACTCCTTTAGGAATTCTTGCTCCAAGAGCGGCGAACTTCTCGGGTGATTTCAAGAACTCAACAATTTCTTTGAAATCTTGCTTGGCCTCGTCAACTCCAGCTACATCGTCAAATGTGATTCCTGTGTTCGGTTCCATCTGAAATTTTGCTTTAGACCTGTTACCAATTCTAGTTAATATGAGAAGTTCAATGCACCATATAAGATAACTGCTATTACCTTGTCCAACCATCCGATATATATATATATATATATATATATATATATATATATATATATATATATATATATATATATATATATATATATATATATATATATATATATATATATATATATATATATATAAATGAGATAGATTCTAACTGTCTTCACTCTTGCCAAAATACTTGGAGAGAGTACAAAAGAAGAGAGTAACTGGACCATGCAAGCTATAAACTAAATGTCTGTAGTTCAAAAAAAATTTCCTTTTTCTTTTGAGAGAGTAACAAGTTGATATACTGCTGTTTTGAAGAAATTTGTGTGGCATTGTCAAATTAGTAGCTTAAATTTTTACGGTATATCTTCCAGGGGAACAAGAGAGAGCTTTAACTTAAAAAGTGCAGTTCAAATCATATGATCGAACAAACTGACCAATTTAATGGCTTGAGGAGGATAAAACATTCAAGATTAATGAAATTTAGTTAATTTAGAGTTAATCTAATGTTTTTATATAGAGGGACTTATTTAAGAGAACTTGTAGTTTAGGGACTTATTTAAGAGAACTTGTAGTTTAGGGACTTATTTAAAATATATGAGATGTGGGGACTTATTTAAAATATATGAGATGTGGGGACTTATTTAAAATATATGAGATTTGGAGGACCAATATAAGAAAACCAACCCAAAAAAAAAAAAGGAAAGAAAGGGAAGCCAACAAAAGTCGGGAAGAGTGGGGGTGTCTGAAACACTTGGCGTCAAAGCTGGTGTCTGGAAATAATTATTCAAATCCAATCCCGCCTCATTCTTCATTTTCGACGACCCATCAATTTCCTACGCCTTTTATTCTCTTCCCTGTTCAAGAAATCGACTACTCTGGTCTCCTATTTTAGAGAGCAAATCCAAAACCCAAACGTTTGATGGGGTCTATTTATTTACAAGCAATGTGTGGTGTGGGGGTGGAAGAGATGCCGCTCAGATGTTTGATGATATTCCTCATAGAGGTACCTCTTTTGCAACATATATGCTTTGATATTACTTTATATATATTCTGATAATCATGATTGCCATACTTTCTCAAAGGTATTATCCTGTGCTTTCTCAACGTAATTTCAGACTTTTGTATAGAGTGTTCGAGCCATCGCCTCGATTGCGCTAACGAAATGCTTTTTTATGTCAGTTCCTGAATATGCATGAGATAAATTGGTACATCGAAAGCTCATAAACAGAAGACACTGAGATTTTCAAAGGGGATGTAATAAGTTGCAATTTATTTGAACAAGTTCTCTTTAAAGTTTCAACATATATACATAGACCTAATGATCACTAAGGATCCATCTAACTAAACAGCTATTCCTTTTACATCACAACTACATTTTCTTATTGGGCAACTCAAGCTGCTACGAGCTCTGGAGCACTGTCCACGCTGAAAGTTGCCGGTTTACAATCTGTGAACTCGGAGAGAATTGCTCTGAATTCATCTCCTGTAAGAGTTTCTTTTTCTAGCAACACATCAACCAGCTTGTCCATAGCAGCTCGATTATTCCTGATGTGAGTCTTTGCAACTTCATAAGCCTTGTCGATGATTGCTTTGACTGACCTGTCAATATCTTCCGCAAGCTTCTCGGACATTGAGTTTCTTGCAAGCATTCTCATCACTACATCACTGCTTTGTACCGCTGGATCCACCAGTGCCCACGGGCCAATCTCAGACATTCCAAACATAGTCACCATCTGATTCAATGGTTAAAAGAATAACAGTAAGAAAACCAATAGTCCTTCTCTCAAAAAGAATAGTGATTTTTCTTGGAAAGAATACTCTTAGCATCTTCGAACATGTATTTTTTCTGTTTTAAATATAAACATACATTTTTTCCCCTATATTTTTCCTGCTTGTTGTCTTTAGAAACATAAACTTTTATTGTACTGTGATCCTTTCTTTAGTAATGTAAACTTAAGGACCTAAGGTAATGATGATGGTATACTTTTTAAAAAATTACCTGTCTTGCTATCTGAGTTATCTGCTGCAAATCTCCGGCTGCACCTGTTGTGATCTCTGACTCCCCAAAAATTACTTCCTCTGCTGCTCTGCCACCAAGTCCTCCAACTATTCTAGCAAAAATTTGTTGCTTTGAGACAAGAGCAGGGTCTTCTCCTGGTAGGAACCATGTGAGACCACGAGCTTGTCCTCGTGGAATGAGGGTAACTTTTTGTACTGGGTCATGCCCGGGAGTGAGTGTCCTATAGTTAGAAATAAGTTTGGATCAGATGAAACTTCTTGATTTCTTTGTATGATTATGTAGGTATATCAATATATCTTCATAGCACGCTTTAGATTCTAACAATAATAGCCATTTATGGAATATGCAAAAGATTCTTTCTCATTTGTGGGAAAATTTGTGCTACTTGTTAGAAGTTGGGTAAAGTAAAAGGTGGAGGGAATGGAAGAAATATCTTTGAGAGGTTGGATTTTACCATATGTTTCTTTGTTTTTATATCTACCAGTAATATGAAGGGGCCATGTACCAAAAAAAAAAGGTCCATGTCTCAACCTTGTGCTTAGGTATATGCACCACCATTCAATTCCAACTCTATGATATCCAGAATGAAAAACTATTGGGCTAAACCCGCATGCTTCCTGTTTTGTAGCATGCAATGCGATGTATAATATAGTCTAAAAATGGAAGAAAAATTGTTATGGTTGCTGTTAACTTCTTTATAACCATGCCTTTGTCTATTTTGATATATCATTAATAATATTGAAATCAATTTCTACTCAAAGGAAAGGCAGATTTTAAAGGGAAGTTTGTGAAGGAGAAATTCCAGAGTTTTTAATATAAATTATGATTGTATTTGAAATCATATATATATATATATGTGTGTGTGTGTGTGTGTGTGTGTGTGTGTGTGTGTGTGTGTGTGTGTGCACGTCTCTTAAAAAATGTGCATTCATGTGTGTGCGCATTTGCTTCAATTTCTCCCATCAGAACAGCCAAATTTATAACAATCTAGTTTAGAGACTTTTCTTTAATCATGTTGAATGGAGAAGAAAACGCATGCAAACTATATGCCAGCTATTCAAAAGATGAAGAAGCGTATTTGATACTTACGCACAGATGGCGTGCCCAATCTCATGATAAGCAACCAGAATTTTGTTTTTCCCATCAGTCATTGTGGTTCCTTCTAAGCCTGCCACAATCCGGTCAATAGAATCATCGATCTCTTTCAAAGTTATCTTTGATTTGCCTCTTCGTCCAGCAAGAATGGCTGCTTCATTCATGAGGTTTGCCAAGTCAGCACCACTGAATCCTGGAGTTCTCATAGCCACGACATTGAGAGAGACATCCTTGTCAAGCTTCTTGTTGCTGCTGTGGACTTTAAGTATTTCTTCCCTTCCCTTACATCAGGTAACCCAACTGTCACCTGTCAAAATTAACATAATATGTTTCAATCTCTATAATTAGCACCATTCTTGTGACCATCCGCTGATAAAATGTATTTTTTTACTGAGGGTTCATTTTTGAGGGAAACATCCCCACTAATGTGTTATTAGTATGCCAACAATAAACACGACTTTTCCTCTTTATACTGCTGTCGCTTTTTTATTTTATTTTATTTTTTATGGTTCTCCTGTTGAATATTTGTATGTGTGTTTCGTGGTAACATGTAATTACTTAGTAGTACTAAATGGAAACATTATCATGTGGATGCATGCTAGTGAATCAGAGTGAGGCTAAAAAATTTCTTTATGAGAATCTTTCTAGCAATCTTAGTATGATTGTAATATAATTGGATGTGTAAATACTAGCTTGATTGCTGCTCTCATGGACTGCACCAAAGAAACATAATTTTTACCTGTCGGTCAAACCTCCCTGGTCTAAGCAAGGCTGAATCAAGAATTTCAGGTCGGTTTGTTGCGGCAAGAACAATAACCCCGCTATCCCCACTGAAACCATCCATTTCGGTGAGTAACTGGTTTAGTGTTTGCTCTCTTTCATCATTTCCTCCTCCAATTCCAGTCCCTCTTTGCCTTCCCACTGCATCAATCTCATCTATGAAAACTAGACATGGTGAGTTTGCCTTTGCCTTGTTGAACAAATCTCTCACCCTTGATGCTCCGACTCCTACAAACATTTCAATGAATTCTGATCCTGACAAGGAAAAGAAGGGAACTCCTGCCTCCCCTGCTATGGCTTTAGCCAGCAGCGTTTTACCAGTTCCAGGAGGGCCAACTAGAAGAACTCCTTTAGGAATTCTTGCTCCAAGAGCGGCGAACTTCTCGGGTGATTTCAAGAACTCAACAATTTCTTTGAAATCTTGCTTGGCCTCGTCAACTCCAGCTACATCGTCAAATGTGATTCCTGTGTTCGGTTCCATCTGAAATTTTGCTTTAGACCTGTTACCAATTCTAGTTAATATGAGAAGTTCAATGCACCATATAAGATAACTGCTATTACCTTGTCCAACCATCCGATATATATATATATATATATATATATATATATATATATATATATATATATATATATATATATATATATATATATATATATATATATATATATATATATATATATATATATATATAAATGAGATAGATTCCTAACTGTCTTCACTCTTGCCAAAATACTTGGAGAGAGTACAAAAGAAGAGAGTAACTGGACCATGCAAGCTATAAACTAAATGTCTGTAGTTCAAAAAAAATTTTCCTTTTTCTTTTGAGAGAGTAACAAGTTGATATACTGCTGTTTTGAAGAAATTTGTGTGGCATTGTCAAATTAGTAGCTTAAATTTTACGGTATATCTTCCAGGGGAACAAGAGAGAGCTTTAACTTAAAAAAAGTGCAGTTCAAATCATATGATCGAACAAACTGACCAATTTAATGGCTTTATGAGGAAAAATAACAAGAGACAATATTTTTGCTCAAGGAAACAGACCTTAGTAGCTAAGAACCTAAAGCTTTTGGTTTGATATGTGAAAAGACTACTATAGAGTAGAAGTAGAACAGATTTTCAAATGAAAAGAACTATACAGTTAATTTCTAACTAGTCTAAATATATTCCCTATGTAATCTATATTTTTTGGTGGAACTGATATATTACCTTCCCAGGCCAAAGGGCAAGTTGGGGCCTCCTGGAGTATTTAGCGAAGAATTCCTCAAGAACAAAGAACCAAGGAGTAGCAAAGGAAACCCAAAATTTGTGAGGAAATCAAGAATTGCAAGCCCATAATTTGGTTCCATAGGATGGACTGCAAAGTCCACTTCCTTCTCTTTCAGCTTTCTTAGCAGCTCCTGTGGTAGCCCAGGTAACTGCACTCTAACCCTCTGAATTTTGTTTAGGGCCGGATTGGATATCTCAGCAATTGCAACGGTGCCGTTCTCAAATAGGTCTACCTTTTTCACAGCACCTTCCTTTAAGTACTCCAAGAATCTTGAGTACGACATTCGGCTGGATGTAGACTCTTGAGGGCTCTCTGGTTCAGCTCTTACTGGCTGAACAGAAGATAACCCTGCTGCTAGGAGGCCTGTGCTAAACGATTGCAGTAGCTTTCTTCTTGCAATATTGACATCTGAAGCTGGTCTTTGATTTTTGTTCTCTCTGGAGGAGAACTTGCTATGGTTGTCTTTTGAGATATCCTGACACTTGAAGGCAGGGGAGTGGGTTGTAGTAAGAGAAAGTGCAGGTGACATATTTCACTGCTAGGAATGGAAAGTTTCTTCTCAGTTGCAAGTTTTGATTCAAAGCTATGTAGTAGGCAGTTGGGCTTTTGACAGTTGATTGGTTTTGGAGGGAATACAGAGGTTTGTTTAAATAGCCTGCGCGGTTGCGTTTTGCTGACTCACGGAGAGGCTTTTAAGTTTAACCTGTTCTTTTCATCTGTGCCGTTCATCATGATATGAAGGAAACTGATCTTTCACTAGGTTTTTTCTGATTCAAATTTGAGAAAATGGGATCAAACATTGAACTTGTGGTAGAATGTTAGCAGAGTCTCTCTAGAATTAGATATGATGCTTCCAGTACATTCTTTGGTTCTGAAATGTCACTGTTTTGCTGTCTTTTACTCTTTATCTTGAAACATCTAGTGTTTTTTGATGCATGATTGTAGAATTGGAAATTTGAGGTGAGGTTTTCACAGTGGTTTTGTGTGGAAGGTGTGTAGGACACTTGGAAATTGTCCCTTTCCATGGAGTCCATATCAAAGATATGTTGCTGGTTCATATTCACTTGCTGACCACACATGTGGAACTATAAGGTATTTCTTCAATAAAAAATTTCTTCGGATTAGTTTGATTTTGATCGGGTGTGTGCTATAATTATGGTATGTGATCTACTCCTCTTTGCTCTTCTATAGGTCCATTGACATGGCGGGGCCTGCGGGGCTCGGGCCTGTGAGGCCCATGGGCTGCATATTCTCGTTTGGTGGAGCTACACAAGTCCAGACCTTCCTAGCCTACTGGCAGGTTAAATTAATGGGCTCTATATAGGTTTTGGTGGCAAACAAACGGCAGGTTATTTTATTTATTTATTTATTTATTTTTGACAACCAAAAGAAATGTCAGGTTTTTGCGTCCACACTATTAGTCATTATCTTCAATAATACTTTCATACTTCACATGACACATGGCATTCATTTCATTGGACAACATACAAATATGATAATAAATCAAGAGGATATCTCCTGTTGAATCACTGTGGGAATGCATTTAATTAGGTTTTGGTGCCAACCTAACCGACTAATGTTGTTATTATTAACAAATTATTACGACGCATAAGGTAAGGGAATCTAATGTCAAATTAGCAATGTTTTAGGTGACCTTCACCAGTTAACCACCTCACAAGTAATGTGGGATTCCATTAATCATATAAACTAATCCATGGATGCAGTTGTGGAAAGCTACAAATGAGAATATCCCAACATCAATTGATGGGTTTTAAGTGTGGAAGCAATTACTTTCTGTTTGCTGGATATCATGCAGGACTCTTTTTCTCTCTTCCTTTTTTTAATTTGTCTTTTCTTTAAACAATCAAACTTTTTATTTGTTGCTAAATGGATACAACAGAATATGCCAATTCAAATGCTCCCAAGTTCTTTACCTATAAATGGATGGCTGCAATGAACCAAATAAGCACGTACCTCTTTATACCAATCATGGCACTAGAATTGTTTACTCTTCGGCTTCTTTTAGCTCTCTGCCTTTTATCAGTCCAAACGTTTGCTCAAGATTTTGATTTCTTTTACTTCGTCCAGCAGGTGACTTATTCACTAGGCATTGTTAAGCAAGTTATAGTTCTTCTTCTTTACCTCAAGAGAGACAAAAAAACATCATAATTGTTCTTTTATTATGTAACTTTAAAAAAAAAAATTTTTTTGGTTGTTACAGTGGCCAGGATCCTATTGTGACACCCAGCAAAGATGTTGCTATCCTTCATCTGGGAAGCCGGCAGCTGACTTCGGAATCCATGGACTCTGGCCTAACTACAATGATGGCTCCTATCCTTCTAACTGTGATCCCAGCGTTCCTTTTAATCCATCCAAGGTGCAGTGCAGTTATCATTCCTTGGCTTAATTTCTTAAAGCTAAAGACTGGAATAGTTATGTTTTTTTTTTTTAAAGGAAATGAAAACAATTATATATGTTGAAAGATCTTGTTTTCAAACACGGGGAAAAATATCAACCGTGCAGAGGGGTGGTGGTGGTTATATATAATGAGGGCAATATATTATTAACTGTTTGCTTTAAAATAATGGCCTTCTAATTCATATCGGAGAATGTCATGTCCAATTTAACTTATAACGTATTTGATTTTCAAGAATCATGCTCATCTTTTGTTTAAAGGAAAAAAAAAATCAAAGTTATATCAGGCTCGCAACGATGATTCCCATTTTTTTAACCTTTCCATTAGCTGTGCTAAACTTGACAGATAAGCAATCATTTCTGAGTGTTGGTCATTTCACGGCAGAAATATTAGATATTAGTCACAATATTCCAGGTACGCTTCTATGTGGATGTCTCCAATCATATAGAACATAACATATCGTAACAATACCGTTACAGTTACAATGACTCTTTCTCTATTATTATTGAGATGACGTTCCAAATTGTTTATACTGTACCCAGTCATCTTTTTCTTCTCTATATTATATTATATTAAAGAAAATGATGCAAAGAGTTTGACGCAATTTCGTATCGAGTCATCTTTTTCTTCTTTATATTATATGTAACGTTTGAGTATTAACCCATCTCCCATCCTTATCTTGCTTACTAATGCATGTTAAAGATAACTGCGATCCCTTAATCATGCTAACATAATAATTAATGAGCAGATTAGTGATTTGGTGGACAGTATGCAAACAAACTGGCCATCTCTTGCTTGCCCCAGCAGCGATGGCAATACGTTTTGGTCACACGAATGGACAAAACATGGAACCTGCTCCGAATCAGTCTTGGATGAACATGGCTACTTCAATGCTGCACTCCACCTCAGGAACCAAGTGAATCTCCTTCAAGCACTGCGCAACTCAGGTACCAAAATATATCCCAAAATAATGTTTTACCTCTTTTTTTTAAAAGTAATTTTGTTCTCCCCTTATTTTCCTGACATCTTTATGTTGTGTTATGCATCAGGGATCGAGCCTAACGACCAATCCTACAGCTTGAATAGCATAAGTCAGGCCATTAGTGACGCTACAGGATACATACCGGGGATAGAATGCAACAGAGATGAATCTGGAAATGACCAACTTTATCAAGTACATGTGTGTGTGGATACTTCAGGGACCAGTCTTACTGACTGCCCTGTTCTGCCTCATGGCAAATGCTCCTCCCAAATACATTTTCCTTCTTTCTAATCAAGAAATGCGTCGATGAGGAGCAAATGTAATAGGCAGTGTCAATTGGTGATTGTTATTGGATCCTGTATTTTTCTGGCAATGCATTTCTTTTCTTTTATTATTATTAATATTATTATTTCTGCAAATGGTGTACTCCACATGGTGAGTCACTGGGCTTGCATGTTCGGTAAACAATGCTTGAAAAAGATGGAATAAATATTTTTAAAAGATAATGAGATACTTGATATGAAATCAGGTGAAATAACAATTGATTAAATGTGTTAAAATAGTGACGCGTTGTAATAGGGGGAGAAAAAAAAGAGCCCCTGAAAGTTTGGTTCCCTTCATATATATCTACTATCGCCAAACAGGTCAGAGACCTTTGCTTTTCGAGAGAGAAACATGTTTCTCGGCAAAGCAAGACTTTCTCAATAAATTATGTCGGTGGAAATTCTAAGTATATGGGCAATAATTGTATATGTTCTAATCAAATTAACCAAATTAAGACGGAGTTTTCTATCCTTTTATCATTCAGGTGAATATAAACAATACAAAAGACGAGATAACACAACTAGACCAGGCTTGAGATGCCCAGATGCTACAGTTCCTATCATCATCATCTTTTTTTTTTTTTTTTGGGCGCGGTCGCTAGTCAGAAAAACATTATATCTTTAGCTAGAGGCCCACATATAAAGGCCCATCCAAACAGGTTAAATTTCCTTAAGATAGGATCTTGTCCTTAGGCCCTGTTTTGTTTGAGAGAAAGGGAGAGAAAAGAAAAGGAAAGAGAAAGTAAAAAGAAAGGAAAGAAAAAGAAAAGAAAATGATATTGCTTTTATTGTTTGGTTAGTAAGAATATTGTAATGAAAGTTAGAAGAAAATTCATAAGAAAGTCATTTTCTCTTGTTTAGTTACCTTTTGAGAAAAAGGAAGAAAATTATCACAACATAATTTTAATTCATACTTTTAGAATTAGATATAGATTTTAAATAATTTACAAAAATAATTAAATTAAATTGTCATTCTACCATATTTTCAAAAAATTATAAGTTACGGAACATGTTTGCACAATCTTAACTCAAGAAAATTGAGTTAAATTTACGATGGCACTAATTTGCATATAATCTTACATGGTTTTGGACTTGCAAGTTATTCATAACCTCAGGTGAAGAATGATGATTTGAATAAGGTCTAGAAAATAATGCAGTTCAAGCATAATTATTCAAAATCAGTATCATTCATATCATGAGAAGTAACAAGATAATAAACATGTATTTTAAAAAAATTGGCAATTTCCTTACACAAGAACTTGAGTGGCCATCAACATCAAGTTTGTAAAGATTAACAAGCAGAAGCACAACCACAATTCCACTAATTAGATAACAATATTTCTCACACATAATATTTACAAAAAGAAAGGTCAATGAAAGAACCAAAACAGAACCATGGAATGCATTCAGATAAAAATGAACTAGTCATGATCTAACCTAAGCAAATCTAAAGTAAATGTCATGATATTCCTAATATAAAGTAAAATCCATTTCTAGTCACAAAGTCTATTACAATCAATTTCATATAGAAAATCTTAACCAGAGAGAGAGAGAGAGAGAGATAAATCTGCTGAAGTCCTTGATTTTTTATTTTAATGAGCCCATCAAAACATTGATCTCGCATCCTTCATCCACTGAAATTAATTCAAAGAAATTCAAACAAGTACAATATAAACATCAAAACCTATAAAATGAAGTCTTAACATTCTTTTAGAAGAAAAATGAAACTACCACTCATCGTGTCATGGTTCCTTTCTTAAGACTAATCATCAGAATCTTAAAACATGACAAGAAATATGCTAATATCATAGTAATATTCAGTAGATAGATTTACCAACTACTACTTTTTTTTGGGCGACAAACTCAAAACGACGAAAAAGGAAAGTTTATTGTCTCAGAAGGATTGAAACATATAAGATATCGTAGTAAGATCCTAATATCATAACTTATCAAGTTTCAAGATTGTGAAAGAATCTAGTCTAAATTTTTAATTTCTCAGCAGTTCAATACTCTTTGATCAAATTTTCAATATAATTTTCATCAATTTGCAGCTGTTGGTCCTGCAAGGTGTTCACTGAACAATGGAGGTTGTTGGTCAGAAACAAGGAATGGGCAAACAATTTCTGCTTGTTCAGTTTAGTGACGTTAACTTATGCTACATTAGGCGTACATGTAATCGGTCCTACATAGATTGACAATTTCAGAGTGTAAATTAAATTACCTCCTAATACCGATACCAAGATTGTGTGATGTCCATCCAAGCTTTATCTCCAACCACCTTTTCCTCCGATGAATTGGTAACCCAATGAAGTTCCTTCCTCGAGCCGCATCCTCAGTAAGATAATTGTAGGCTACAAGCTGTGCGTCCTCATTGAGCCCTTCAACTTTCGAAAGCTCCTCAAATATCTCTCCTTCTGTGTAAAAAAGAGGACCAGTCTTCCAAAGTTGTGCGTCCTTCACGACAATCTCTATCACTTTGTTGAGTAAGTCGCTCCATAAGTAAGTTCCTATGTTCATCTTTTTGAGCTAAGATAGATCTATCTATATACTCCACTTCGTAGATATTAGTTGCCATAATAGCATCTCAGATATGCCGATATGTACCACAATCCTTCTTTAACATTTTATCTTTTTCCTTTGTATAGCCCATTCATCATCTTCGTTTGTCTACAAATTCAAACACTTTCTATGGTAAGCACATCACAAACTAAACCCTAATGTTCATAGTCAAAGGTAAAGAAGGGATGAAATCTCACTGAACTATAACATTTATATTTTCTAACTATGTCACTACAAATTCTTAATCTTGCATTGAAATAAGAATTAGCAGAAAATTTAAGGATTGGAAGATGGAAATTGGTTAACGGAGAAGGTCACTCCCAAACCCAGCAGGAAATAAGATACACTTTCCACCAAATAGCATGAATAAATCGAAAGAGCTACATATTAGGAGGAACAATCAATGAACCAAGTCAAAAAGAGGCATGCAATATCTGCCAAAATTTCAACAAGGATAAAAGCGTCCAAAAAAATTAGTCCAACATTTGAGACCATGCTTAGATTATTAGAATAGACTACAATCTAATATAAATGCCTTAATATTACTCTTTCAAGCTGACGCAATATAGTTTCAGCATCCGCACAAAATTAGTTTTGAAGGCAGTCCATCAAAATTGCAATTGTATAAAAGTCAAGGTCACTAGGACACACAACCACTCATCCTCATATAATACACTTCAATATACCATTAATAAAATTCATGCTAATGTGAGGTTGCAACTGCTCTTTATGGAACTCATTGAGGAAAAAAGATGCTTAAAGGCTGCCGCCAATAATCTATCTACTGAACAATAAATTCTACATCAGAAAGAAGAGAAGATTAAAAAAAAGTTTTATGTGTTCAGAAGCAAAAGATCAAGATAAAACCAAGCATCTTATGAACACATTATTAAGGGTTTAGCGGAATAGACTCAAAACAAACATCTACCCGAGCAATGCATATACCGAAGATAGAGCACTTAAATATCAGCGGTATAGTGCTATATTTAAGTTGAACAAGTGTTTGATTGGCGTCAAACTAGGATTTAGGCAAAGTTAAACTAGTGTTTAATCACCATAGATCTAGAGAGAGAGAGAGATAAATCTGAAGTCCTTGATTTTTTATTTTAATGAGCCCATCAAAACATTGATCTCAGATCCTTCATCCACTGAAATTAATTCAAAGAAATTCAAACAAGTACAATATAAACATCAAAACCTATAAAATGAAGTCTTAACATTCTTTTAGAAGAAAAATGAAACTACCACTCATCGTGTCATGGTTCCTTTCTTAAGACTAATCATCGAATCTTAAAACATGACAAGAAATATGCTAATATCATAGTAATATTCAGTAGATAGATTTACCAACTACTACTTTTTGGGCGACAAACTCAAAACGACGAAAAAGGAAAGTTTATTGTCTGTAAAGGATTGAAACATATAAGATATCGTAGTAAGATCCTAATATCATAACTTATCAAGTTTCAGTATTGTGAAAGAATCTAGTCTAAATTTTTAATTTCTCAGCAGTTCAATACTCTTTGATCAAATTTTCAATATAATTTTCATCAATTTGCAGCTGTTGGTCCTGCAAGGTGTTCACTGAACAATGGAGGTTGTTGGTCAGAAACAAGGAATGGGCAAACAATTTCTGCTTGTTCAGTTTAGTGACGTTAACTTATGCTACATTAGGCGTACATGTAATCGGTCCTACATAGATTGACAATTTCAGAGTGTAAATTAAATTACCTCCTAATACCGATACCAAGATTGTGTGATGTCCATCCAAGCTTTATCTCCAACCACCTTTTCCTCCGATGAATTGGTAACCCAGTGAAGTTCCTTCCTCGAGCCGCATCCTCAGTAAGATAATTGTAGGCTACAAGCTGTGCGTCCTCATTGAGCCCTTCAACTTTCGAAAGCTCCTCAAATATCTCTCCTTCTGTGTAAAAAAGAGGACCAGTCTTCCAAAGTTGTGCGTCCTTCACGACAATCTCTATCACTTTGTTGAGTAAGTCGCTCCATAAGTAAGTTCCTATGTTCATCTTTTTGAGCTAAGATAGATCTATCTATATACTCCACTTCGTAGATATTAGTTGCCATAATAGCATCTGCATATGCTGCATATGCAGCCACAATCCTTGCTGAACATTTTATCTTTTTCCTTTGTATAGCCCATTCATCATCTTCGTTTGTCTACAAATTCAAACACTTTCTATGGTAAGCACATCACAAACTAAACCCTAATGTTCATAGTCAAAGGTAAAGAAGGGATGAAATCTCACTGAACTATAACATTTATATTTTCTAACTATGTCACTACAAATTCTTAATCTTGCATTGAAATAAGAATTAGCAGAAAATTTAAGGATTGGAAGATGGAAATTGGTTAACGGAGAAGGTCACTCCCAAACCCAGCAGGAAATAAGATACACTTTCCACCAAATAGCATGAATAAATCGAAAGAGCTACATATTAGGAGGAACAATCAATGAACCAAGTCAAAAAGAGGCATGCAATATCTGCCAAAATTTCAACAAGGATAAAAGCGTCCAAAAAAATTAGTCCAACATTTGAGACCATGCTTAGATTATTAGAATAGACTACAATCTAATATAAATGCCTTAATATTACTCTTTCAAGCTGACGCAATATAGTTTCAGCATCCGCACAAAATTAGTTTTGAAGGCAGTCCATCAAAATTGCAATTGTATAAAAGTCAAGGTCACTAGGACACACAACCACTCATCCTCATATAATACACTTCAATATACCATTAATAAAATTCATGCTAATGTGAGGTTGCAACTGCTCTTTATGGAACTCATTGAGGAAAAAAGATGCTTAAAGGCTGCCGCCAATAATCTATCTACTGAACAATAAATTCTACATCAGAAAGAAGAGAAGATTAAAAAAAAGTTTTATGTGTTCAGAAGCAAAAGATCAAGATAAAACCAAGCATCTTATGAACACATTATTAAGGGTTTAGCGGAATAGACTCAAAACAAACATCTACCCGAGCAATGCATATACCGAAGATAGAGCACTTAAATATCAGCGGTATAGTGCTATATTTAAGTTGAACAAGTGTTTGATTGGCGTCAAACTAGGATTTAGGCAAAGTTAAACTAGTGTTTAATCACCATAGATCTAGAGAGAGAGAGGAGATGGAGTCGAATTTTGGAGAGAGAGGCAAGAGATCGGGGAAAGAGTTGGGAGGCGACGAGCCAGGCGTTTCCCTCGCTCTCCCTCGTTTTCACTAAGGCAGCGGAGAGAAAGGGGAAAAGAAAATCTATCGATTGGTTTTTCTACAGTGAAATTTATTTTCTTTTTCTTTTTTATTTTCTTTCAAACCAAACAGTGGAAACCCACTTTCTATCATACTTTACTTTCCTTTCTCTCCCTTTCCGTCAGACCAAACAGAGCTAATTCACCTGACGGAATCCTAGCTTGCAGTTGAATTTGCATATACTATTGGAGTATAAGGAAGGTACAAGATTCCCTTTTAAAAAAACTTGTAATAAGAAATGCAAGCATATGCTCCAACTTGCATTTGAAATTTCCCTGATTTGAGAGATCAAACTTACAGCTCATCCTCTTTGGTCAGAACAGCATCTTTTGGTTGTTACTGTAGGCTGTAAAAAAATTACTGAAGACAGCCAATATCCGCGAAACACTATCAATGAAGGTTACAAGCTGACGACTTTCACGACAACAAAGAAGAATCAGAAGTTAATGTCTCCAGAGTACAAGGATTACAAGTTGACAATCCTTGTGAAAAGAGATCACAAGTATTGATCTCTTCAAAGCAAAATGCGGGACGCTTCCCCGCGTTTCAATTCAAAATACAGAGCACGTGGCCCGCGTTCGAAACCCAAAACGCGAAGCACATGGCCCACGTTTCAATTCAAAATGCGAGCACGTGGCCGCGTTGAAACCCAAAACGCGAAGCACATGGCCCACGTTTCAATTCAAAATGCGAGCACGTGGCCGCGTTGAAACCCAAAACGCGAAGCACATGGCCCGCGCTCGAAGCCCAAAACGCGAAGCACATGGCCCGCTCAAGCTCAAAACGCGGGCCTCCAACCCCGCGTCCTAGTTAAAACGTAGACGCGGAGGTTCATCCCCGCGTTCCTGCACTAAAATGCAGACGCGAGGCTTGCTCCAGAACGCGAACTTCGCGTTTTGACTCATTCAAACATGAGTTGAACGGTTCCTCAACCGTTTGAGAGATTTAAGGGGGGGCGGTTACACCCCACTATACCCCCATTATGGAGCAATTCAAGGGGGCGGTTACACCCCTTTAATCCCTATAAATGGAGGATTTTCACAGCCAAATGGGGCGGGTTGAAAGAGTTTGGCCGGAGAACTAAAAAGGAGAGAAGGAGGGAGAAAAGAAAAGCCACTTCTGCGCAGCTGTGATCGGCGTGACGATCGGACCTTCATCCGTGGTCTGATCGGAGTGAAACTTGGAGGACAGCCTCAACACTCGTCGTTCCTAATTTTGAACGGTGGAGATTGCTTTCTACCGGTTGGATCCGGTGATATCAAGGTTTTACCGAAGCCAATTGTGCAGAGAACGGTTTCTTCTGCGCAGCTGTGATCGACGTGACGATCGGACCTTCATCCGTGGTCTGATCGGAGTGAAACTTGGAGGGCAGCCTCAACACTCGTCGTTACTAATTCTGAACGGTGAAAATTAATTTTTACCGGTCGGATTTAGAGATATTGAGATTTGACCGAAGATCTGCGTCTCTTTTTTCAAGAAAGGATCAAACCTCCTTTGCTGGCATCAACTCTCCTAGAGAGTTCAGCTCGATACAGTTTTTCAAACTTGCACGCCAAGTTCTTCTCCGCCATTCTTGGCTAAAAGGATTATTAATCCTTTTCTAAAATCAACTCTATCAAAGAGTTCTTAACTCGCCGAGTTCTAAATTTGCTCTGCGAGTTATTTTTCAACCTCGCCCCACGAGTCAAGACGGTCGGATCGTCAACGGGATACAAGATTCAAGCTCCTATCGCCACCGTGAAGAACCAGTTTTAAACAAAGGAAAGATCTCCGTTGACCTTTTCCTTCTTTTGTAAATCGGCAACCGATCGAGGAATTTGTAATTTCTTTTTATCTAAGTCGCTAGAGAGAGAGATTGCATTCGAGATTGTATTCATTATTCTTCAAATAGAATAGATCAATTTTATATTTTCTCAATTTTTCCTCGCAAAACAGTTACATGATAGAGTAGCAAATTAAAATGGGTTCGCCTTGACTCCAAAAGAGTATTTAAACTTTATCAAACCAAACCAAAACCTAGTTCATGTTTCACAAAAACAAAAACATTAAAAAAAATTGTTCAACATAATAACGAGCAATAAAATATATGATTCCACCGAGAATCGAGATCACAGTTACGTAATTAAAAGATATAATTAGTCCCCCACAAGCAAAGCAACAGGAAGTGTGATCAGCTCATGACCGAAACGTGTTTGCGTAGTGTAATGGACTTGTCTCATGTAGTCTCCTTACCTTACCTTTAATTTCAATATTACTGCCCTTCAATGCGAGAAAATATTAGGGAATATACCAACTAGTATACTCCACCCTCACTTATAAATAGAGAACCCAAAACGCGGGCACATGGCCCGTTTCAATTCAAAATGCGAGCACGGCCCGCGTTTCCCAAAACGCAAGCACATGGCTCGCTCGAAGCCTAAAACGCAGCGACACGCCCGCTCGAGCTCAAACGCGGGCCTCCAACCCCGCCCTAGTTAAAACGTGACGGAGGTTCATCCCCGCTCCTCGCACTAAAATGCGACGCGAGGCTTGCTTAACGCGAACTTCGCTTTTGACTCATTCAAACATGAGTTGAACGGTTCCTCAACCGTTTGAGAGATTTAAGGGGGGGCGGTTACACCCCACTAAACCCCCATTATGGAGCAATTCAAGGGGGCGGTTACACCCCTTTAATCCCTATAAATGGAGGATTTTCACAGCCAAATGGGGCGGGTTGAAGGAGTTTGGCCGGAGAACTAAAAAGGAGAGAAGGAGGGAGAAAAGAAAAGCCACTTCTGCAGCTGTGATCGGCGTGACGATCGGACCTTCATCCGTGGTCTGATCGGAGTGAAACTTGGAGGACAGCCTCAACACTCGTCGTTCCTAATTTTGAACGGTGGAGATTGCTTTCTACCGGTTGGATCCGGTGATATCAAGGTTTTACCGAAGCCAATTGTGCAGAGAACGGTTTCTTCTGCGCAGCTGTGATCGACGTGACGATCGGACCTTCATCCGTGGTCTGATCGGAGTGAAACTTGGAGGGCAGCCTCAACACTCGTCGTTACTAATTATGAATGGTGAAAATTAATTTTTACTGGTCGGATTTAGAGATATTGAGATTTGACCGAAGATCTGCGTCTCTTTTTTCAAGAAAGGATCAAACCTCCTTTGCTGGCATCAACTCTCCTAGAGAGTTCAGCTCGATTACAGTTTTTTCAAACTTGCACGCCAAGTTCTTCTCCGCCATTCTTGGCTAAAAGGATTATTAATCCTTTTCTAAAATCAACTCTATCAAAGAGTTCTTAACTCGGCCAGAGTTCTAAATTTGCTCCTGCGAGTTATTTTTCAACCTCGTCCCACGAGTCAAGACGGTCGGATCGTCAACGGGATACAAGATTCAAGCTCCTATCGCCACCGTGAAGAATCCAGTTTTAAACAAAAGGAAAGATCTCCGTTGACCTTTTCCTTCTTTTGTAAATCGGGCAACCGATCGAGGAATTTGTAATTTCTTTTTAATCTAAGTCAGTTAGAGAGAGAGATTGCATTCGAGAGATTGTATTCATTATTCTTCAAATAGAATAGATCAATTTTATATTTTCTCAATTTTTCCTCGCAAACAGTTACATGATAGAGTAGCAAATTAAAATGGGTTCGCCTTGACTCCAAAAGAGTATTTAAACTTTATCAAACCAAACCAAAACCTAGTTCATGTTTCACAAAAACAAAAACATTAAAAAAAATTGTTCAACATAATAACGAGCAATAAAATATATGATTCCACCGAGAATCGAGATCACAGTTACGTAATTAAAAAGATATAATTAGTCCCCCACAAGCAAAGCAACAGGAAGTGTGATCAGCTCATGACCGAAACGTGTTTGCGTAGTGTAATGGACTTGTCTCATGTAGTCTCCTTACCTTACCTTTAATTTCAATATTACTGCCCTTCAATGCGAGAAAATATTAGGGAATATACCAACTAGTATACTCCACCCTCACTTATAAATAGAGAACCCAAAAAGGACAAACCTCATCCCAAATTTACAAGGCAAACAAAGAACAAGACAGAACTTCTAAGTTACATATGATGAAGAGCCAATCCCCTTTAGTTCTTGTCCTTCTCCTTCTTCCTACATTCTTGCCGACTTTCACTGCTGCCAAGGATTTTGATTTCTTTTACTTTGTTCTTCAGGTGATCAGTTTGTCTAACATTTATATGTTTCATAATACGGCCTATATATAATTGGTTATGATAAAACTTGTTATGCTGCAAATATTTTTGTAGTGGCCAGGGTCATATTGTGACACAAAGAGGAGCTGTTGTTATCCGTCAACTGGAAAACCAGCTGCAGACTTTGGGATTCATGGACTTTGGCCTAACTACAACGACGGCTCCTACCCCTCCAACTGCGATCCTGATAGCGCCTATGATGAATCCAAGGTATATATACATCACAAAAGCATAGAAATTAGTGGAATGATGTTTTTATTTGCTACGTTGTTAATTGATTGCAAATGAAGAAGAAGAAAAATGTTCATGTTGTCAACGATGTTGGGTGATTTAGTCCATAGGAGGAGGTATAGACGTACGTCAATGATGATCAATGATGAGAGTTAAGTTTTGGTTTATTCTCACATGATTTGGTCATATACATATATAGTGCTTGACTTTCTTAAGATATATATATATATATATATATATATATATATATATATATATATATATATATATATATATATATATATATATATATATATATATAGACACACACACACAAGAAGGGAAGGAGAGAAATTCACATTAAATAGACCGTACAGATTCTATGTTAGTGATGTTATCTGAATTTCCCCATTCTTAGTGATCTCCTCAAACATAGACTATAAAATAGTTGGCTAGAGAAGCCAGCACATTCCATATATTTGGAAGCAAAACTTTTTAAATACTAAGAATTAATGCTACATGATAATTTGCTGTAACTTTAAGCAAAATAACTTTTGATCCCTCACCCTTTACGAAATGTGAATTAAAATTTTATTTTATTTTTACAAAATTAAGGCTAGTATTGAATCATTTTCAGTTAAATCATGACTTAGCTGGCTGAAAAACATTTTTTCAGAGAGGCTAGAAAGTAAACAATACCTACTGATATAAAACCAAAGGAATAATTAAATAGAGGTAATAGCACTAATGCGCAATTGACTTGTGCAGATAGAGGACCTGATAAGTTCAATGCAAGTGGACTGGCCAACCCTAGCTTGTCCCAGCAGCGACGGCACTCATTTCTGGACGCATGAGTGGGAGAAGCATGGCACCTGCGCAGAGTCAGTCCTCGACCAGCACGCCTACTTCCAGTCTGCCCTCAGCCTCAAGAAGCAGCTCAACCTCCTTCAAGTCTTGAGAGACGGAAGGATTGAGCCAGACGGCGGTTTCTACAGTTTAAATGCCATCAAGAATGCCATCAATAAAGGGACTGGGTTCAACCCTGGCATCGAGTGCAATGTCGATGAATCAGGCAACAGCCAGCTCTATCAGGTTTATTTCTGCGTGGATACCTCGGGGACTGAGCTCATTGAATGCCCTGTTCACCCGAGGCGTAGGTGTGGTTCCAGGATCGAGTTCCCTGCTTTCTGAGTCCAAACAAGTTATAAGGATTTAGACCAACTGGTCTTCTTGTACTTCACCTTGTGAGATTCAGTTGTTTGTGGTTGATTAAATAAATAAAGGATAATCCCTACTTTTTATATTTTGAATGTTATTGTTATGTTTCCCTGGCCTGTATTCACAACCTTGCCGATTTAAATTTCCTAACCCCCGGATGTATTGCATGTGTTAGAAGAAGGCAAAAGGCATCATATCCTAATATCTTGTGAATGTGTTGGAGTTATAATTGAAGGTCAGGATATTTGATACTTGACCCCGGTGTCTGTGTGCAAAGAAAAATGTATGAAAAAGGCTCAGCCCAATTCAATCAGATCGGAAGAGCAGTCCCAAATACGGCCCAGTAGCTCAAGTCCTAACAGCCAGCCAAATCAATCAGGAAAAGTATTCCCAAAGAAAGTCCCCACAAGCTATTCTAATTCAACAAAATCCCCTTGAACTTTGATTGGTTACACATAACCCCCAAGAACTTCTTTTTTTTCGACTGAATCCATTGAAGATCATTTGAGTAAAAAAGAGAGAGAGCCGCGGATCCAGAAACTTTGGTCAATGGGGGCAAGATTATAAGCATAGTTGCATGGAACCCGGTTCGTTCCGGTTCACGGGACGGGAGCATGGTACGCCACTCATTAGGAATCGAGTACGAGGGGGTAGGCTAATATGGTATGCTAGGGAATGTGGTACGTTTTAGATTTGGTTCTTAAATGTAGGAATTTAAGGATTTACAAGAGTCAAATTTAAACAATATGCTAGTTGACATCAGTAATGGTAAAAGAACATTGAGAATTATGTTGCAATTAAGGTATGCATACTTTATTTACTTAGTTTCTCATGTTTTTTCTTGTTTATTTTTTTGACAAAGAGTTTTTTTTCTTCAAAATTTTAAGTGGTTTGAATTCTAAATTGGGTCGCTGGAGTTGGTGAATCGGGTCGTGTTCCATCACTAACCTGGGACGATTGAACCCAGGTCGCGTTTCGCTATAGCATCCCACGTTCTTGACATCTATGATTATAAGCTACAAGTATAACTAGTATATGATACATTTAGCTAAATATTAGGAGCTTTTCATTATTAGTCCCCAAATATTTCATGTTTTATAATTAGTCCCTCAAATCTTCATATTTTGAAATTAGACCCCCAAAATTTTAAATATTTTACAATTAGTCCCCTAAATCTCTTAAGTGTTTTGAAATTAGTCCCTACAGACTACAGTTAGTACCGGGTTGAAAGATTTGGGGGTATATCACACACTTAATGTAGACAAATCTCAAAGTATGACAAATTTGGGGAACTAATATCAAAAAAATCTAATATTAATGACGCCAATACAAAATGTGCTATGTAGAAATAAAATAGAGTCAATAGAAATACCTTATTAAAATTCTTTACAATTGTTCCTCCATGTCGCCACACCATGAGTAGATTCCTCTCACGATTACAGAGACGGAGCGAAGACTGAAGGGATTTTTGTTTCAGAATTTGGAAGGATCGATCATCAATGAGAATTTAGGTACTAGGTAAAGAATTCTGATAAATGGTTTGAGTTTGGTCCTAGGCGTTTATTTTTCAAAAGCCTTGACTACGATCAATAAGATTAAATATTGAGGGGGCAATTTGAAAATAAGGGCCTAATAGTAAATATTAATCTTATGAGGCCGGTGGAGACAATTGCCCCCACTGCCCCCACCTTGAATCCTCCTATGGAGAGAGGTTTTTCAAAAAAAAAAAAAAAACAAAGTTGAGGGATGAGCACATGAAGCCTTATAATTGGTATGTACGGTACAGAAATCCCTTTTTAAAAAAATGTTACTGACAAATTCAAGCAATTGCTCCAACTTCCCTGATTTGAGAAATCAAACTTACAGCCCATCCTGTTTTGACCGGGACACCAGCTTGGCAGTCACATGATAATAACAAAAAAAGGTTCCACATGTACTTGAAGTATTTCACCTTATCAAGTCAATCCAAAAGAAAATATTAAATATATACAACAAAAATAATTGGTGAGGAAATATGTGAATCAAGATCATAGTTACGTCACTAAAAGACTTCATAAGATATAATTAATTAATTTATGCCATAAGCAAGCAAGCAATGTGAAGTATGAACAGCTTATTGAGTTTGAGTAGAGTAATGAACTGACTCATAGTCTCCTTCCCTTTATTAATTTCAATATTTTCTATGTTTCCTTCAATGACCCAAAAAATAATAATAATAATACGCCAACCAGTAGTTATAAATGGGAGAAACCTAAAGGTGCATTTGGGTGCCCTCTCATTTCTCCAAAACTTGAAGCTATGAAGAGCCAATCCCCTTTAGTTATTGTCCTTCTTCTTCCTTCCCTCTTGACCACTTTCTCTGCTGCCAAGGAATAATAATAATAAATACCAAGACATTTTCCAACTGATATAAAAGCATAGGAATAATAGAATTAATAATACCTGACTGCATTTTTTTTTTCGGAGGAAGGTGGGGCTAGTGCCCTAATAAATTAGACAGAAATAATAAATCGGGGTAAGGAGGCCCCCATAACATCCTCGACCAGTAAAGGATGAAGACCACTAGGAATTGCATCGCAAATATGAAGACCCAATGGTTGAGAAGCCGCTCGCCGAGCAAGCCAGTCTGCGCAAATGTTTCCTCCCGATATGTATGTTGAATCGAATGGTGTTCCATCACTAACTTGGACGATTGAACCAGTGTCGTTTAAGCTATAGCATCCACGTTCTTGACATCTATGATTATAAGCTACAAGTATAACTAGTATATGATACATTTAGCTAAATATTAGGAGCTTTTCATTATTAGTCCCCAAATATTTCATGTTTTATAATTAGTCCCTCAAATCTTCATATTTTGAAATTAGACCCCAAAATTTTAAATATTTTACAATTAGTCCCTAAATCTCTTAAGTGTTTTGAAATTAGTCCCTACACTACAGTTAGTACCGGGTTGAAAGATTTGGGGGTATATCACACACTTAATGTAGACAAATCTCAAAGTATGACAAATTTGGGGAACTAATATCAAAAAAATCTAATATTGATGACGCCAATACAAAATGTGCTATGTAGAAATAAAATAGAGTCAATAGAAATACCTTATTAAAATTCTTTACAATTGTTCCCTCCATGTCGCTCACAATTCGCGAGTAGATTCCTCTCACGATTACAGAGACGGAGCGAAGACTGAAGGGATTTTTGTTTCAGAATTTGGAAGGATCGATCATCAATGAGAATTTAGGTACTAGGTAAAGAATTCTGATAAATGGTTTGAGTTTGGTCCTAGGCGTTTATTTTTCAAAAGCCTTGACTACGATCAATAAGATTAAATATTGAGGGGGCAATTTGAAAATAAGGGCCTAATAGTAAATATTAATCTTATGAGGCCGGTGGAGACAATTGCCCCCACTGCCCCCACCTTGAATCCTCCTATGGAGAGAGGTTTTTCAAAAAAAAAAAAAAAACAAAGTTGAGGGATGAGCACATGAAGCCTTATAATTGGTATGTACGGTACAGAAATCCTTTTTAAAAAATGTTACTGACAAATTCAAGCAATTGCTCCAACTTCCCTGATTTGAGAAATCAAACTTACAGCCCATCCTGTTTTGACCGGGACACCAGCTTGGCAGTCACATGATAATAACAAAAAAAGGTTCCACATGTACTTGAAGTATTTCACCTTATCAAGTCAATCCAAAAGAAAATATTAAATATATACAACAAAAATAATTGGTGAGGAAATATGTGAATCAAGATCATAGTTACGTCACTAAAAGACTTCATAAGATATAATTAATTAATTTATGCCATAAGCAAGCAAGCAATGTGAAGTATGAACAGCTTATTGAGTTTGAGTAGAGTAATGAACTGACTCATAGTCTCCTTCCCTTTATTAATTTCAATATTTTCTATGTTTCCTTCAATGACCCCAAAAAAAAAAAAAAAGTAATACGCCAACCAGTAGTTATAAATGGGAGAAACCTAAAGGTGCATTTGGGTGCCCTCTCATTTCTCCAAAACTTGAAGCTATGAAGAGCCAATCCCCTTCAGTTATTGTCCTTCTTCTTCCTTCCCTCTTTGACCACTTTCTCTGCTGCCAAGGAATTTGATTTCTTCTACTTAGGTCAGTTTGTTCAATAAACGTTTCATAATGTGGCCTACATATATGGTTATGTTTTAAAACTTATGTTGTGTTTTGTAGTGGCGTGGATCTTTTTGTGACACAAAGAATAGTGGTTGTCATCCTTCGACAGCCCGCTGCAGACTTCGGCATTCATGGGACTTTGGCCTAACAATATTAATGGCTCCCACCCCTCCAACTGCGATCCTGATAACCAGTCTGACGAATCCAAGGTATTAAACCCAAATGCTTATATGATAATCAAGTCAATGGTATCAGTCCCCTATCCCAAGTTAATGGCCCTACTTTCCAGTCCAAACCTGAGTTAATATTTAATAACATTTATGTAAATATGTAGTAAGTCATGAGCTCAACTGATATTTTGAACATGGACGTGTTGATGACTCATTGGTCAAGTTGACATGTCAGGTGGCTTAAATTTAAATACCAAGACATTTACCAATTGATATAAAAGCATAGGAATAATAGAATTAATAATACCTGACTGCATTTTTTTTCGGAGGAAGGTGGGGCTAGTGCCCTAATAAATTAGACAGAAATAATAAATCGGGGTAAGGAGGCCCCCATAACATCCTCGACCAGTAAAGGATGAAGACCACTAGGAATTGCATCGCAAATATGAAGACCCAATGGTTGAGAAGCCGCTCGCCGAGCAAGCCAGTCTGCACAAATGTTTCCCTCCCGGTATGTATGTCGAATCTCAATGTGTCAATCCCTTGCAATTAGGGCCTCAATACTGAGAATAATGGCCCGAAGTGAACTGTAAGGGACAGCTCGCCGCATGATGAAGTCCCGAACAATTTGCGAGTCAGTCTCCACGATCAGGTGTCGACAGCCTGAGCTCCAGGCCAGCTCAAGGCCCGAATGCACACCCCATAATTCTGCCATAACGGACGAAGCATGGCCTAGATTATGCATGAATCCGGAGACCCAATTACCGTCAGAATCCTGAATAAGGCCTCCAGCACTAGCCAATCCAGGATTTCCCCTCGACGCTCCATCAGTGTTGAGCTTCCATTGGTGAGGTAATGGCTTTGCCCAGCTCACCAAGGCCCATTTTCTGATAGGCTTAGCTGAGCTCGAAGAAGACAGGATCCACGAACGGTGAAAACTCTCCACCGTACGCCGAACCACCAACGCCATATCAGGTGGCTTGCCAGTATTCTGGTGGAAAATATGTCTGTTACGCCACGTCCAGAGTAACCAGCAAGCAGTAGCGAACAAAAGGGGCCACATGGGTAATGGCGGCCGAGACAGATTCAACTGTAACCACTGCCTAAGATCACAAGAAAAGAACCGGTTAGAAAACTCCGGCGGGACCAGGGGAGTCCATGCCTCTCGTGCATAAAAACAATCACGCAGCACATGAAGGATAGACTCGGCCTGATCCGGACAGTGAGGACATGCCGCTGAAGACACATGAAGGATAGACTCGGCCTGATCCGGACAGTGAGGACATGCCGCGGAAGACACAAGATGGCGACGGAGACGTTCCTCATTAGTAAGCAGCCGGTTATGGGCAACCAGCCAGAGAAAATAACGAATGCGATGGGGCCCCTCCCACTTCCAGATAATGCTCCAGATAGGATGAGAAGGCGCGGGTGACGACTCCAGCACGAGCCGATTATAGGTCGAGGAAACTGAATAATCGCCATTCTTCGAAGCAAGCCATAGCGGAAAATCAGAGGCCGTCGACTCCAACGAAGGAGGCTTCGAGCTTGCAACACGAAGCAAAGCCGATTGGTTCACATAACTCGAGATACACTCCCACTTCCATGTCCCCGAAGATGCAATTAAATCCCGAACCGGCCTATTACGATCCGCGGCCAAAATTGGCTGAACCGAGGAGAGCTCAAGTGGGTCACACCCAATAATCCAGCGATCTGCCCAAAAGCGAACTCTATTCCCATCTCCAAGGCCCCACCCCATAAGATGTCGAATCTCATTCCATGCCCCGGCAATTGCTTGCCAGAGCCACGAATCCCCTTGCTTCACCTTCAATTCCCACGTGTCGGCCCACCGACTCGGATACTTACTTAACAGGACCCGAGCCCAAAGTTCATTAGGCCTATTAATAAGACCCCACGCAAGCTTACTAAGAAGAGCAACATTAAATTCCCTCAAACGGCGCAGAGCGAGCCCCCCTAGCGATTTGGGCTTCGTGATCGTGTCCCAATTAATGAGATGGATCTTCCTCCACGATTCAGTATGGCCCCATAAGAAATTCCTACAAAGCTGGTCAATCTCCTTACAAACATAAACAGGGAACCGAAGAATTTGCATCGAGTAGGTCGGCAAGGCTTGCAACACGAACTGAACCAAGGTCGTGCGTCCAGCTAGTGATAAAGAGGAGGCGGCCCAACGGCTGAGACGACCACGCACTCGGTTAACAATGGCCTGAAAGGTAGCTGCACGTACTCTACCATGAACAATGGGAATGCCTAAGTATTTCCCAAGATCCAGAGTAACCAGCAAGCAGTAGCGAACAAAGGGGCCACATGGGTAATGGCGGCCGAGACAGATTCAACTGTAACCACTGCCTAAGATCACAAGAAAAGAACCGGTTAGAAAACTCCGGCGGGACCAGGGGAGTCCGTGCCTCTCGTGCATAAAAACAATCACGCAGCACATGAAGGATAGACTCGGCCTGATCCGGACAGTGAGGACATGCCGCTGAAGACACATGAAGGATAGACTCGGCCTGATCCGGACAGTGAGGACATGCCGCGGAAGACACAAGATGGCGACGGAGACGTTCCTCATTAGTAAGCAGCCGGTTATGGGCAACCAGCCAGAGAAAATAACGAATGCGATGGGGCCCCTCCCACTTCCAGATAATGCTCCAGATAGGATGAGAAGGCGCGGGTGACGACTCCAGCACGAGCCGATCATAGGTCGAGGAAACTGAATAATCACCATTCTTCGAAGCAAGCCATAGCAGAAAATCAGAGGCCGTCGACTCCAACGAAGGAGGCTTCGAGCTTGCAACACGAAGCAAAGCCGATTGGTTCACATAACCCGAGATACACTCCCACTTCCATGTCCCCGAAGATGCAATTAAATCCCGAACCGGCCTATTACGATCCGCGGCCAAAATTGGCTGAACCGAGGAGAGCTCAAGTGGGTCACACCCAATAATCCAGCGATCTGCCCAAAAGCGAACTCTATTCCCATCTCCAAGGCCCCACCCCATAAGATGTCGAATCTCATTCCATGCCCCGGCAATTGCTTGCCAGAGCCACGAATCCCCTTGCTTCACCTTCAATTCCCACGTGTCGGCCCACCGACTCGGATACTTACTTAATAGGACCCGAGCCCAAAGTTCATTAGGCCTATTAATAAGACCCCACGCAAGCTTACTAAGAAGAGCAACATTAAATTCCCTCAAACGGCGCAGAGCGAGCCCCCCTAGCGATTTGGGCTTCGTGATCGTATCCCAATTAATGAGATGGATCTTCCTCCACGATTCAGTATGGCCCCATAAGAAATTCCTACAAAGCTGGTCAATCTCCTTACAAACATAAACAGGGAACCGAAGAATTTGCATCGAGTAGGTCGGCAAGGCTTGCAACCCGGACTGAACCAAGGTCGTGCGTCCAGCTAGTGATAAAGAGGAGGCGGCCCAACGGCTGAGACGACCACGCACTCGGTTAACAATGGCCTGAAAGGTAGCTGCACGTACTCTACCATGAACAATGGGAATGCCTAAGTATTTCCCAAGATCCAGCGTTGTAGCAAAAGCGCCCACAGACGCTATCTGACTCCGCACATCCACTGGGACATTCTTCGAAAAATACATAACAGACTTCGCCGAACTCACAGACTGCCCCGATGCACTACAGAAATGACAAAGGACAGAGTTGACCTCACGAATCTGATCAACCGACACCTCCGCAAAGAGGAGGAGGCCATCCGCAAACATGAGATGAGAGACCACAGGCCCTCGCGTACCAACCCAAATCGGTCTCCAACGGCCAGCCTGCACTGAATCCCCAATAGCATGTGAAAGACGCTCGATAAAGAGAACAAAGAGATACGGAGATAAAGGGCAGCCCTGCCGAATCCCTCGTCGCATACGAAACTCATCTGTAAGTTCACCATTCCAGAGAACCTGCATAGATGCAGATGAAACGCAATCCATAATCACCCTCCTCAAGAGATACGGAATGCCAGCTAGGGAGAGGGTCTCGTCGAGGAAATCCCAAGATAAACGATCGTATGCCTTCTCCAGATCCACCTTAATAAGCATGAACTTCTTAGATCGTTTCATACGATCCATAGAATGAACGAGCTCCTGTGCAATGACGATATTATCCTGGATGTGCCGACCTGGGACAAAACTGGATTGGTTCGGAGAAATCAACCCAGGCATGAAGCATTGCAACCTCCTTGCGATAATTTTGGTAACGAGTTTATAGGAAACATTACACAAACTTATCGGCCGGAATTGATGAATAGTCTCAGGTTGCTCAACTTTTGGAATTAGCTCAAGCAAAGTTGCATTGACCAGTTCAATCGAATTACCATACTCCAATATATTCTTCACAAATTCAATACTAGATGGGGAAATAACTGACCAATTCGTGTGATAGAATAACGCCTGAAAACCATCAGGCCCTGGAGACTTGAAAGCCCCCATCGCAAATAAAGCCGAGCGAATTTCATCCTGGGAAACTGAGCAAGATAGCACACTTTCAGCCTCCTCAGGCAGCGGAGGAAAAGAAGCAGTAGTCAGCAGCCTCTGCCCCGGTTCGGCCGCCCCATACACAGCCCGGAAGTGATTGACCGCCATGCTCTTCAAGAGGTCCAGGTCAGTAACCCATTCGCCATCGTCCCTCTTGAGCGTGTCGATACGGATCCTCTTACGTGCAATAACTGCCCGAGTATGAAAGTATCGAGTGTTACGATCGCCGAATCGGACCCAATCACACCGAGCCTTTTGGAACCACGTGAGCTCCTCTTGGTGGAGAATAGACTCGAGTTCCTGCAGTAGTTCATGCTCCAACCGAACCAAGAAAGGATTGTTCCCCCGGGGAAGGGCTCGTTGGATTCCCTCTAAACGAGCCAGAATCAAGTGTTTCCTTCGACGAATACAGCCAAAGACGTCCCTATGCCATACCCGAAGCTTCGCTTTGAACTCCTCAAGACAAACCGGGAGTGGACCAAAGGATCTCCATGATTGACGAACAAATTCCGGAAAGTCCTGATGAGTTTGCCAAGCAGCCAGAAATCTGAAGGGACGAGCAATAGCTTGAGTCGGAGCGAAACCCGATGAATCAAGAAGAATAGGATGGTGGTCCGACTTCACACAAGGCAAGACACGAACCGCGGCATCGGGGAAGGCAACTTGCCACGGGCAATTAGCTAGAGCTCGATCTAGCCGTTCAAAGATTCGATCATACCCGGAAAAGTAGGCACACACCAAGTGAATTGGGGGCCAGTGTTAGATCTGAAGGATCTTAAACATGATTAATCCAAAGAGATAAACATCATAAGTGCGGAAGCAATACCTGAATCCATGATTTGGATCTTGTGTGGATTGATGGATCTTCTAATCTTAGGGGTTCTTCTCTTCCTTAGATCTCTTTTTAGATGGGGGTAAAAGAGATGAGAATTCTTATGTTAACCCTAGATTAGGGACCATAACCCCATATATATATAGGTGTTGCACTTTTACAATTTTGCCCCTCATCAAATTGTAATTACAACCTGGTATCTGCACATTTAGCCCATAATTTATTTAAATACCCATTAACCCAACTTGATTGATCACTTTAGTGGGTTAGCCTGAGAGATAGCACTACACATTAATGTAACATATGTGCCCACAAATAGATTTAATTAGATTTAAATCTAACAATCTCCCACTTGGGCACCATATGTTTCCTTAAAATGTGTATAACCTTATGAGCTCAAAAATTGCTATCACTTATAAGGGTATTTCCAAACAATCTCGTCCATCAACTATATCAATATAGGATCAAAGCGGTAGTCGTCACATTTATCGTGACTAAACCCATCAATGGTCACAAATACTAATACAGTCAAATGACATAGATCAATCATGGATGTGCAGCATGAAAATTACATGCAATGTGATCTGTGCATGTCTATTTTCAACTGGTCCTACCTTAAACTTTAGTGAGGTCATCCTCAACCATAATGTAGCAGAGTGTATAATCCGAATACTTTATTCTGATCAGAAAATAACCAAACATAAATTTATCTGAAATTCTCATAAAGCAATAAAATCACAACTCCCACTAAAACATGATATCCTCAAATATTACAACACCCATATGAGCAGTGTGCTCATGAAAGACCTTGGGTGGTAATCCTTTAGTAAGAGGATCGGCTATCATGGAGTTTGTCCCAATATGCTTTATGGATATCTGACCACTCTGTACCCTTTCTTTCACAACTAGGAACTTAATGTCAATATGTTTTGACTTAGTTGAGCTCCTGTTGTTATTGGAATACATTACTGCTGATTTATTGTCACAAAATAACTTTAGTGGTCTTTCAATATTTTCCAGAATGTGCGATCCGGTGACAAAATTTCGCAACCATATTCCATGATTGGATGCCTCATAGCAAGCTACAAATTCTCACGCCATAGTGGAGGAAGCTACAAGTGTCGTTTGACACTTTTCCATGATATAGCTCCTCCTGCTAACATATAAATGTAGCTGATGTAGACTTTCGCTATCTTGGCATCCAAAGAAAATCAATCGAGTACCCAATGACCTCCAACCGATCGATTTCACGTATGTGAGCATATAATCTTTTGTTTTCAAGATACCGCGATAACCCTTTTGATCGCTATCCAATGATCCATACCGTGTACGCTTAAGTATCGCCTAACATACCAACAATGAACGCAATATCCGGACGCGTACATACCTGAGCATACATTAGACTCCCTACAGCTGAAGCATAGGGAATCTTCTGCATTTCCTGAATTTCAAGATTACTTTTAGGGCACTGATTGAGACTGAATTTATCTCCTTTAGCAACAGGGGTTTCACCTGGTCTGCAATCTTGCATGCCAAACCTTTTGAGTACTTTATCGATATAGCTCTTTTGAGATAATCCAGTATACCTCGAGCGATCTCGATGTATCACGGATTCCTAATATAAAAGTCCCCAAGATCTTTCATCTCAAAATTCTTTGATAGAAATCTCTTGGTTTCGCGGCAACAAGCCTATATCATTAGTGGCAAGCAAAATGTCATCCACATACGTAACCGGAAAAATATACTTACTCCCATGAATTTTGATATACACAATCATCAACAATATTCATCTCAAAACCAAACGAGATAATTATTTGTTGAAACTTGTGGTACCATTGACGAGGAGCTTGCTTGAGTCCATAAATGGATTTCCTTAGTTTACAAACCATATTCTTTGGGTCTCGACACAAAGTTTTCTCGTTGTACCATATAGATCATCTCATCAATGTCTCCATTGAAATGCGATCTTAACATCCATTTGATGTAACTCAAGATTGAAATGAGCAACAAGTGCCATGATAGTCCCGAAGAGTCTTTCGATGAAACCGAGAGAAAGTCTCAGATAGTCAATGCCTTCCTTCTCGAGTATAGCCTTTAGCTACAAGACGTGCTTTATACTTTTCCACATTACCATTTGCATCGGCTTGGTTTTAAATATCCATTTACAACCAATTGGTTTTGCACCTTCGGCAATGGAACAAGTTCCCAAACCTTATTGTCTTGCATAGACTTGTACTCCTCATTCATGGCATCAATCCACTTTTGAGAGTCGAACTTTTCATGGCACGAAGGAAGTTGATTGGATCATCTTCCATCATTCCATTACTTTCCTCATGTTCTTGAAGAAATACAATATAATCATCCGAATAGCATTTCTCCTTTCTCTCGTGGATCTCCTTAATGGCACCGGTTCTTGAGGTTGTTGAGTTTGTTCTTCCGAACAGGAGTTGTTCAATATTGCCTTCTTGAGGTTCAATTCATTTCTTGAACAATAAAGGTATAGGTACTTGAATATTGTCGAAATGACTGTATGGATTGGATTTAAAGCCAATTCCTCCTCAAAGGCAATGTCTCTAACCTTATTTCTCCCCAAACTCAACATCCTCAAAGAATGTTGCCGTTCCTGCCTCAAAAATATTCCCGAGTGTGGGATCATAAAACTTATAGCCCTGGATCGTTCGAGAATACCCATAAAGTAGCCGCTAACCGTTTTGGAGTCCAATTTCTTTTCATTTGGCCTATAAGGCCTTGCCTCACCGACATCCCCAAATATGTAAGTGCTTTAGGCTGGGCTTCGACCAGTCCAAAGCTCATAAGGTGTTTTAGCAACCGCTTACTTGGTACTGCTAAGAATGTAGCTGCAGTCTTTAGTGCTTCTCCCAGAGTGACTCGTAAAGAAGAATGAGCAATCATACTTCTTACCATATCCTTAAGAGTCATGTTTAGTCTTTCGGCTACACCATTCATGCTAGGTGATCCCGGCATGGTGTATCGTGGACGATACCGAATTCCTCTAGGTATCTAGCAAATGGTCCCGACGTTGTTCACTGAACCATCATATCTGCCGTAGTACTCACCACCACGATCGATCTAGCGGTTTTAATCTTTTATTGAGTTGGTTCTCAACTTCACCTTAAAAGCTTTGAATACGCCCGAGACTCGATTTTTCTTTAATGAGATATAGGTACCCATAACGCGGAGTAATCGCTCATGAATGATATAAAATATTGTTGACCATTCCAGATGCCGTAGGGAATGGCCCACAAATATCTGTATGTATCAATTCTAAGACGCCTCAAGATCCGTTGGAACCTAATCTCTTAACTTTAGTCTGCTTTTCCCTTGATACCAATGCATACATCAAAGTCTCAGAAATCAAGGGAATCCAAAATACCATCGACACAAGACGCCAACTCTACCTTTTGAGATATGACCCAAGCTTGTGCCATAATGATGTGAATTTTCCTTATTTAATTTACGCTTAGTACCACGTGATTCCACATTCGGGGTTTCATTATAAGAAGCAATCAGATCAAGCAAATATAGGTTATCAAAAGTACTCAAGAAACCGGTTCCACAATATTTGAATTTAAAGATAAGCTAGCACGGTTATTTCCAAATGAACAATAATAACCTGATTTGTCCAATAAAGGAATAGAAACCAAATTCGTCTAAAAAGACGGGACTACAAAAGTATCTTTCAAATCCAAATAGGAACCGCCCTAACAATAACCTAAAGTGCCCAATTGCTTCCACATATACCGATTGTCCATCGCCCACAAAGATGTGTCTTTCACCATCACTTGGCTTTCAGAGCTTCGTGCAACCCCTTTTGACACGCCAGCGATATTTGGCAACAATCCTTCACGTGTCCCGATTTGTGCAGGAACAAGTTCCCAAACCTTATTGTCTTGCATAGACTTGTACTCCTCATTCATGGCATCAATCCACTTTTGAGAGTCAACTTTTCATGGCTGAAGGAAGTTGATTGGATCATCTTCCATCATTCCATTACTTTCCTCATGTTCTTGAAGAAATACAATATAATCATCCTAATAGCATTTCTCCTTTCTCTCGTGGATCTCCTTAATGGCACCGGTTCTTGAGGTTGTTGAGTTTGTTCTTCCGAACAGGGAGTTGTTCAATATTGCCTTCTTGAGGTTCAATTCATTTCTTGAACAATAACAGTATAGGTACTTGAATATTGTCGAAATGACTGTATGGATTGGATTTAAAGCCAATTCCTCCTCAAAGGCAATGTTCTAACCTTATTTCTCCCCAAACTCAACATCCTCAAAGAATGTTCTTTGTTCCGTCTCAAAAATATTCACGAGTGTGGGATCATAAAACTTATAGCCCTGGATCGTTCGAGAATACCCATAAAGTAGCCGCTAACCGTTTTGGAGTCCAATTTCTTTTCATTTGGCCTATAAGGCCTTGCCTCACCGACATCCCCAAATATGTAAGTGCTTTAGGCTGGGCTTCGACCAGTCCAAAGCTCATAAGGTGTTTTAGCAACTGCTTTACTTGGTACTCTGTTAAGAATGTAGCTGCAGTCTTTAGTGCTTCTCCCAGAGTGACTCGTAAAGAAGAATGAGCAATCATACTTCTTACCATATCCTTAAGAGTCATGTTTAGTCTTTCGGCTACACCATTCATGCTAGGTGATCACGGCATGGTGTCTTGTGGGGCGATACCGAATTCCTCTAGGTATCTAGCAAATGGTCACGGGCGTTGTTCACTGAACCATCATATCTGCCGTAGTACTCACCACCACGATCGATCTAACGGTTTTAATCTTTTATTGAGTTGGTTCTCAACCCGACCTTAAAAGCTTTGAATACGCCCGAGACTCGATTTTTCTTTAATGAGATATAGGTACCCATAACGCGGAGTAATCGCTCATGAATGATATAAAATATTGTTGACCATTCCAGATGCCGTAGGGAATGGCCCACAAATATCTGTATGTATCAATTCTAAGGCGTCTGAAGATCTGTTGGAACCTAATCTCTTAACTTTAGTCTGTTTTCCCTTGATCTGATCAATGCATACATCAAAGTCTGTAAAATCAAGGGAATCCAAAATACCATCGGACACAAGGCGGCTCAACTCTACCTTTTGAGATATGACCCAAGCTTGTGCCATAATGATCTTTGAATTTTCCTTATTTAATTTACGCTTAGTACCACGTGATTCCACATTCGGGGTTTCATTATAAGAAGCAAGCGTATCAAGCAAATATAGGTTATCAAAAGTACTCAAGAAACCGGTTCCACAATATTTGAATTTAAAGATAAGCTAGCACGGTTATTTCCAAATGAACAATAATAACCTCGATTTGTCCAATAAAGGAATAGAAACCAAATTCGCCTAAAAGACGGGACTACAAAAGTATCTTTCAAATCCAAATAGGAACCGGTTCTAACAATAACCTAAAGTGCCCAATTGCTTCCACATATACCGATTGTCCATCGCCCACAAAGATGTGTCTTTCACCATCACTTGGCTTTCGGTAGCTGAACCACCCACGACCGCCGGTGATATTTGGTACAATCCTTCTTTACGTGTCCGGATTTGTTGCAAAAGAAACAACCACGATCATCCTTATGTTGTTTCTTCTTTGGACCCTTAGCGACTTCTTTATCATCCTTTCTTTTCTTGCCCTTATCCTTAGGGGCATAAGCCAAATGAGCACTTTCGGTCTTATCTTGCTTCAATCTGTCTTCTTCTTGCACCACGGTATGAAATGAGCTCATTCGAGTCCATTTCTCCTTTTGACAGCTTATAACCGACCTTAAATTGATTAAATTGTGCGAGGAAGAGGCAATGAGAACCGAATGCACTAGTAGCTCGTCACAAAGATCGAGTTTTAGTGCCTTAAGTTTTGAAGCAATATGAGACATTTCCATAATGTACTCCGGATATTTCCTTTGCCCTTATACTTCATTGAAATCAAGCGAGCTAAAAGCGTGCTTGTTTCTACCTTATCGCTTTTAGCAAAACGCTTCTCAATTTCGCAAGGAAATTTTGGCTTTAGTAATCCCTTCGGATTCATTGCTAAAGGCTTCAGAATGCAGCTTGATGATCATGAGACTCATGCGATTTGAGCGCTCCCACCTCTCATACTCCTTCTTTGCATCAGGAGTGCTTTCCGCAGTGAGAGGTTGGGGTTGTTCAGTTCTTAATGCAAGGTCTAGATCCATGCAGCCAAGAACAATTAAAATGTTCTCTTTCCAAACCTTGAAATTTGTCCCATTTAGCATGGGAATTGAGTTGATGTTAGCGTAAATTGATGCCAGATGCATTAGCTGAAATAAACAAAAGATTTCACATTAATAACTGTAATTAGTAATCAATAAAATTCAAATAATGACATATCCCCATCCAAGATATCTTGTACAACATTAATATCAAGTCTTTGGACAGTAATATTAACTGCAAGTGATATCTTGTTGCAATGATCAAACACTGACAATAACACATGTCAAACAACAAACCCATCTTTGGATTGATTTGTTATCCACATGTAAACCTTATAATTGTCAGCGTTTATCATCGCAGATCGTTATCTGATCTAAATAAATATTAATCTTCCTTTGGGCGATTAAATATCTACTCGGAAAAAGTATACACACAACCATCTAACATCCTTCATGAACAATCTACACAAGAGAGGTTACTTTGGCAACATCTTGCTTCAATTAATCATTTAGAATGAGAGACCAACTTAATTCCTTAGTGTCATAATACTTGAATGAAATAATTGATTAACACCGAAATTTAATTGAGTTGACTGCGAGGTTCGACTTGAGTTCGAATGGCGAGGTTGACTTGAGTTCGAATGGCGAGGTTCGACTTGAGTTGACTGCGAGGTTCGACTTGAGTTCGAATCAGCGAGGTTCGACTTGGCGAGTTCGACTTGAGTTGAGCTGCGAGTTCGACTTGAGTTGACGGCGATGTTCGACTTGAGTTCGAATCATGAGGTTCGACTTGAGTTGAACTGCGAGGTTCGACTTGAGTTCGAATCAGCGAGGTTCGACTTGAGTTGACTGCGAGGTTCGACTTGAGTTCGAATGGCGAGGTTCGACTTGGCGAATCGAAGTTATTTGGAATTGAACTGAAGTTCGACAGAAGCAAACACGAGGTTCACTAAAATATGAGGTTCGCCTAGTGAACACAAGGTTCGACTGAATGAACACGAGGTTCGCCAAAGTGCGAGGTTCGCCAAAAGGCGAGGTTCGCCAAAAGTGCGAAGTTCGCCAGAAGGCGAGGTTCGCCAAAAGGCGAGGTTCACCAAAATGAACCGAGGTTCGCCAAAAGGCGAGGTTCGCCAAAATGAACCTCGAACCTCGTCTGAACTACAGGAACCCCTTAGGGTTTAGATCTGAACCGTCAAAGCCGCTTAGGCTTTTGAACCCATTAGGGTTTATTCGTGATGGCTGCCGCCGTCACAAAACCAAAAATTTTTTTTTTTCTAAAACTCAATCCAGATCCAAACCTTATATTAATTTTCTAAAATCATAGAAAATTTAACCAAAAATCGAAAAAGTTACTGTTCACGACGAAAAGAAAAACTTTCTTGTTCATCGACCAAAACATTTCTTGTTCATCGAACCCAAAAATTCGAAAAAGATTTGATCTTTATTCATAAATCCACGAAAAATCATAGAAACTCAAAAATCTCTAAGAGTTAATCACGAACTTGGCTCTGATACCACTTGTTAGATCTGAAGGATCTTAAACATGATTAATCCAAAGAGATAAACATCATAAGTCGCGGAAGCAATACACGAATCCATGATTTGGATCTTGTGTGAATTGATGGATCTTCTAATCTTAGGGTTCTTCTCTTCCTTAGATCTCTTTTTAGATGGGGTAAAAGAGATGAGAATTCTTATGTTAACCCTAGATTAGGGACCATAACCCCATATATATAGGTGTTGCACTTTTACAATTTGGCCCCTCATCAAATTGTAATTACAACCCTGTATCTCACATTTAGCCCATAATTTATTTAAATACCCATTAACCCAACTTGATTGATCACTTTAGTGGGTTAGCATGAGAGATAGCACTACACATTAATGTAACATATGTGCCCACAAATAGATTTAATTAGATTTAAATCTAACAGCCAGAGCTACCGAGATCAAGTAGCTCACACCGGTCAATGGTCTCAAGAAATGGGGCCACATTCATTGGATTGAATGGAGCTCCACCGGCTTTCTCCTCTTCCAATAAGATTTCGTTGAAATCACCCATAAGGAGCCAAGGAATAGGATCAGCCAGGGATATAGACTGAAGGAATTGCCATAATTCGCGACGGTTGGCACGCTTAGGACTTCCATAAACTGCCGTAAAGAGTCCCTCAAACCGACCCATTGAGAACCGAAAGTGAAGAGCTTGAGGATGTCGATCAATCTCAATGAGCGTTATTCGATTTTCTCTCCAGAAAACCCATATACCTCCCTTAAAACGCTGGGCCTCCAAACGAACATATCTAAATTGCGGGAAATTCCTGCAAACAGCGTTAGCCGTATCTCCACTAATACGAGGCTCCAAAATAACCATAATATCAGGTCGATGGAGATGAATATAATCCCTTAAAATAGAAGTAAATCTAGGACTTTTAGCCCCTCTACAGTTCCAGGCCAATATAATGATAAGATTAATTGAGAGAGGATTGGGAAAGACGCTTCCCTGAATCGGCCGGAAATATCCGTGTCTCACTCAGCGGAGACGTGTCCATATCAGCATCAACACCACTCCGAGACAGTGGTTGGTCCTCCATAATATCAGACGAGTGGTCCACAATAATAGAAAGATCATCCCGAATTGAATCGTCTTGGTCCCGAACATGTAAGAACTGGTCCGGTGGATCATTCGGGCGCCCAGAGGAAGCAACCATAACCAAAGAGGAAGACGGAACACTAGGGCCTCGTTTGGTACGCGGGAATGGGGTGGAATGGAATGGTCATTCCCACTTCTCATTCTCCCGTACCAAACATAACCATTTTTTAGAAGCTGGAATGCTTATTCTCAGGGAATGCTCATTCCCACTTTTTGTGGGAATGAGCATTCCAAGTGAATTGATAAGGAATGGTCATTCCCATTCAAGTGGGAATCAAATTAGTTATGTAATTTTCAATTATACCCCCATTGATAATAAAAATAAATCTAAAACTTTGGACTTTGGATAATTTTTAGACTGTGGATATCATTTTTATATTATTTTTGGACCTATGAAAGATGTCGTACTCTTTTATTTATTTTTCCTTAATTTTTTAACACTAGGAAATAGTGAATATTTTTTAAAAAATATATAGAACATACACCTAAGAGATAACATGTGCATTAATATAAAACATAGCTAGATTAATATAACCTATGCATAAATAAAATTGTTTAGTTATTATCATTAATGTTTATTTTTATCTTATTAAAAATCTATGTTGTCGATAAGGGCATTATTAAAAATAAGATTTCATTCTCACTTGTGAACTAATGATACCAAACATGGGAATAAGAATGAGATTTTCATTCTAGCTTCATTCTACAAACGTCTTAAATTTGAGAATGGGAATGGCCATTCCATTCCATGTCACGTTAATTCCATTCATTCTTATTTCATTTCCGTTTGGTCTTCTTCACCAAGCGAGCATGGGTGAACAATCTTTCTCCATTTGCTCAGGTGGATAGGACTTTAGAGCCAAACACAAGTCAGGAAGCTCATGTTGCATGGGATTCGAAATTCCATGCACAGCAGGTTGAGCCAAGAAAACAAACGGCCCCGAAGCATCATCAGTCACGGGCTGTCCAAGAGGAAATGCCGGAGGAGGAAGACTGACCTGAGAACTTGAAGCCCGTCCAATAGAAAATCGACTCGGGCCGCTGAACCTGACATTTCCGGCCCGGAAATTGGGCCCAGACCCCTTAGAAGCTGCCTTGTCGGACACAGGCCCAGCCCGGCCTCGTTCCGCCTCAAGTTGAAAGGAGGGTTGCTCTACTTGGACAGGCCCATTCGAACTAGAAGACTTCTTCTTTTGCCAACTTTGGCCCCAAATTTGGAAGTCAACCCTTGAGAATCTTCGGGTGTCTCAGTAACGGCCGAATCCTGATTCTCCTCCCTTTCCTCCTCGAGAATAGCAAAACGCGAGCCCCCACTAGATTCACTTCCTCTAAATCCGCTCAACTTACCAGGTTTGTTGGCCCAACCACCGAATTTCCCGCCCACCTTCCTTCTTTGATTCTCCACCAATATCCAAGGTCCAAGGGCGGAAGAGGTCGCCCAAGCCGCCTATGCCATAACCGTGGTGCTCACATGGGTCTCCACCACTTCGGTTCAATCACAGATCTCCGGCCACCGTCAGACTGAGAGAGTATATAAATTACCGTGGACTTAACACCCTTCATCACTACAAGGGAACCCCGAACAACCTTCTTCACTCCTTCTCGTAATAATTTTGCAACCGCCGAGTCCAATGCACCAACCGAGATAAGATTCTTCCGAAGTCGGGAACATGCCTCACATCCGCCAAGGTTCAACCACTCCATCATGCATCTTGATTTTGATATTACCTAGCCCCACCGCTTTACAAGCATGGTTGTTCCCCATCAATACGGTTCCACCATCAATGCCTCTCAGAGGTAGTAAACCACTTCCTATTTGGACACATGTGGTAAGAGCAACCGAATCAAGTATCCACTTCCTGAGATATCCTCACACCGCGGACGACATAGCACTCCTTATCGCCCTTCCTCTCAAACGTAGCTCTCTTCCTTGCCCTCTCTTCTCTCGGTCTTGTTGTTGTTCTTCTTCTTTCCACCTACTCTCTTATTTGACACCGACCTTGAAATGCCCAACTTCACCGCATTTGAAACACGATTTTCCCGCAAGAGGTCTCGATTTAGATCTAGACTTTCCTCCCTTGCCTTTTCCTCGCTCATTGCTCCTTCCTCTAGCAAACAATCCTCGCTTGTTCTTTGTTACCACCAAGAGTCATGTCACCGGGTTGCATCTTCCCAAGGTCATCCGCTAGAAGCCGCTCTAGTCTCATCCATCTTCAAATTGTCTCCTACAAGCATCGGTGTTTGCACGAGTTCTCATAAGACTTCTAGAGATGTATAGTAGTACCGATCCTCATCTACAACTTTCACATCTATGTCTTTCAAGTCCGATATGATCCTATCAAACTTGTTGATGTATTCCGTGATTGATGAGCCCTCCTCCATCTTGTAAGTATAGAATTTGGATTTTAAATAACCGGTTCGTTAGACTCTTCGTCATGAAGGTACTTTCTAACTTCTTCCACACTGTACCGCTTTCCCTCTCCATCTACCAAGAAAGCTACATCCCTTTCAAGGCATAGGATAATCTGCCCCTGCAGATCCAGCTCCCAATCCTCATCGACATATCCTTGTGCTTCTTCTCTTTCCACCAAAGCCTTGTGCAATTTTTGCTAAATCGAGTTTTTCATCCGCATCCTCCAATAGGAAAAATCATTCTTCCCATTGAACTTTTCAATCTCGAATTTTCCTACTTTGACCGATTCATCGGTAGACGCCATTCTCCGCTTGTATAACCGCTTTCTCGAAATTACCGAGCACCACCTCAAACCGAATTACACCACTCGGACCAATAATACCGATACCAATTGTTGATAAGGATCACGTCCAAGACGCATGAAGCGATATCACCCGAGAGAAGTCTTTGATATTCTCGCTTCACGAAGGAAACAAGAATAGAAAGTAAAATATCCCAACAAAGTGAGATATCTACTCTTCCTCTCAATAAGCATTTCAGGACCTAATCAAGGGAACCTACAAACAATAGCAAATTCACAAAGAAACAAGAAGACACGAGATTTATGGTTCTAAGAAAATTGCCTCACGCCCACCGGGGAGGTGAGGGGAGATTTGACTATAAAGAACACCAAACGACTTGTACAATCCACAAGCTCGCCCCAAAGAAAAAACTTTGATTTTACCCAAGAATTGACCTCTCTCAGATCTCTCCAAGCCTTCTTTTTTTTCTCTCTCTAGCCTCCAAAAAGCCCTAGCTTTTTCTCCTTTTTCTTCACTTTTCTCCACACCATAAATCCTAGGTTTAACTCCCCATTTAAAGGGAATTAATTAAGAATTTTCGCTCAACCCAAATGTGGGACTAAAACTTGTTTTGTTTTTATATATGGCCAAGACAGAACTTGGTTCCACCTCTGGCTACAGAACCCGAGGTTCCTGTAGCAATGTGGGACCCACGTTCACATCTATGAAGTTTATTTCTGTGTGGATGCTTCAGGGACTAAGCTCATTGAATGTGCTGTATATCAGAGGGGCCGCAGATGTGGTAACAGGATCGAGTTCCCTGTCTTCCGAGTCCTAAAAAGTAAGGATTTAGACCAGTATTCTTGCACTTCACTATGTTATGCTCGGTTGAACAGAGATGGTGAGATCCAGTTGTTTGTACGTTGTTGATTAGTAAAGGGTCATCCACCATGAGCTTCTCAGGCTCATTGTTTCGAAGCATTATTATGCTTCCACTGAATTCAAAGTATTTACCACTTTTTCCCCGGAATGTATTGAGTCACACGAACGGAAATATGCATCATTCATAGCTTATATCTAGTGAAGGTGTTTGAGTGATAATTGAAGGTACCGGTGTTTTTGCGAGTGTGTGTGTATATAAAGGATCAGCCCAGTTTAATTAAATAAATAGAATATAACTACTATAAGAAGAGGAGCAGGGCACTCAAAGCCGGCCAAACAGCCAACTAAACCCAAATGAAATCCTAGTTAATCAGAGCATTTCCAAAGCTAGAATGAAAACCTATAAAGACCTTCATCTACTACACAATTTCAAATACTTACAAAGATCTCAAGGTTGTGGGCCAACAACCATGCACCCAACAACCCCACCTGACGCTTCTTTAACATTGGCAGGTGTAGATCTAGTGTCAGATCTGGTGGACCAACCAACATCATCTTTCCAGATCTTGTAGAGGAGACACCAGCAGAGAGGCAAGTTCTAGCTTTCTAATTAATGTGCATTTATATTCGGCAGATGATGTTCATCTGCAAGATTAACTGACCTTAACATTTTTCAGGGTTCAGGCCAGGACTCCAGCAGGAGCAGTTAATCCCCTTTTAGAACCTTGCAAATAAAACAACCAAGCTATGGTATCGCTTTTGAGACATTCAATGCTACTCTTGACCACCCCAACACACACACACACACACACACACACACAAAATAAAATTATATAATTCATTGACAGGAAAACAACCATAGCAAGAATATAGTTTACAAGATACCAACACAAAAAAACTGATTCCACAGGGAAGATTTGCAATGTTGGAACTATTGAGTAGATCACATTGTCATCATTGTGTTGAAATCAGCATTCAATACATATACATAATAGATCAATGATTCCCTTGCTTTGTTTGCCTTCTGTTTGTTGTCCATCACCTTTTCAGGATCCTTGTGGAAATATAACCGTACATAATCCATTTCATTCAGTACTGAAGCAAATTTTACCATCATTATAATCTACAACAAAATTCTGGTTCCTCCGAGAAAAGTATTTAACATGGTTTATTTTAGCATGCACATAACAGAAAGAACAGGAATGGAATTGAAAAGTATGGCCATATCACAAATGACTATCATGAAACGGGACCGGAATTCGATACAGGGGTACCAAGTGGTCTTTTAGTGTTTTATGACATGTTCAACAACAGCAGGATTCAATAAGGAGTAAAGAACATACCAATGCAGCTAACGGCAGAGAGCTTTAAGATGCTAATATTTCCTCTCTTTGTTTATCATCATTAACGTTTTCCAACCCATCAGCCTTGCCTAAATCTCACGAAGCAAGATGAAATAGATGATAGTTTCTATGACTGCAAAACTGCAAAGACTAGAGCATAGCTCTGTCATTATTCTTGTATGGCTATTAAATAAGAAGAAAGACCAAAAGAGAATCGGTGTCAATTAGCAGCTACTGCTGCCTGCTTCTGGACAAATGCCACACCCTTCTCAATGCTGGCCTTCAGCTCCGGCTTGAGGGCTTCCAGAGCTTTTGCCTCGTATTCAGTTAACCTTTGGAGATCAGCAGAGATCACAGCTTCAACTCCCTTCTTCCCAAGCTTAACTCTTGATGCAAAGAAAGGCAGCTCGGTGAGTTCAGACTGAACGAATGAGCACTCATAAACTTCACCATCACCATCCAAAGCTCGAAGAGATGACTCAACAAAACGAGCAGCTGCATATGCCATGGATAAAGTTGCAGAGCCAGCACCAGCTTTGGCCTCCACCACTTCAGTTCCAGCATTCTGGATTCTCACAGTCAGTTGTTCTACTTCTTCATCTGTGAATGTCACAGAAGGCCTCGTCTTTGAGAGCAACGGCAAGATGGTAATCCCAGCATGACCACCTATGACTGGGACATCCACATCAATGAGCTTGAGGTTCTTCTGTTGAGCAACAAATGTGTTTGCTCTAACAACATCAAGTGTCGTGACACCAAAAAGCTTATTTGGATCATAGACCCCCTTCTGCTTCAGAACCTCTGCAGCTATAGGGACGGTAGAATTTACTGGGTTGCTAATGATGTGAATGAAAGCATTTGGTGCATTATCAGCTACAGCTTCAACCAGTGACTTCACAATGTTGGCGTTGATATTGAATAGGTCATCGCGTGTCATGCCCGGCTTCCTTGGAACTCCTGCAGGGATAACAACCACATCAACTCCTTTCAAGCAGTTAGCCAACTTCAAGAAGCAACTGAACCTCCTCCAAGCCTTGACTGATGCAGGGATTGAGCCTGACGGCGGGTTCTACAGCTTGATTTCCATCAAGAATGCTACCAAGAAAGGGACTGGGTTCACCTCTGGCATCGAATGCAAATGCCGATGAATCAGGTAACCGCGGGCTCTATGAAGTATATTTCTGTGTGGATGCTTCAGGGACTAAGCTCATTGAATGTGCTGTATATCAGAGGGGCCACAGATGTGGTTACAGGATCGAGTTCCCTGTCTTCCGAGTCCTAAAAAGTAAGGATTTAGACCAGTATTCTTGCACTTCACTATGTTATGCTCGGTTGAACAGAGATGGTGAGATCCAGTTGTTTGTACGTTGTTGATTAGTAAAGGGTCATCCACCATGAGCTTCTCAGGCTCATTGTTTCGAAGCATTATTATGCTTCCACTGAATTCAAAGTATTTACCACTTTTTCCCCGGAATGTATTGAGTCACACGAACGGAAATATGCATCATTCATAGCTTATATCTAGTGAAGGTGTTTGAGTGATAATTGAAGGTACCGGTGTTTTGCGAGTGTGTGTGTATATAAAGGATCAGCCCAGTTTAATTAAATAAATAGAATATAACTACTATAAGAAGAGGAGCAGGGCACTCAAAGCCGGCCAAACAGCCAACTAAACCCAAATGAAATCCTAGTTAATCAGAGCATTTCCAAAGCTAGAATGAAAACCTATAAAGACCTTCATCTACTACACAATTTCAAATACTTACAAAGATCTCAAGGTTGTGGGCCAACAACCATGCACCCAACAACCCCACCTGACGCTTCTTTAACATTGGCAGGTGTAGATCTAGTGTCAGATCTGGTGGACCAACCAACATCATCTTTCCAGATCTTGTAGAGGAGACACCAGCAGAGAGGCAAGTTCTAGCTTTCTAATTAATGTGCATTTATATTCGGCAGATGATGTTCATCTGCAAGATTAACTGACCTTAACATTTTTCAGGGTTCAGGCCAGGACTCCAGCAGGAGCAGTTAATCCCCTTTTAGAACCTTGCAAATAAAACAACCAAGCTATGGTATCGCTTTTGAGACATTCAATGCTACTCTTGACCACCCCAACACACACACACACACAAAATAAAATTATATAATTCATTGACAGGAAAACAACCATAGCAAGAATATAGTTTACAAGATACCAACACAAAAAAACTGATTCCACAGGGAAGATTTGCAATGTTGGAACTATTGAGTAGATCACATTGTCATCATTGTGTTGAAATCAGCATTCAATACATATACATAATAGATCAATGATTCCCTTGCTTTGTTTGCCTTCTGTTTGTTGTCCATCACCTTTTCAGGATCCTTGTGGAAATATAACCGTACATAATCCATTTCATTCAGTACTGAAGCAAATTTTACCATCATTATAATCTACAACAAAATTCTGGTTCCTCCGAGAAAAGTATTTAACATGGTTTATTTTAGCATGCACATAACAGAAAGAACAGGAATGGAATTGAAAAGTATGGCCATATCACAAATGACTATCATGAAACGGGACCGGAATTCGATACAGGGGTACCAAGTGGTCTTTTAGTGTTTTTATGACATGTTCAACAACAGCAGGATTCAATAAGGAGTAAAGAACATACCAATGCAGCTAACGGCAGAGAGCTTTAAGATGCTAATATTTCCTCTCTTTGTTTATCATCATTAACGTTTTCCAACCCATCAGCCTTGCCTAAATCTCACGAAGCAAGATGAAATAGATGATATTTTCTGTGACTGCAAAACTGCAAAGACTAGAGCATAGCTCTGTCATTATTCTTGTATGGCTATTAAATAAGAAGAAACTAGAAAGACCAAAAGAGAATCAGTGTCAATTAGCAGCTACTGCTGCCTGCTTCTGGACAAATGCCACACCCTTCTCAATGCTGGCCTTCAGCTCCGGCTTGAGGGCTTCCAGAGCTTTTGCCTCGTATTCAGTTAACCTTTGGAGATCAGCAGAGATCACAGCTTCAACTCCCTTCTTCCCAAGCTTAACTCTTGATGCAAAGAAAGGCAGCTCGGTGAGTTCAGACTGAACGAATGAGCACTCATAAACTTCACCATCACCATCCAAAGCTCGAAGAGATGACTCAACAAAACGAGCAGCTGCATATGCCATGGATAAAGTTGCAGAGCCAGCACCAGCTTTGGCCTCCACCACTTCAGTTCCAGCATTCTGGATTCTCACAGTCAGTTGTTCTACTTCTTCATCTGTGAATGTCACAGAAGGCCTCGCCTTTGAGAGCAACGGCAAGATGGTAATCCCAGCATGACCACCTATGACTGGGACATCCACATCAATGAGCTTGAGGTTCTTCTGTTGAGCAACAAATGTGTTTGCTCTAACAACATCAAGTGTCGTGACACCAAAAAGCTTATTTGGATCATAGACCCCCTTCTGCTTCAGAATCTCTGCAGCTATAGGGACGGTAGAATTTACTGGGTTGCTAATGATGTGAATGAAAGCATTTGGTGCATTATCAGCTACAGCTTCAACCAGTGACTTCACAATGTTGGCGTTGATATTGAATAGGTCATCGCGTGTCATGCCCGGCTTCCTTGGAACTCCTGCAGGGATAACAACCACATCAACTCCTTTCAAGCAGTTAGCCAACTCCAATGGCCCTGTGAAATCCAAGACCTGAGAGGGAGTGTTGCAGTGGCTAAGATCAGCAGCCACTCCTTTGACATTTGCTATATCATAGAGATGCAATGCTGAGACAAGAGGAGACATCTTGATCAGAAGAGCCAGAGGTTGCCCAATTCCTCCAGCTGCTCCAAGGACAGCCACCTTAAATGACGCTTGGGGCTGGAACTGGTTTGAAGCCCTCTGACTTTGTTGCACTTTTGGAATAGCTGATGCCCAGAGAGCAGCATTGCTTTCTCTGCCCAAAAAGGAGGCATCTGATTCAAGGTTAACGGATGCCGCTGCTTTCAGACCACTGAAACACTTTAAGGATTTTGGGGCATTAAAGCCCAAGGCAGAGGATTTAAGCTTTGATCCCAAGCCAGCCTGAGGGCCATAAGAGGCGATGGAACTGATAGAAACAGTTGAAATCGATGCCGATGCCATCTTATAGTGAGCTCTAAAGACCTAAACGGAACAAATTAACATGTAGAGCATGTATTACTGTGCGACCTGATTAAGACAGCATAAACCATTGTTCACTTGTGTATCACTGAAGGAATATGCACTGATAGGATGCAATTAAACTTAGTGAAACCAAGCCGATCTTCGCACGTTATTGCAAACTAATTTTGCTCTGGTTGTTAAAAACATATCACAAATGCAAGAAACAAACGATGGAGTGTTATTGAAAAAGCATCCAGAAAATCTTCTCCACTTACTTTGCAAATGTTTTGACACTATCTATTCCCATGGTAGTAAACTCTAACCTCCAATCCAACAGAATTAAGTACAGCATGATCTAACATCAAATAAGGAGAATATAACTGAAAAAACAATTAAACAAAGTATCCCTTAACAACATTACATTCAATTTCATGCTTCATCAACTAGAACTTTTATGTCTCAACGCACATAGAATCAGAAACCTCAAACCTTCTCATAATGAATTAGAGTATAACTCGTATATAACAATAAACTAATTTCACATTTATGTGGCACTACGCACTGGTCTAATTATCCTATAATGAGCTGATATCATAAACTAGACCAGCACTAGGGAGTGTTGTTCGTTCTGCAAACCTAAAGGAGATGGAGATCAAGCATGCAAACAACCTAAATGGGAAATATAAATAGATTAATTAGCACAACCAATAACCAGTCAATACCAACGTAAGCTTAAACCAAGGCTGGACCAGTTATGACTACCCAGAAACATACATGTAATGGAAAATTAGTGATAATAATTGTTAAGGAATATATATAGAAATCTATAATCTTAGGAATAATATATTAGGAATATGTGATTGAGAGATAGGGATATGATTTTATCTCATACCTATTTTGTAATATCCTCCTAACCTCTATTTAAGAGAGGTTAGAATTAGATGAATAATATATCATATTGGCATTTTTTCTATTTCTCTACATGGTGGTGAACCCGACGTGTAGAGAAATAGAAAAAGGCCAATATGATATATAATTCATCTAACTCTAACCTCTTACATAGAGGTTAGGAGGATATTATAAAATAGGTATGAGATAAAATCATATCCAATCATATCCCTAATATCTCTCAATCACATATTCCTAATATTATAGATTTCTGTAATATATTCCTTAACAATAACAAAACGCCATATCTAATGAATTGGTATCAAACTTAAAAATTTGTCAGGTCGTCAAATTTAAATCTTCTAGTATCGTAATTTTGACACTATATTTTTGGTAAAATAACCTGTAGTTAGTGATAAGAAAGCAAAAGATTTTTAACATGAAGCCAACTTAATTGAAGGAGAAACAACTCAAATAAAAGAATGACAAGAACCATGGTCACAAAATCTTCTGCTAACAAACACACATTAACTAGTAGGTTTGTTAACAATATAGGAACTCCAAATTAGCCGTAATTTCATATTTTAGGTCGTAAAATCTCAATATTTTTGAAATTAGATCCTCAAAATCCTTCAGTTATTTGAAATGAGGGTCTAGTTTCAAAATAGGTCCTTGAGGTCGACTAAAAATAGCTCTAATTTTTTCATCAAGAAATAGAAATAATTATGAGGTTCGGATCCATAATTAAAGACAGGAGCCAAAAATTTATGTCTAAAAGATGCTAACTTCCGGCATCAGAAAAAATAAATAAAAACATCATAGCTACATTGACAAAGATTACTACACAAAATCCTAGTTATCGTAGAAATTCTTTAATAGATTCAGCTCAGATTTTTCATCTAACTAATTTAATAACAAAAAAAAAAAGCAAGAGATCTGACGAATTTAAGGGGAAAATATACCTGAAAAGAACTAATAAAACCCTCCTCGTTCTCCCCTTCAGCGGACGGAAATGGCGAGAGGTCAGGCGAGGAATGAGAGTGATTAAAAAAACAGGAGGCGCCTTTTTCTGTATTATAATACCCAACGATTGTACGATTCTGTCCCCGTGAATGAATGGCAACGCAGGAAATATTCGGTGTATTTTCGCGAGGGTATAATTGTCAGCGCGACTGGTTTCCCTTCTTATAATGTGGTAGTGGGACCCGCGGCAAGACTGCCCGTGCCAGCTCTCAGCCGTGGGGGTTGGTTTCTCGATTTCATCGACCAGGCTTCGTTTGATGAGGTGTCGAACCCGAATCGACATCGCCAAGCGGGTCGCGTTCGGATCAAGTATCCACAATTTGCCAAGATAGTTAAACTACAGCGCTATTCTGATTTTAGAGGCCTGGTAGAAAATGATTTCATCTCCCGTGGTTTGACAAGTATCTAACTACTGTATAAAGAAAATTGTAGGTTTAGTCAAAAAATGAATGAGTGATGGACATATTCTCATTTTATACTTAACTTAGAAGGGTAAAAAAGTAAAGAAATAAGAGGAATCTTTCTTTCTTTTCTTTTTTATCTTTTGTGTTTTCTAGAATATTACATATATATTGTTATGGTCCTCCTGAACGCTAATTAGATACTAATCCTTGATTAGAGCGGAGAGATCCATGCATCAAATAAATCTCTAGTCCATTGATTGGAGACGACCCAGATTCGCCTGCCGAGTCAAATGAACGCCTCACGCCCTTCATTCGAACCAAGTCATGACGATCAACTGCCTTCACGAGCGACTCGGAAGGCGGTACTAGCCGGCCTCTTAGCCAACTGCCTTCGCGAGCGACTAGAAAGGCGGTACCAGTCGACCTTTCGGTTGACTGCCTTTACGGACGACGCGAATGGCGGTGTTAGTCGGTCACCTAGACGCTCAACCTCATTCACTCGCCCGATTTACTCCCTCAACTCAAACGACGGTCACATGAAGTTTGGTCCCGACAATACGTCTATATTGCATTAAATACATTGTCAGCCCTTAATTCCTTCATTTCTCATGGTAATTAAGACACCTCGAACTATTCCGGCTGCGAACGTCATCAATCCCATCCCATTAATAATCTCATTAATGACAAGGGAACAGCGCTAACTCTTTGATCGGTTCACCACTTGACACCTGTGAAGGTAACCCGACACAGCCACCATCAAAGGCAACTGACTAGTTGCCAATCAACAAGTGGAGGAGAGGGCTGACTCGTTTATCAGTTTTCTCACCTAGTGAAGAGACGAAAATATCCTCCTACATTTTCATATAAATAGCAAACTATCGAATAGAACAGGTAAGCAATCTAACCTAGTGAATTCCTGTTCCATTCATATTCGTGTTTTCCAAGAAAACTGACTTGACCGTCGGAGGGACCACTGGAGATCCCAACTCCGCCCTTCCGTAGGTTTTTCTTCTGGCGTAGGTGAACTTCCAGTTTAACAGCACCATCGGATATTAGAAGAGGAGGCGGACTCCACTCAATCAACAACTAATCCAGCAGAAAGTTTAGTGACTGTGTGATTTCATACATCAACATATATAATTCAAACATTTTGTTTTTTTTTCCCTCTTTCTTTATAGTTTTCTAGAATGTTCTATACCATGATCCATAAACATAAGATATGAGCCCATATAATTACATATCCATTATATTTTAGATTATAAAAGGAGTATGAATTAAAGTTATAAATTTCTTTTAGGAAAAACAATAATATGTATATAAAAAAAGAATATCAAAGTATAAAATATATTTTTTGAAATTACAAGTTTTGTGCATTAGGCACATGCATTTTATTCTGCAACAAATGAAATAAAACATATACAATTGATATTAATAGATGCTATGTATTGAAAGTCAAAGGAATATTTCAAGAATATTTACTAGAATAAATATATATGCTGTAATTATAGATCCAACCATGATCCCGAACGCCTCGTGCCGGTCAACTCTGTTCAAATAAACTGCGCATAATGGACCTAGCCCAGAAGTTTAATGTAAGCTTACAGCCCATTGGACTCGTCAGTGTGCATGCCTCGTTTTCTGCCCACTAATTCTTAAAGGGTTTTGAATCGTGTAACTGGACTAAATGTCCCAAATCTAGTGCTTTAATATGTCCATCTACGAGAATGCTACATCAATTGGGTATCATGAGAAAGCCTGATGCAATTTAAAGTGATTTTTCTGCAATTTAAAAAAAACAGCATATCTAAAAGATTGAAGTTGATATTCAGATGATAGTGAGAAAACGTCTTGAAACAATTACTAAATAAGAAAAGGTTATTAGTTGGGCTGCATGTTATTTAGATGGTCTCAAAAACTTGGATCTCTGGCTGAGCAGCCCCCACCCACCCAAAAAAAACCCCACCCCAAAACCCCTTTTTTCTATACTATAATGCGCGTGTTTTGCACGTAAATGTGCATGTTTTAAGTTTTGAATTTTTATATTGAATAGTAAAACTATGCATTAATAAATAAAATTGTATAATAAGATTGCTTTAGAAAATGTGTGAATTAATTAATATTGTGTAGTTATTGTAATTGAATGTTTTTCTTATAATGATCGCCAGTGTTAGCTTTTTTAAATAATTCCACAAATCTAAAATTGTTCTTAAATAAAACTCAATTCCATAAGTTCTCTTAAATATAGCCCTCTAACTTGAAAGTTGTTAACTTAAATTTAAATTAACTAAGCTGCATTAATATAGCTTTTGCTTGATGTTCCTAGATAGTTACACTTGATACTTGCAACATATTGTAATAGTTACTCTCATTATAATTATTTAATAGGGTAAATTACACTAAACCCTTGTGAACTTTCAGCCCATATAAACTTTCAAAATTACACTAAACCCCTAATGACTTTTCTATTTCAAATAAGACCCTAATAAGTTTCAATTTTACAGATAACCCTATAAATTAGAACAAAAATGGCATAAAAGGCATTTTGAAAGTTATTAGGGTTTGGTGTAATTTATCTAAAAGATATTGGGGCTTTCTACAAAAGTTATTAGGGGTTTAGTGTGATTTCAAAGTTCATAGGGTCTATTTATCAAAAAATGCCGAAAGTTCATGGGGTTCACTGTAATTTATCTTATTTAATATTATAATTCTTAGTTCAAGTAATACTATTAAAATAATTATACTGTCTACATACTATAAAATATTTATCCAATTTAATTTTTTAATTATGCTCTTAAATAATTTAGTACTATAAATATTTTATAAATTTTATTATACTATCATTAACAATTAATAGTACTATTATTAATATTAAATATTCTTTTGTAAAAAGTTAGTTTCAAACATTACCAAGTACAGATTATTCAAGATCATGTAATAATCTTTGAGAAAATACTCTAAAAATAATATTAAATTATTTATTTAATAATATAATACTAAATAAATAGTATAATTCATAATTTATGTGATATTATCAAAATAATTACACTACTTATGTGATTCAAAATTTATTCTATTTATTTTATTGCTCATTGAATTATAGTATAATTCTTAATAGTATTTAGTAATATATTATTCTATTTATACTATTATTTTAATTATTTATTATAATTTATAAATAATTATTATAATAAATTTAATTGGTTACTACTAATAATTGTGTATACTTATTTTATAAATGATTTTATTTTATTATTTTTAAACAATTAATAGTTATAATATTATTGATAATTATAATTATTTAGGAAGGTGAGGAAGTGCATAATTAATAAGAGGTTATATTTATTTAATGACATATTAATTAGAGATGATGGCATAGTTAGAATTTATCAAAATTTGAGAGGACAAAAAGAAAATTAAAAGTTTTAACACACCAATCCTCTTTTATAGTAGTATAGATATAGAAGTATAGATTTGAGCTCGTAGGTATTTGGGGAGTTTGTGTGATATATGATGTAGAACTTCGTGTTTGATTGCTTCTAGTAATATTTTTGGAGTTAGGAATATAACCGATGTTTGTATTACAACCACTTTTGATGGAAAAAAATACCGCTAGGGCTTTAAAACCCCATCTTTTCTCTCGAGAAAAAAACGCTAAATATCAGAGGAAATTCCTCATATTGATAATCTTAAAAATTGAAAATCAAGACGAACTTTATTCGTGTTTCATACATTTCTTAGTTCTTAAAATCTAGGCTAAATGGCACTTAAATACCCTAATATTTTACTATCTTTACACTTAAATACCCTAAGTTGTAAAAGTAGCATAAAAATACCCCAAGTTGTCCACAGTTAGAATTAGGCTAACACCGTTAGTTTTGACAAAATGCCTTTCATTAAAATTTTAGTAATAAATTAAAGGGGTAGGTAAAATGGTAATTAAAGCAATAACTAGGGGTAATACAATAATGAAACCCGTGTGTACTATGCACATAGGAATATTCCTAGGAATATTCTGTTATCTATTTAACAGAAGGTAGCAATGTGCTACTTTTTGACAACTGAGTATTTTTATGCTAATTTTTACAACTTAGGGTATTTAAGTGTAAAGGTAGTGAAACATTAGAATATTTAAGTGCCATTTAGCCTAAAATCTGTGATGGCCGGCATAGCATCCTTTCAGTATAAAGTGAACATGCAACACTTCATAAAAGTGACAAAAACAACAAAGCACACAGTACTAAAGTCAACCAATAACACGCATCCATTTGTTACTCCTAAATATTTAAAGTGCATTCTAGATCTTGACATTTGAAAATTTTAGGTTCGAAAGCATACATTTTCGTTACTCTCTCTCTTTCTCTCTAGGGGTGTCCATCCGGTCCGAACCGGGAGAAAGGCCCTGCTCGGATCTAAACCCGGGGGGCCCAGCCCGGGCCTGGGCTTGGGTCCGGGTAGTTTCGGGTTGGGCATCGAGCCAACCCATTTTTTTTGCTTTTTTTTCCCTTAAAAAATAATAATTTTTTGTAAAAAATCATTATAAACTTTTGCAAATTGTAAAAGATCATTATGAACTTTTGCAAAAAGATTTAACTTATAAGTATTATAAGTATATATAAGTATGCATATAAATATATAATTATTAAGTATATACTTATAACTTATAACTATATATATTTATAACTATATAACTTATACACACACATAAAAACCACACCAAATATAGTACAAAATTATTTTGGCTATTTGGTAGGCTTTAAATCTCTCATAACAATAGTCAGTGTTTGAACCTCAAAATCACCAACTTTTTCTATATTTTTAAAATAAAAAAAAAATATACGCACCTACTCCCGATACCCCCCCTCCATCCCGGGTCGGGCCGAGCTCATGTGAACCTACCCGGACCCAGGCCCTATTATTCAGGCTTTTTCTAAGCCTTTCCGGGTTGAGGTCGGGCCGCGGGATTTTTGGACTCTCTCTCTCTCTCTCTCTCTCTCTCTCTCTCTCTCTCTCTCCCCTTTTACTTGTCGAGTAGTACCCTTACTTGCCAAGTAGTACCAATTCATGTGCTCTCTCTCTCTCTCCCCCCTTTTACTTGTCGAGTAGTACCCCTTACTTGCCAAGTAGTACCAAGTCATGTGCTTTAGTTGAAAGACCTCCTGCAAGCTACTAGTAGATGCATCAATGCCAACCTTCTCCCTTAAAAAGAACAAGCATAAAGAAAAAGGAAAAGAGGCAAGAAACAAAAAAGATTCACCACCCCCAAATCCTTTTCCCCCCCTTTCCTCTGTTGAAGGAAGCCAAAATATTATCAGCAAAATAAATGTGAACCATTTGTTGGGAATAAACCCCCTTTATACTGAGAGCGAGCGCGCAAGCCCACAAGTTCCCCCTACCCCGAGACCCGCCATGGAAATAATAGTGAAATCAACTTGGTGCAAAACCCAATTTAGTGGAAAAGAAAGATAACAAAATAAATGTGAATAGACGCAAGAGATTCACGTGGTTCGGCAAAACCACTTACATCCACGACCGAGAACTATCCATTCTTCACTTCTTTGAGAGAATACAAGAGAATTACAATTGAATCACACACCGACCCAAACCCATAACCCGTTATACACCCACTCTCAAAGTACCCAAAGAACATTCTCACAAGCACTTAACTATGCTCTTTTCTACCTCTCCTTGTGTATCCCTCCCAATGCTCACAACCCTCTTTAAATAGCCCACAAGTCTTACCCTCCAAGCTTTAGCCAACTTGCTCTCCAAGCTTCTCAAGTCTTACTCACCAAGCTTCTCAAGTCTTACCCTCCAGTCCGATTGTTGAGGAGATAAATGGCACCTTGCAACTGTAGAAAACACAATAAATATCTACTTGCACTATTAAAAAGTAGACAAATCCACCTCCTTGCTAAACCAGAAAGAGAATACCATTGGCCACCAAGAAACACCAGCTACACACAACCTGAATCCCGTTAGTGGTACTGACTTACCCTAATTCGACATACTAGCCAATCAACATGTGTAGCTTAAACAAGACAATCTTCGCCGATTGAATTTTAAAAAGGGACTTGACATGGCCTCTCCAACAGTAGGATTTCCTCCATCAGCATCGTATGAATCACGAGAACATGGAACTGTCTCAACAACCGAGTCATTCTAAAAAGCTTTTTCAATCTGTGAACATCGCTCCTGAACACCCATCGAGATTATATTCATGTTAGACAATATAATTCCCTTTGCTTATTTCCCTTGATCAGTACCTTCTCGCCTCGTATGATTTTCAAGACTCCCCCTCGAGCTAAATATCCATACCCTTTGGAGTTCAACAGGTTTAAAGAGATTAGATTCTTCCGCATATTCAGAACATACGCCATACCACCCAAATTACGGACGGCATCATCAAACATTTTGATTCTCACCATTCCAAAGCCCAAAGACTTCACAAACCGAGTCATCTCCTAAGACTATCCGATCAATCTTTTCCTAAAATGAATCAAAATAATCTAGCATGTTGCACATGTGCACCACACCACAGAATGTAATATCCAGTCTTCAGAAGAAGCATCAGCGATTTTTAGAGACCGTTATGATATCTCCATCTCCATCTATTGTCATTAACATTGAGGTTCCACTAGAGGCACAATCACCCTTCGATCGAGAGCAATCAACTTTAATATGACCATATCCATTATAACTCCAGCACTGTATGCTCTTGCCGTTGAACTTGGATCTGGATCTAACCTGCTTAGATCCCCTATCAGCTTGCATTCCTCTCCAATTCTCTCCCATGACAGCTAACACGGACTTATATACCTCCTTGCCATTAGATTTCTTTTGGGTATGAAAATCATGGAATACTAATGTCGATTGCACCTGGTCAACATGTAAAGTATCTTTACCAAATAACATCGTTGTCACCAAGCCATCATGAGAGTCAGGAAGTGAGGTAAGAAGCAAAAGGGCTTTATCTGTTAGTTTCTTGGTTTTGATGATGTTCTAACAAATAATTTATAACTAATCTTGTTTGTCTAGTGTTTGTATTTTCATGTTTATTCTAGGCAAACAAGGTGTTGGAGGATGGATGAACTTGCGCCTACATGATCATATCCATTGGAGGATGGGAGGAATAGTGGAGTGAAGCAATGCAATTCAAGTCAAGATTCAAGATCAAGCTTCATCCGTAGCCAAGACAAGCTTATAAATCCATTGGAAAGTGTTTCAAAACGTGTTTGAAAAAAATCAAAAAATCTCAAGTTTATATCTTTTCAAACATGCAAGAACATGCACACATACACACTTTTTGTTTCTATTGCAAAACAAGTTAAAATTGAGAATTTATTGTATCCATGGTTCATTGATTTTATCACATTAATTTATATCTTATATAAAGTCCATAAACCAAATCACAATATCTCAATACTTGTTCATGTTCAAAATCATGCTTTTCACATATTGTATTTTCATGTTTTTGCAAAACAATTGAGTTTTAACAATTGGAAAATGCAATTAGAAATTTTTTTCATTTACATGTTTATCTTTATATATACAAACATTTTCCCAATTTTACTAATTTTGGAGTTGTTTTATTATTTTCAATTGAATTTACAAAAGAAGTTTTCAGCAGTTTTTAGAAACTGTTTATTGTGTTCAAATAATTATTTCTCACAAATGAGAAGTGATATTTTAGGAATTCTTTTGGTAACATGTTTATCTATATCTTTATAACCTTCCCTAAATATTTCAAAATATTTGGAGTTGATTTACTATGTCAAATTGATTTTACAATGTCAAGCATTTTAGCAGTTTTTCAGAATCTGAAATATCTGTCCTGAAACAATTATTTATCACAAATGGGAAGTGATATTTTATAAATTATTTCTCTAACATGTTAATATACATGTTTAGAAACTTCTCTCAAAATTTCATGATTTTTGGAGTTGATTTACTATTTTTAATTGATTTTACAAAGCTATATACGCAGATTTCCAGGTTTCTGAAATTTTCGGTACTGTTCACGGTCGTTCGCTACAGTGACCATTGCCTAACGGCTATTTTTCCAGTTTCCGTTTATTATTCATTTTTGTTGGGATTTTCTTGGATTTTGGGCTTTGTTTCTTCATCCTATATATACCCCATGCCCTCATTTATTTCAAAAATAATTAAGAAGATTTTAAACACGTTTTTGAAGAGTTTAAGTGTTTGTTTAGTTTGTTTGGAAGTTTAGTTTGTGAAGAAACTTTCACAAGAGCTTGAGGAGATCATCCATTGGTGTTTGAGCATTCAACTCTTCTCATTCTCTCTTGCCATCTAGAGAAGTTTTTCTAAACTCATATCTAGCGATTTATATGTTTGATTTTTATTTTCATAAGCTAGAATTTATTTGAGTTTAGTACTGATTATTTCTCTTTGTTTACACACACAACCATTGAGCTTATAGTATTTGCATACATTGTAAAATTTGAGTTGTGGGTAGTGTGACTTAGAGAGTGAGCTACATTGAGTTCTCATTCATTGTAGAGAATAAAATTTGTGTTTGCGAGCTTATTCTGAAGACTCACATTGTAATACACAAGGACACCGAGAGAAGTGTGCGGTGAGAGACGGAGTTGTCCCAAGAGGAGTGGCGTCGGTAGTAAAGCCTAGGGAGAGGTAGTAAATCCGAGCACTTGAGAGAAACACGGGCTTCAGACCGGCACGTAGAGGGTGAGGTTGTGTGATTGCAAATGTGAGAGATTATAAAGTTTTCGGTGAGCTAGAAAACCGAATGTGTAGATATTGTAAATGTTATTCGGGTGAGCGTAGAAAACCCGGTTGTGATAGTGAAGATCTCCTCGAGGCGAGGAACGGAGATGTAGGTCGTGGGGACCGAACTCCGTGATCATATCGTTTATTTGTGTTTGCTTGGCGTTCATTTCTATTTGTGCTTATTGCCTATTTCGCCAATTTTTTATTGATCATTTCATCCTCTATTTTGTTTACTATCGCTTACATATCCTTGCATATAATCTTGTTGAATATCATTCTTGCTAGGATATAATTTGTTAATTAGTTTTAATTGACATTAATTCGGATTAGATTAGCATATTGCCCTATTCACCCCTCTAGGGCAATTTCATTATCTTCTTCCTCCACCTTGAACCTTTCAGAGTTGGTCAAGCAAACCCTTGAACATTCCTGCCTTCAATCATCTTCAACCGATAGAGCTGTTACTTCATATGCAACTTGTTGCTCAAACTTTTAGCCAAATAAAGTTTTTTCAACTTCTCCCACATCTCCGATGTAGAATCTTCATCAATATCATCGTTCAAGATGTTATCAGCAATACAAAGTTGAACGGTGCTCACACACCTTTGCTTAAGCTCTTCCCACTCGCCATCATCCATCTTCATTGGCTTCCCCTCCTTCCCCTTTAAAGTTTTTGCCAAGCCTTGTTGAGTGAGAATGTCCTTCACCCTTCTTTGCCAAAGAATAAAGCTCCCTTTTCCATAAACTTCTCTACAAGAAAATTGTTGACATTCGTCGTCATCTTTTGTCCTCCGATTTTACTCCGCACCTCTAGCTCTGATACCACTTGTTGGGAATAAATTCTCTCTCTACTGAGACAGAGCCCGCAAGCTCCCCCTGCCCCAAGACCCGCCATGGAAACAATAGTAAAATCAACTTGGTGTAAAACTCAATTTAGTGGAAAAGAAAAATAACAAGATAGATGCGAGTCGACACAAGAAGTTTACGGGGTTCGGCAAAACTGCCTACATCCATAATCGAGAGCTACCTATTCTTTACTTATTTAAGAGAATTCAAGAGAATTACAATTGAATCACTCACTGATCCAAACCCGTAACCCCTTATATATCCACTCTCAAAGTACCCAAAATAACACTCTCACAAGCACTTAACTATGCTCTTTTTTACCTCTCATTGTGTGTCTCGTCCAAGGCTCACAACCATTTTTAAATAGCCCACAAGTCTTGCCCTCTAAGCATTAGCCAACTTGCTCTCTAAGCTTCTCATGACTTGGCCACCAAACTTCTCAAGACTTGCTCACCAAGCCTCTCAAGAGGATGGACCACCAACAACATTTACCATGCAATCTAGTGTTCTATGGATTAATCAGTGTCTAATGTCTATTATGAGTCGTGTGGATTCCATAGCAGTTGTTTTAACGTAGCCAGCTAGGTTTCAACATACTTAGATAAATATTTGATTAGATTGTAGTTGATAATTTGTATGCATTTTACATCAACAACACACCAACTAATATTATGAAATGATATATTAAATGTCGGGTTTACTCTTAAAAGTTATTAGGCCGAGAAATTTTCGATTGCAAAGCAACTCAACCATATAAAGCATCCCACCTTTCTTCTACCAAAACATTTGGTGGGAACTGCCCTTCGGATCCTTCAGGTCAGGCTTTCAATGGAAGCAAAGAGGGGAAAAAGTGAACAACAACATCAACAACATTATTAGAAGAATTATTAGCTATAGTATCCTCCATACCACACGTCAGATGTTTGTCTGATTTAATTTCCTTTTTTTTTTTTTTAATAAAATGATCCTATTGTTGTTGTCATGGACACTACTAGGAAACTGTTGCTAGTCCTGTTACTTATCAGAGTCCGACGTTTTCCCGAGTCATTTTGGGTGAATTCACAACAACGTAACGTTGCTCCTAGAGAATACTAATTATATTTATAAACTTGGTATTGACTAACGAGATGATTACGATTCTTTAGGAGCAACGTTTTCTCAATTATGAGATAAATATAGTAACTAATGATACAATTAATCTATTTTTTAGGGTAAATTAAGCTAAACTCCCAAAACCAAGAACTTTCAGGTTTTTGTAGTATGAAAATCATGCTAAACCCCAAGAACTTTCATTTTTTTTTGCAATAAACCCTCCAATAACTTTCAGAATCGCAGTAAACCCCAATAACTTTTACAGAAAATCCCCAAAGTGAATACCATTACATCTGACGTGGCACATGCTACTCCCTCGATTTAAAAAGACCAAAAATATCCCTTAAATTATTAAAACATCCATTTATGATCTTTTTATATTTTCAACCTTAAAATAGAAATCTCTCATCTTTTGTCATTCATTCTCTACTTGCTTGCACCCATGTTGGGGTCCCAAATACTAAATAATTTTTTTCTTGAAATTGTCCTTCAAATTATCTTTTTGTGTTTTTTTTTATTTTAATTTATGGAGGTTATCAGCAAAATATGGAAATTTATGAAGGGCTGCTGCTATTCCAAAAGTTATTGGGTGTTTAGCTGAGTAACTAATTCTGATAGTTATTTATTTTATTTCATAATATTCTTAAAGTATTCTCCATACTTTATGCCTCCTCATTTAAGTTTGATTTTACAATGAAGACATAAGCTTTTACTAAACGAACTTGAAAAAAGTTAGAAAATGTATCTTTAAGGCTAACTGAGAAAGTTAAGAACAAGCACCAACACATCAAACAGTGTAATTATCATAATTTTCAGAAAATGGCATCTAGAATTTGATTATGAAAAGATCCAAGTTTTGTCATGGACACTACTAGGAAACTGTTGCTAGTCCTGTTACTTATCAGAGTCCGACGTTTTCCCGAGTCATTTTGGGTGAATTCACAACAACGTAACGTTGCTCCTAGAGAATACTAATTATATTTATAAACTTGGTATTGACTAACGAGATGATTACGATTCTTTAGGAGCAACGTTTTCTCAATTATGAGATAAATATAGTAACTAATGATACAATTAATCTATTTTTAGGGTAAATTAAGCTAAACTCCCAAAACCAAGAACTTTCAGGTTTTGTAGTATGAAAATCATGCTAAACCCCAAGAACTTTCATTTTTTTGCAATAAACCCTCCAATAACTTTCAGAATCGCGGTAAACCCCAATAACTTTTACGAAAATCCCCAAAGTGAATACCATTACATCCGACGTGGCACATGCTACTCCCTCGATTTAAAAAGACCAAACATATCCCTTAAATTATTAAAACATCCATTTATGATCTTTTATATTTTCAACCTTAAAATAGAAATCTCTCATCTTTTGTCATTCATTCTCTACTTGCTTGCACCCATGTTGGGGTCCCAAATACTAAATAATTTTTTTCTTGAAATTGTCCTTCAAATTATCTTTTGTGTTTTTTTATTTTAATTTATGGAGGTTATCAGCAAAATATGGAAATTTATGAAGGGCTGCTGCTATTCCAAAAGTTATTGGGTGTTTAGCTGAGTAACTAATTCTGATAGTTATTTATTTTATTTCATAATATTCTTAAAGTATTCTCCATACTTTATGCCTCCTCATTTAAGTTTGATTTTACAATGAAGACATAAGCTTTTACTAAACGAACTTGAAAAAAGTTAGAAAATGTATCTTTAAGGCTAACTGAGAAAGTTAAGAACAAGCACCAACACATCAAACAGTGTAATTATCATAATTTTCAGAAAATGGCATCTAGAATTTGATTATGAAAAGATCCAAGTTTTATCATGAACACTGAAAAGAAATATTTTCTATCATATCGCTTGATAATGAAAAAGGGCCTGAACAAAATATAATTATCACTTTAATAATTCAAACGAAAGAGTTCGGTAGACAACAAAAATACAATCCAAATTATCACTCAACAATTTAAAAAGTTAGATAAAATACAAAAACACAATCCAATTAATTGATAATTCAAGAAAAAGGTTTGATAAAGAATAAAAGAAACTATCCAATTATCAGTTGATAATTCAACATAAATAAATAAAGAGTTTTACCAAGTAGAAAAATGACAACCCAACAGTCGCTTGATAATTGAATTTATACTGCTTGTTACTGGCTGCCTTAATGATTTATATATATCTTTAGTACTTTGTTGATAAAAGTGAATATGTAAAGGGAAAATAAGGGTTAAGAGTCCTTAACCATCCAAATAGATCACTTTGTTCAAAGGGCTAACAAATTCTTTACAAGGGTTAAAGTTAGTTAAACCCTCATTTAGAGGGATAACAAATCCATCTAAAGAAAATGATTAAAAGTTACTCCTCTAGAAATAAGAAATGAAATTTTAAACAAGATCATATTTTAGTATATATATTTGTGGCAACTAATATTCTCAATCCCTCTTTATTTATCAAATATAAAAACTTAACTATTCATGTTGATCATCAAATCATAATAATAGAATTAAATTATTTTTAAATTCTCATAAAAGATTAACTTCCTCTTAACCATTTACTCAGGATATAATAAAAAATTGGAAAGGGTACCGTATGGAAGTTCAGTGCTTGCAAGTTTTCCGCATTGACCGCCGACATTAGAATTCAGAAGCATCCACTGTCAAAGATTGAAACAAGATAAACAGTTATTAGCATACGGCGGAAAAAGAGTAACCAGATATTTTCTACGGACTTCCAAGTCAAATAGTAACAACACCAACATAATAGTAACAGCTGGATTTACCCTCCCTTAAAAAAAAAATTAAAACAACAGATTTTACCTGCATTGAATAATTAAATTGAATAAATATAGAACACCAATGGATACGGCGGTGTTTGATCTCTTAAGCTCACCTGATGCGTGCTTTAACTTGAAACTTCACCCTTTTCTCATTGGCTTTTTTTTAGAAAAGCAATAATAACTACGAGAGGAATACTAGATGAAGAGAAAGATTTATTAGTTGTAGTTGCTCCATTAAAATCAGATTCAAACCGCTTTTCTCTCTCTCTCTCTCTCATCGGCCTGCAGCTTTGGAGTTCGGCGTTGGACGACATTCTCTTCTCCTTTATCGAGGTACTCTCTCTCCCTCTCTCCTCTCTTTTAATTCTCGACTTGGGAGCTCAGTTGATACTGCGATCTGCAATGGTGAACTTTAGAGTGGGTTTTAGGAGATTTTCTTTGCGGTTTCTCAGTTAAAGACTGGATTTTTAGGGGATAATTGGTTGGGTCGCTTCAATTTCACAGTTAAAGATTTAATTTTTTGGTTTTTTGAGGCGTTTTTATTTACTCACTCAATTGGTGTCCCGCCGCTTTGTTTTACTTCAATGTAATTTTGTTTTGAGAGCACTGGATTTCGTTTGCTTAGTTTTGAGCATTGTTTTCACTTTTTTCCTTCAAGATTTAACAAAGAAAGCGAGTGGTTTTGGGAGTTTAGAAACATTTAGGCTTTCAGCATTGTAGAAATTGGCTTTTTTCCCTCTCAACCTTTGGTGCTAGAATTTAGGGCTTTTACTCAACGATAAGTGGAGCGCATGGATGAGGTTTAAAGATTGTAGGTTAAATTTGCACCTGCTTGATTTGATACATCTTGTTAATATTGCACAAGAAATTAGTAATTGGGGTTGGAACTATTCCCCCCCAATCAAGCTATTAATTTGTTGTTAGTTCAATTTTTTGTTTTTGTTTTTGTTTGTGTGACTATATATAACTTTTACAGAAAGCACAACTTGTCTGCTGATACTATGTTTAAAGGCATGATTATACTTTCAAAACTCCCCGCTTATACTTGACCTATATACACGAGTTGCTTGGATCATTATCCTTTCTGAATATGTGCTATTAGTTCTAAATTGAACTATTTGTTAGAACTATTTGTTCAATTTATTTCTCAACTACTTCTGCTTGAGATTGTGTAAACTTTTAACGCCTTCTTTTCTAAGGGAAAACTTCTAGGCTGAAATTCCTGGGAAACAGCTCAAACAATTGACTTAGTTTGGAAGCAATAATTAGTTGATCTGAGGCTCAACGTTGTTTTTAGGGAAGCATCTCAATTGTGATTCAAAAGAGCAGACTAAGAAAATTATTTCTTTAACTAGTAGCAAGAACCCAGGTTGTATTTAGTTGCAATTTGATGTCTTAAGGTACACAACTACTTTTCCCTGTCAAAAATTAAAAATCAACTCCCCAAGCACTACAAATTGCAAGTTGAATTCTAAAAATGTTCAAAGCTGAAAAAAAAAAGTCAACTAGTAAGCGCTTAGCAAGAGTTTCACGGTGCAACTTTGATTTTAACTATACAAGTTTGAGCTTGGTCTAGGTGTTTGGTATTAGTGTGGAGAAGAATGAAATCCTCAGGTGTTAAGAGTCAGAAATGCTTATCCACCATTAGCTCTCACGTGGGTGGTTGTCAATTGTATGCACATTTGATGTAACAAGGTTTGGGGGTGTGCATTTGAACACTGATTTATTAGTGCAATGTAGTCGATTGTTGATGATATATTTGGTTTGCTGTCATATTCTGTCATTAGTGTTGTTCAAGTCTCGTTAATTTCAGTTCCAAGGTGTCTACTGTAGTTCAGTGTAAGAGTAGCCAGTATCTCATTAGAAAATGTGGTGATCCTTGTTAGTTGCGATAAATAGTAAGATATGGATAAACATGTGTAAAGTAGAAAAATGCTTCAGCCAATTATTGCTGGCTTCTCTAAGAAAAGAAACAATGGACATGGATATCATATGTTTACAAATTTTTTGCTTTTTTGACATACAGGCTTGCACCCTTGACCATATCACAGAGTAAGCAAAATTAAGAAGGCATGGCCTGCTTTACTGTGTTAAAATTCTCATAGGCAAGGTTGTTTTGTTTTAGGAGTTATGCTATGGTGATGTCAATTTTAGGCCAAGCTGATACATTATCTAGAATAATATCTTTTTATTGCAACTGGCAAGCTTATTCCTTTTGTTCTTTCCCCTGATATATGAGATCCACTTGGCTATTCTTCAGTAATCTTCTCTTCGTTCTTTTAAAAAAATAATTAAGTACACAGTTTGTTTTTGTTTCACTTCCTAACTCTTACAGCTTTATTTTTTAGGGAAATGCTACCACCTTTAGCTTAATAACTGGCATGTCCTTTTCTAGGTGGTAGACTTCAGTAGCACCAGCACAGACTACTCTGCTTAGATCCAATGTTCTAACGGCGAGTTTGATTCTTTGGATATCTGTTGAAGAGTCTGACTTAGACAAGCTGTCCGAGTTAATACTGGGATAACGATTCAAGCTTTGTATTTTGGGAACAAAAGACAGAAGCAGCTGGTTTAATCTTGCAGTTTGTGATATCCTTCTTGATGACGTTGCTGCAAGGCAACATTCTCACTGATGTCCTAGCTCAGAAATGTTGATCTGAAGTGTTCTGTGAAAGATGAAGAAGACGTGGCCTGGAGGTCTTGTTCTAGTGTTCCTATTCACATTGCTGCTCTTTAGATATGTGATAATAGAGAGTCCCTTAGCGGAAAGGGCTTTTCAAAATCCTTTTTCTCATAACGCTTCTATTCCTCTTCAGTTGGTGAATGTTGGAGATCCACCAGTTCAAGCACCAAAGAATGTGTCTCTTGTAGTCTCAACTGATTCCTTGGTCTCCAGTCTTCTTACCTATAAAAATCTATCTGATAGAGAACTACAATCTATGCAGACATGGAATCATTTAGCCCAGTTAATCGGTCATGCTGAAGGTTTACCTCATGCACTTGAGGCTATCAAGGAAGCTGCAGCTCTATGGCAAAACCTTATGGTATCAGTAGAAGATGAGAAACAGATTTCTTCTGGAAATGGAAGTGCAAGCCAAAAAGCTAAAGAGAAACAGTGCCCATATTCGATTAGAAGAATGAATGCTTCAGAATTTAGTGATAGTAGCTTCAGGCTTAAAGTTCCTTGTGGATTGGTCCAGGGTTCTTCAATCACTTTTATTGGAACTCCCGGAGGAATCATGGGTAATTTTCGGATTGATTTAGCAGGAACAACTGTTCCAGGAGAGCCTGATCCTCCTGTCATCTTGCACTACAATGTGCGACTTCATGGTGATAAGCTTACTGATGATCCAGTGATTGTCCAAAATACATGGACTATAGCTAGCGATTGGGGATCTGAGGAACGGTGCCCTGCTCCAGATCCCGATCATAGTAAACAAGGTGATATTTCTTAAAATTTTTGGGAAATAAGTACAGTTTGATCAATTATTTTGAGAATATAGGCTTCCTAGCGAATTTCATTCGGACTTTTTTCTCCTTATCTATAGAGGTCAACTTATTCTGAAAATATTTTCTACTGGAACGGTAACGCATTCCAGAAATTGTTGCATGTTGCATCTAACTTAGGTTTGTTTGTTTGAGTGCAAAATTGAAATCAAGTGTTTTTGCATGCACTTCCATAGCATACCCAGATATTGTTATGTTATCCCTGGCATTTTCACTTGGTTCATTGTTGTAGCAATTTGAGCTACCAGATTTAATGAAGGTATCTGCATGCGGTTGGTATACAGCAGAGGCAAGGGTCAGTATTATTATTATTTTTTTGGGTACTTATGAAGTATTGACTAAGAAGTAAGAAATAAGGAAAAGCTAAGCTAGAGTATGAGGATTTATAAAAATTAACGTCACAGTTAAAGTGAACAGTTGAATGTGGATGGACTGACATGGGAAACAAACATTAACTGGGGAGCTAGCCAACTACAAATAACAGCATCAATCGACATATAATTTCGGGTAGGTTCAGCCTACATGTTAAAGGTTTTTTGAATTTCGCATTTACTAAATATGTTGAGACTTGTTGATTTTCCTGATGATGATCTGAAGAGTTATTTGGCTATAAACACTTAGCGACTACACTGAGAATCCACTGATTTGGAATGCGTTATTATGATCTGAGATGGTCAAAGAAATTTGAGTACCCATTAATGTTGGATATAATATAAAGCACAATGCTTATTAAACCTTGAACATATTCCATTTGGTACTTCATCTGCATCACACTGCTGACCAGTGTATGCAAGCTTGCTTCATAAAGGAATCACTTTGGCATGCCTTTTAATGTCTTCCAATTCACATATATCTACCAGGTATGAATTTCCTATATTTTGTTTTATTGAATCTTCATGTATCTAATGTAAGATGCTTAGTTTACTATGATAGAACTAGTCATCTTCTAATCATTGACGATTTAGGCACCACATAGGTGACATTAAATAACAGATTCTAGTAGTATATGCATGTTCATGCAGTTTGTCTTGTCTCCATGGATGCTAACAGTTTAATTTGTACTGTTTTTTCTTCTGTAATATTTCTTCAGCTACGGTGGATGATTTAGAGGAGTGCAGCTCTTTGGTGGGTAAAGATGATAGAAAAATAATTGCAAATATCAAACATTCTAACATGTCCAGTTGGACTCCGCTAGCAAAAGAGGGCCCTAAACCAAGACATTATTTTCCCTTTAAGCAAGGATATCTTGCTGTTGCCACTCTTCGAGTGGGAGTGAAGGGGATCCAGATGTCGGTTGATGGAAAGCATATAACTTCATTTGCTTATCGTGAAGTACTTCACTTTCAATGGATCCTTTTGAGTATTTTGGAAATTTACAATGCATGCTGTTTCTTAACCCTCTTTTTTTTTTGGTCAGAGTTTGGAGCCGTGGCTAGTCAGTGAAGCAAGGTTTTCTGGAGACATTAAACTGATATCTGTTTTAGCAAGTGGCTTACCTACATCTGAGGCACTGGAGCATGTCATTGATTTAGAAGTTCTCAAGTCACCCGCTATTCCTGTTCATAGTTCTGTTGATCTTTTCATTGGTGTCTTCTCAACTGCAAATAATTTTAAGCGAAGAATGGCCGTTCGGAGAACTTGGATGCAATTTGATGTTGTGAAGTCTAGAAAAGTTGCAGTGCGGTTTTTTGTTGGCCTGGTACGGAATTTTACTTCCCACAATACCATTGCACAGATATTAAATCTTGTTAGCTCCTAGGTTTTTTGTACTAACCAATTTAATTATTAGATTAGAGGGACAAACTGTTTTGATTTTTAAAACTCGACCAATTAGATAATCTAGTTTAGATTCATCCTTCCCTTATAACATTGCCTAGGCATGTAATCTGTTAATGTCGGTCACTTCTTTCTTGATGCTTCATCTGTGCAGTAATAAAGATCACACTGCTGAAAGTAATTGGCATTAATTTATCACTTTGACAACAACACTAATCTTTAACAAATGAAATTTTCTATTTACTTTATACCAGGATGTTGTAAACCACAAAAACTGCATGTTTTTTCCCCTGCTGTGCAACTATTTACCTTGAACTGAAAAAAGATTTCGGTACCTCCTACAGCATAAGAACCAATTGGTGAATGAAGAGCTTTGGGATGAGGCACGGACCTATGGTGATGTCCAGCTGATGCCAATTGTTGATTATTATAGTCTCATTACATGGAAGACTCTTGCCATTTGCATTTATGGGGTAAATTTTTTAGGCCGTTATTGCAAAACCAAAATCTTCACTATCAATTGCTAAACATTTCAAGTTGTGCTGACTTTTATCCTGTTTTGACAGACAAATGTAGTATCAGCTAAATATGTCATGAAGACAGATGATGATGCGTTTGTCCGTGTAGATGAAGTACTTTCGTCTTTAAATAGAGTAAATGTTACACATGGGCTCTTGTATGGTAGGATCAATCACAATGACCAACCTCACCGCAACCCTGACAGTAAATGGTATACAAGTCCAGAGGTAAATATCCTTGTGTAAAGGTGCATAACAGCTGATTGTCCTTATTTTGCTACCATCTGGGAGATTCTTAGACAAATAAGTTGTCATAGGACGTTAGCTGTTGTAGAATAGAACAATCCTTCATAATAGGTCAAGGGGGAAAAGAAATCCACTAGTGAGCACTTAATAGAAACTGTCCTTTTTGAAAGAATGGACACTGATGCATGCTTTCTAGTTCTGTACTGTAATGGTTGGCTTTTATATTATCTTGCAAATTCTTACTCGTGTTGTTTGTGCACATATTTGTGAAGGAATGGCCTGATGAAGTTTATCCTCCTTGGGCGCATGGTCCGGGATATGTAGTCTCAGGAGATATAGCCAAATCTGTCTACAAGCAGCACAAAAAGGGTCAATTGAAGGTAACATATCTTTCCTTCTTTTCGTGATATAAGTTATTTTTTGGTTTGACAAGCTAGATGGTCAACATCTTTTTAAATTGGCGTTTTTTCTTTTTACTAGATTTAATTCTGATAATTAACCATATTATACACAGATGTTCAAGTTGGAGGATGTTGCTATGGGCATATGGATAGCCGACTTGAAGAAGAAAGGCATGGATGTTAAATATGTGGAGGATGGTAGGATTAATATAGATGGATGTGAAAATGGGTATGTGGTTGCACATTACCAAGCCCCCAGAGAGATGCTATGTTTGTGGGGTAAGTTCCAGGAGACAAAAAGATCAATATGCTGCGGAGAATGAACATAGTGGTGGTAAAAGCGTTTTTTTTCTCGAGATGTTGAGTTCTCATAATATTATAACATCCAAATGTCGGAAAGGATGCGCAGGCATCTGTGAATTAGAAAGCTACAGGTTTTGATTGCTAACAGTTATTGGCTTTAGGAGGAATATGACGCGATGACAGATGATTCTTTATTGGTGGATGGATAACTAGGGCTTTAACATAGTTGCTTAGTGTGTTATTTGTTTTCTGTAGGAAGATATACTTAATCTTAGCAGTTGTAGGAAAGGCATTTTGTATCATATGAGTGAGATGTATAGAGGCTTAGCACAGTGTTGACTGTGGGAGGGTCTACTCTTCTTGTAAAGTTTGTTATACCGAATACATGGTATTAATTTTAACAATTTCTTTTCATTTACTTCCTGTCTCCGTGTCTTCTAACTTCTTCTTATTAAGTGTCGTCGATTTGTGTTATTGGCCTGTATTTCTCTATTCTAGTAACTGGTTCAGGTGTTTAATACAGTATCAGGTGAGCTGTCGCTCCTGAGACCCTGTTATGTCTTGTGAGTGCCGAGGGTAATTGAATATCTGCAGGGCACAAGTTTAGCGCTCGTGAGCAATTTGGTTTAAGTAAAACATCTCTGTGTTGAACAAAACTTTTGCATTGTGGCATTTGTTTGAGATCAAACTTTTTCTTGCTCTTTAGGGAAAAAGTTTGTTGATAATCTCAGCTCTCGTCATTAATAAGAGTTCAGTGTACGCAAAGATTCCCAATAGGATATAAATCCGCTAGAATAACAGGGAAAACAAAACTTAGAAATAAAAATAAATTCTATCGATTGAAAATTAAAAGCCTTAACATATCTTTCTTCACATCTCAAGATCATCCAATTCTGGCAATGGAAATCGAAGAATAGCTGCAATTCCTGTAATCTGAGCTAGTTGCTCCCCAGATGCATGCATTGAAGAAAACACATGCACAATGCCTCCTGAATCCTTGACAGACTCCACTAGTGCTATATAATTTTTTCTCGTCGGGATGTCAGAATTTCTGAAAAGACCATCAGTAATCAGGAGAGTTTGGATAGCCAACTGCTCGTGTGCAAACTCGACATGCTTAGGTCCATAACAGGCGCGATCAGCATTCTCAGAAAGCATGTCAAAGAAAGCCTTGAGAGCTCGAACCTCTTGTGCAGCCTTTGTGTCTTTTATCAGAGTCATAACACTAGGCGTATACAATACATCTTTAACGCTATGTTTGTATCCTGATGTTGAATTTGCAAGGATAATACGGGACTTATTTTCAATGATGGGTCGATATTGTCTCCTTTCTGCCTCCAACAGCAAATAATCATGAAATTGATCCTTGGTAAAACCAGGACTTGCAATAACAAGACATCGAACAATCTGAAAATCAATATGCTTTAACAAAGCCTGTAACACATTCTCAAAGAAAGTCTTTAATGCCGACTCGTAGGCAGCAATAGCAGCACCACGCTTCCTTGGAATCGGAGTTGCTATGCAAGAGAGAGCTTTCGTTACGCTTTTTCCTACAAGAAGCAAGTTGGCCAATCCTTCTTGCATCATAATAACGGCTAGGTCGACACCTGCGACAGGATGACACGCTTGACGGAGAATATCTTGCGCCATCGAATCCCAAACATCTTTCCTTAGCACGAAAGATCGATGTGGTTCGATCTCTAGAGTGTGGTATTGGCCGATCTTCACGTATTGATTCATCAAGATATTCTTGCCGCGGACACGCATGACCTCTCTATCGTGATCGACGGACTCAACTTTGATTTCCAGCGTTAATTTTATCCTTTGAGTATCTTTGCCGCCAGAGGCCGTCTCCCTTACAAATTTTCTGACAGTGACAGATTGAACGGTGTCCCCGGCGACGATAAGATTGTAGGCATGCCACAAGTCGTCCTCCTCCTCAGGAGCAAGTTTAACGCTGCCGGAATCACCGGGAAGGAAGTCAGCATGAAGAAGCTTCATTGTTGGAATTGAACAGAAGAGAGGATATGATTTTGAGAGGTTTATGAGATACCGAGGGCTAGTTATAGGCGTGGGATCATTCATATACGGGCAATGCCTCCAAATTAATCAAGGAGAAGGTTTCGGATCACAACTGGGTTTAGGAATCTGAGTCAAAGAAGAGTTGCTCTGTTTCCTAAATTATCTTTTAGGAGTCCCTGACCCGTAAGGACACCCGGTGGGGGGCACACAGCAAACAGCATTAGCAACAGGGCAGAAGCGTTTCCTTTTCAATCTCCACCAGCGATGGATGTGGAGTCATGAGAATTCCATCAAGATGAAAAATCTAAATTATGCAAATGCGCTTCTACATCTCTAGAAGAGTCATGAGAAGCTGAAAATGGTTCACCCTCAGCTAGGGTTCAACTCCTCGACAGCCACAATTAGGCCAACTCCTCAACAGCCAAATTAAAACCCCATGACTCTTCCAAGTCTTTGGAGACAATTATTGGAGAACAAGTATCGTATTGTAGACTTGAAAAAAGTGGGCCCAAATTAAGGTTGGCTCACCCACCGTTTCCTAGTTTCTAAATTCTCAATCTTTCCCACGTATTTGCATCTCATTTAAATTGGGCCACAACAAGATCTGATTCTAAACGTCTCTCAAAACCATCTTTCATAGCAACTATGGATCAGCACAGAAATGTGAAGGCGAGCATGCTAATGATGGTTTTGGTGTTAGTCTCTAGTTTTGCCAACAAGAGATGCTCTTGTGAAGTTGTTCAGTTCATATTTGGCGACTCCTTGTCGGACGTTGGCAACAACAATTACCTCACCAGGAGTCTGGCTCGTGCAGCCCTGCCGTGGTATGGGATTGATTTCGGCAGCGGAATGCCCAATGGGAGGTTCACCAACGGCCGAACCGCTGCTGATATAGTAGGCGACAAATTGGGGCTGCCAAGGCCGCCAGCATATCTCGACCCAAGTCTTGATGAAGACATGATTTTGCAAAAGGGAGTGAATTTTGCATCTGGGGGTGGAGGAATCCTGAATGAGACTTCATCTCTGTTTGTAAGCTTTATTCCATGCCATCATTCTCTTTCTTTAGTGAAGTTATTGATATTTATATGGTTTATGTTTTTGTGCTGCAGATACAGAGGTTTTCTCTCTGGAAGCAGATTGAGCTGTTCCAGGGAACACAAGAAATGATCAGGTTGAAGATTGGCAATGAGTCTGCCTATAAATTCTTCACAGAAGCCCAGTACATTGTCGCTATGGGGAGTAATGACTTCATCAATAACTATCTCTTGCCTATCTACTCTGATTCATGGTCATATAGTGGGATAGGCTTCATCAACTACGTGATAAGTACACTTGATGCGCAACTCAGGGTAAAGTTGTAAACTCGCGCTTCTCCAAAACCGAACATGATTTCTGTACATATTCATAGGTTATATAACCATTTTAAGCAGGTTATCCACTCACTAGGGGCTCGACGGTTGACATTCTTCGGTCTGGGACCTATGGGCTGCATTCCCTTGCAGAGAATCTTAACTACCACTGGTAACTGTCAGGAGTCGACAAATAAGCTATCCCTTGCCTTTAACAAAGCAGCATCTCAGCTCTTGGCAAATATATCAAGCAGCCTTCCCAACGCCAGCTACGAGTTTGGGGATGCTTATGATTTCTTCCAGGACTTGATTGTTAATCCTCAAGCTCACGGTGAGTGATGTTCGAATATCACAATCAGTTTTCGTTCGCTTCTGGTTTCTTGTTTGCTCAATTTTTAGTTTGTGTTGGATGAAATATGTTCAGGATTCAATAATTCAGATGCCCCATGTTGCTCTATTGGAAAGATTAGGCCTACTCTAACATGTACTCCGCTATCGACGTTATGTGCTGATAGAAGCAAGTATGTGTTTTGGGATGAGTATCACCCCACTGACCATGCTAATGAGCTCATCGCTAAGGAGATCATGAGAAAACTCGGTTACAAGGCAGTCAATGATACAAGTTAGTCTTGCTGTTCTGTCTCGAGAAGAAGCAAACCAGCTGCTGTGATGATCACAATCTTTATGTTTATTTATGAGTTTGTGTTCTCTTAATAGGAAATTAAAAGGGAGAAACTACACAGAAGAATTGTAATTCTTTCCTTTTTTGCATTACAATCTTTTTTATTCCATACACAAAAAAGGTTAGTGTTAGTGCCCCCTTGGTTTCAATGAAGGAAATTGATGAAATAGACAAAAAGTTAATTTGAACTGCGCGTCATATGAGGACTTGTGGTGTTTGTTGATTTAGGCTATTATGATAAGGCATGGGGAATATTGTTATTTGGTTGCTCAAACGCGGTGCATTTGGTGAACAAATATATGTATGACATGACATGGTCTGGTGAGTGTGCAGTTTGGGTGGTTCATCTGCTAAGTTGTTGTCGAAGACAGTGGCCAAACCCGTGCTTGATTTGATTCTTACTCATCTAATTTCTGAAAATCAATACACATGGATCATGAGTCATGGATCCGAATATCTTATAACAGCATAGGCTAAGGCCCGCTTTCTCCTACTCCCACAGGGCCCATGTCTGCTTTACAATTAAAAAAAAAATTTAAAAAAAATAAAAAAATCAAGCCAAACTTGTTAGGTAGTCCACATTTGTTGCTTTTCACTCATATCACTAGACCTTGTTTGAAAAACATGTGATCCAGCTTAATAAATCTGGAGCCTGGAAATTACCCTATTCTATACTTTATAGCATGGAGACCAAAATCATTAATGTTCTTACTTTCAAGAACAATGTCTTCAAACCATCCTCTCAAGTTGGGAAGCAGAAACTGAAATTGGTTGGCCAAGCCTTTCCTGTTACTATATATATATATATATATATATATATATATATATATATATATATATATATATATATATATATATATATATATATATATATATATATATATATATATATATATATATATATATATATATTGTTCAAGGTGAAAGTTGGTTTGTTATTCATTGCTCGTTTGAACTCCGTGTACAGCTTCGTTGGCCTACAACAAAATTTCAAACAAAGAAAATGCCTTTATTTTAGGCGTACAATGAAAACGAAAATTACAACTTTCTTCCTTTTGTGAACAAACACGAGGATCTCTATTTTCCGGGATCCTCACTTGCGTGGGTTCTTTGCCCGTGCCGGACTTTTGTTCGTCCGTTGACCACCGCAATTCGATCCCGGTGTAAACCCGGGTTCGGAACTACAGACGAGGGGCTCGCTTCACGGCGAAACGGTTACCGAGGGGATCACACTCACGAAGGAGAGGATCGCCGAGCGGTGAGATCTACAAGGAGAAATCACAGCTATCCCCGAGATTAAGACGAAGCTTAACCTAGAGGGTATCCGTAGTTCGACCCGAAGTTTTCTTACCCGCGATTTGTGGATCCGACGCCGATCGACTTGTACTCGCTGCTCGAACGGGCGCTGATCTCGTGGATCTCGTGAGAATTCTTCGAAACTCCTCGAAAATCCGCCTCAAAGCCAAAGCCAAATCCTCAAAAATCCAAGTCCAAGCCTCTATCACCAAATCCCGGATCCCTTCAATGAGCAAGACCCCCTATTTATACAATAGGGGCTGCCGATGGGTGGCTCTACCACTTGGCCGAGCCACCTTGGCCACTTGGTCGAGGCACCTCGGCCAAAGTGGCCGAGCCACCTTGGCCACTTGGCCGAGCCACCTTGGCCACTTGGTCGAGGCACCTCGGCCAAAGTGGCCGAGCCACCTTGGCCACTTGGCCGAGCCACCTTGGCCACTTGGTCGGTGTCATGGTCAGCGGCGCCTCGTCGTCTCGCCGCTTTCCGCCGACTCTCCGTTTCCGTCGACTCTTTCGGTCTTCCGGCTTAGTTTTGCTCGGTGATGTCGCCGTTGGGTTTGAGTCCGTGTCCGATCAACTTTCGTGAGCTCAAACAGCTCGTTTGCATCGACGGACTAAGCACGGTTGATTCCGCCTCGCCGACGTTTGAGTTTAGCCAACTCGCCTCGTTGAGCTTGCTGCCGGTTTTCTCCACGACGCCGCTTTCATTGCTCGTACGCCGACTCACTTCATGGGTTCGTCGACCGCTTTATGCGTTTAGGCGTAATCACGCCGACGGCGCTTCGGTCAGCCGTCGGATGGATCGTCGGTTGTCAACCCACCGCTTACGAGTCTTGTTTGGGTATTGATAAGCAATTTTAACGCCACAGATACCCTCCAAAGCGCCTCGGCCTCGATTCTTGATGAGTCGGGATGCTTTGACATGATGAGCCCTTCACCCCTTTAGTTGGCGTGATAGGACTTACGAATGACCTTGGCGTTTGATCTCTCATCTCCCTTCAGTCTTTCCAGTGCTTTGTAGGATTGCTGAAAGCATTACGGTACTGCATTTTTTGTCTGACCGTTGTCGAGATCTTGACCAGAAGTCGGTAGATGAATTTCTTTTGAGATTGGCTCCAGTATTTAATTCCTCCAATCCTCTCAGGTTCTCCAGTGCTTTGTAGGATACCGGGTGTTTTGCGCTGATTTATTGCTTGACCGTTGTTGGAGTTTCAAACTGTAGCCAATTAAGTTTCCTTACTGTTGTTGACTCGTGTCGGTGGATTGTCGTCCAATTGACCATCGAGATTCCTCCGTTGATCGGGGAATTCTTCACTACGACGCGTTAATTAGCTTCAAACTATATGGGTTTTAGCCTTCAATCGGCGAGTGCAACGCGTTGACCGGCGTGCGATCTTGCGTGGATCCGAACCGTTGATCGGTGAATCCTTCGGCGACGACGCGTTGGTTGGCGTCGCCACTGTATTACTCCTTGTTGGAGCACAATTATCCTCAGTGGGAGGAATTCTTTTTGGGATTTATCCCAATTCCAGACTGTTGACTGATTGGCCTTCTTGTAGCGACGCATAAATCGGCATTGATACAGCGGGAGGAATTCTTTCAAGGTTGAACGCGCTGTCCGGCGCCAACATAAGCACTGTCAGAATTCGTCAATTTATCCCTCTTTGAGGTTCCACAGTGGGAGGAAGTTGAGGGTTATCGAGTTATCCTTAAGAATATGGTAATATTCTCCAGGAACTTCTCGTTAAGAATTAGGAACTAGTTTATACTCGTAATCCTATTTGGAGTAGGGCTAAGCAACCTGGGAGAATATCTGGAAGATTGAGTCTGCCCATCCACATTGCTGATGATTTCGACCATTTAGAGGTTAAGCTCCAAAGTCTATAAGATTTTGAGGTAGCCGGGTTCTCCTCATATATAAAGACAGAGACAGAGGCTCGCTCGACACCAAGTGATGCTTGCGCTATTACCGGACTCGCAGTTCACATGCAACGGACCAGCGCATCATTTGGAGATCTGCATTGAAACTTCATCCTCCGTGGGACATTTTCGGTCTTGTGTCGCTGTTGGAGAAGCGAGGATAGTAGAGCTCGAACAGGAACTTCAAGCGGCGAGGAAGAGCCTGATTGTCTTGAAGCTGACGAAGGCTAACAAAGAAAAGGCTCTCGCGGTCGTGCCCGAGAAATTTGAACTCTCGAAACAGAAGCTGGTTGACATTAAGAAGGAGACTGCGGAGGCCCTTAATGGCAGCGAGGAGACTTTCAGGGCCGAGCTTCAGGAGGAACTTCAACAAGCTTTCCTCAATAAAGTATCTGAGTTAAAGCAGCAAATTTGCTGTCATAAATTTGCCGTTTAGAAAACTTGTGTAACTTCAGTCTTTTATCAATAAAACATATTTCTGTCCTCTTTTGTGCTCTATTATGATTCTTTTATTTCATCAGAAATAATTAACCATAATACTTATAGGATTTTTGGCAAACCCTCAGCCGTCAACGGATTTGATTAGCCTTTACCAACTACCGTTTGAATTGGGCTAGCGTCGCGGATTATCCGATCCGCTCAAGACGCGACGCTAGGCCGAAGAATGAAACTCTTCTAGACTCGTTGCTATGATATTGAATACATAGGCTCGGTACTCTTTACGGGCAAGAGATCGCCCAAGCTGTGAGGCGCTGGCTTAATCCCTTCTTAGGCTTCGGGATGAAAATACCCCGAATCGAACTCGTGTCTTCTTCAATCGGAAAGACTAACCGCAACGCTGCGTGAGGCGCCGACTTTAGGGTTATTGGCCAACCCCACCTTCAACGGATTTGATTAGCCTTTACCAACTACCGTTTGAGTTGGGCTAGCGTCGCGGATTATCCGCTCCGCCCGCACGCGGACGTTGTGCTAAAAGAATGAGACTCTCTTAGACTTAATGCTACGATGTTGAATACGAGGCTTCGCTTTTTCACGAAGACTAACCGCAACGCTGCGGTGAGGCGCTGGCTTAATCCCTTCTTAGGCTTCGGGACAAAATACCCTTAATCGAACTCGTGTCTTCTTCAATCGGAGAAAGACTAAACCGGCGACGCCGAAGTTAGCGTCGACTTCATCCCTTCTTAGGTTTCGGATGAAATACCCTTAATCGAACTCGTGTCTTCTTCAATCGGAGAAAGACTAACCGCAACGCTGTTAGAAGGCCGACTTCATCCCTTCTTAGGCTTCGGGATGAAAATACCCCGAATCGAACTCGGTGTCTTCTTCAATCGGAGAAAGACTAAACCGGCGACGCCGAAGTTAGCGCCGACTTCATCCCTTCTTAGGTTTCGGATGAAATACCCCAAGATGAATCTTGCCTTCTTTGACAGAGAAGGATTGAACCGGCTTAAGGTTGATTGAGGTGGGAAAGGAAGAATGTATTCTATTTCCGAGGGTGGAGAGGAAGGAGGATCTTGTCTCCTATCTCCTGTAAGGGATGAACAAGAGAGGAAGGTTTTGTATCCTATCTCTTGCCGGTGGAGAGGAAGGTTTTGTGTCCTATCTCCGTGTGCTCACTTAATTTGAAATAAGAGAGGAAGGTTTTGTATCCTATCTCTTATTGATGGAGAGGAAGGAGGATCTTGTCTCCTATCTCCCGTGCCGAAAGGAAGGATTTTTGTCCTGCTTCTAGTGAAAAGACTAAAATGGGATCTCCATCTTGAGAATCTTGAAAGATGAAACTAAGAGTGGGATCTCCACCGAGAATCTAAGACAAGAGAGGAAGAATGTATTCTATCTCTTGCTTCAAGAGGAAGGATGTGTCCTATCTCCAGTGAAGGTGGGAAAGGAAGAATGTATTCTATTTCCGATGAGAAACTAAGTGGGGTCTCCACTCGAGAATCTTGGAAGGGTATGGATAGCTTTCGCTTTTGTAGGATTGCTAACCGAATCTGAAGTGGACCTCTGCTCGTGGAAGGAATCGAGAGGGGAATTTGCCGGTGGTTGGACCGTGGAGATTTTAGTGGGCCCACCGCCAATGAATTTGATCGGTGAGAGAATTTTGGAGGAAAACACAATAATTTAGGGTTATCCTCATGAATATGAGTGAGATATTCTCGAGGAACTTCCCATCAAAATGGGTTATCCCGAATGTACTAAGGATAATACTTTTCGTAAACTTCTCATTTATCTAAGATAATTGCCTACGCCATTCTCAGGTGATATATGATATGCACCGCTTGAATAGACTGTCTATTATAAACGGTCCTTCCCATTTGGGTTCGAATTTACCTTTCTTTTAGAGGTGAGGATTATCGGCCGCCGAGCTGAGGACGAGATCTCCCTCCTTAAAGGTTCTCTGTCGAACTTTCTTGTTGAAAGCCCTCGACATTCTAGCTTGATAGAACTCAATGCATTGTTGAGCCTCCAGGCGCTTCTCATCTAACATCTCAAGTTCTTCGAGACGTTTTTGATGTTGTTCTTCGGTCGTCATCTCATTTGCAAAGGCGTAGAAGTGAATCTGGATTTCCAACGGAGAATTGCTTCACTCCGGAGACCGAGAGTCGGGGTAGCTCTGTCGGCGTTACGTCTGGATTGCGATATGCCCAGAGTGCTTCTCCGAGTTTATCATCCCAGTCTCGCTTGTTATTCTTCACAAGCTTCGACAAAATCTTGATGATCGTCTTGTTGAACGCCTCAGCTAACCCATTCGCTGCTGGATTATAGGCTGTCGACGAGACATCTTGTATCTTGAATTTTTCGCAAAACCTGATGAAGGAATTGCTGATAAATTGGGGACCGTTGTCATGCACGATCCGTCTTGGGACACCATGTCGATAGATGACATGGTGTTTGATGAATCTGACGACGGTACTCGCTTTGACCTCCTTTAGTGGGATTGCTTCAGCCCACTTGGAGAAGTAGTCGGTGATCGCTAGAATAAAGCGATCTCCTTTAACTGACGGAGGAAAAATGGGACCTACAACGTCCATTCCCCATGTCTCGAATGGCCAGGATGTGGCGAAGGATCTGTTGCTCGGCGGTGATGCATATAATTCGCGTGAATCTGACACGCGTGGCATTTCCGAGCGTACTCGACTGCGTCATTAATCATCGTGGGCCAAAAGTAGCCCATTCTCCTGATTCGCTCGTAGAGCTTGGGACCAGGCTGGTGCGCACCACATTCACCTTCGTGTGCTTCCCGAAGGACCTCTTCTGCCTCTTTGTTTGAGAGGCATCGGAGTAAAAGACCATCGTACCCCCGACGATATAGCATCTGGGTTTCTGTGTCGTAAAAGAATCTTGGAGCTCTTCGCCGGATTGACTCTCTCTCCTTCACGTCTTCTGGTAGAATACCATGTAAGACGTAATCGATGATAGGAAAGCGCCAATCTCGGGGCTCCAACTTGGTTTGGGTTGCATGTACTTCTTTGGTAACTACCCCCTTACCTTCTTGTGCCTCATCGTATAATGGTACGAAGAGTTGGTGAGTCCTGACCGTAACTAGTTGCTCGGTCTCGGAAGGTTGTGCTAACGACACAGCTAACGCCGCCAGTGCATCCGCATAAGCGTTTTGGAGGCGCGGGATATATTCGATGAAAAACTCTTCAATGAGTCGCTATTTCAACAGCCTATCCGATGATAGGGATTAGATCCGATTCCTCGCCAGAGTCACCACGAACCCGCTTAACTATCAATTGCGAATCGCCAGACGCCGAGATATTCGACCCCACCTTGGCGAACTAAGTCCAATAAGTAGCGCTGTATTCGCCACGCTATTGGAACAGGTTCGTGAGTGAATATGCACGGGCATGACATGATTCCTGGAAATCAAGACAACCGACTCCGGAGATTTTAGAACATCCGGGTACTGCCACATTGGTGGCCCGAGAAGCTCCATCAAAATACGCCATATTTGTTGGTGCGATGTAGTGTTAACTTCGTGGACTTCATCCGAAGATCATCATATAGCTCAATCAGGCCCGTGCCGTCGGGCGTACCAAGAGATCACAAATCGCTTGTCCTTTGACCGACTTCGTTGTTTGAAATACAAGTCATATTGGGACAAGAGCAAGGCCCATTTCGCCAAACGCCAACTCATTGAGGCCGGCCGGGTCATAAATATTCGACCGGATTTACGCTAGAGATAACATAAATCGTTTGTCCGACTAAATAGTGTCGCGATCTTCAATCGCGAACACCAATGCAAGGCACCGCCGACCATTGATATCGAGACTCAGCACCGACTAATGTTCGCCGATATCTTAATCGCCGCTCAGGATCCGCTATCGCCGCCTTGCGCGAGTAAAGCGCTTAACGAGTGATCCGTTGCCTTGACGTAGATCAAAACGGTTTTCCGGACGCGGCAACAAGAACAGGAGGTTTAGCGAGATAAGACTTGATCTCTTCGAACGTTTCGGCAGCGCCGCCCCAAATATATGACACTCTTCTTGTTCAACTTTGAGAACGGTTGGCACTTCCTCGATAGGTTCGATATGAACCGCCGGATGTACGCCAATCGCCTTGTAACCCCCGAAGTTCTCTCGATTTCGGAGGTTGCAACTCTTGAATCGCCTTCACTTTGTCGATCGACGCGGGATTCCTTTGTCGGTGACGACAAAACCGCAGGAACTTGCCACCGACATCCCAAGGAAGGATTTGGCAGGTTCATCTTTAGGCGATGAGTCCGCATGAGTTCAATACCGTTCTAAGATCTTTGATGTGATCTCCTTTGTCACGGGCCACGACCAAATCGCCGACGTAGCATTCGACCGCTTTCCGAAGATGATCCCGAAAATCTCCGTCATTGCTCGTATGTTGTTTCAGGCATTTTTGAGGCCGAACGGCATGACCGTAGCAATATATGCCGATGCTGCTCGAACGCCGGGTGTTTACGCCATCGGTGCATCTTGATTTGATTATACCCCGAAAAGCCATCCATAAAGGACATTCTTTCAAATCCACACGTGTTGTCAACTATGACATCAGTGATTGGAAGAGGAAAGTCATCCTTTGGGCAAGCAGCGTTTAGGTCTCTGTAGTCGACACAGATCCTAATCGAACCATTCTTCTTCATGACCGGGACTATATTCGCCACCCAATCCGGATGTTGAATTTCCTCGATGAATCCCGATTCTATGAGTTTCTTCACTTCGTCAACAATTGCCTCCAATATTTGTGGACGAAACCGTCTTTGCTGTTGCTTGACAGGTTTGACATCCGCCTTGATGTTGAGGCGATGTGTTGCCACATTAGGGTCGAGTCCTGGCATGTCCTCATAACTCCAGGCGAATACATCGATATACTCCCTGATTAGGGCGATCAACTCTTCTTTCTCTTCCGAGGGAAGAGTATTGCTGATGTTTATGAGCTTAGGATGCTCCTCATCACCCATATTAACCTGGACTACCTCGTCCTTAGTGGGGGGTTCTCTTTGTTCGAATCTATCCCCAAACTGCTCTCTGAGTTGATGGATCCATGGGTCTTCCCATGTTGGCATATCTTCATCACCCTCAATAGTAGCAGGATCGACCGTAGCCATATTTGACATCAAAGCCTTGAAAGCTTCTCCGAGGCTGGTGTCGGAATCCCAAGCCAAGAATCAGACGAATGTCCGTCTCCCTCATCAGGTGGATTATCATCAATTAGCCATGAGCATTCATCTTCTGAGGAGGATTCGTATCCCAATCCCCTTCTAAATGCATAGTAGTTATCCGGCTTCCTTTTGGGACATATGCCGCTTAGGAGGGACTCGAGGACCTCGCCAAACATAGACCTTCTCCTTGTGTCAAGTCGCACTCCCCACTTCTTCATGATACCCGGTGTCTCCGACTATATCCGAATGTGTTGAGGATAGGCCCGTTGTCATCTTCATCTTCTTCTAAGAAATGATTCGCTGAACCGCATCTCCTTTTCCGTAAACCAAGTCTTTTTCACTACTTGATCTTCGTGGGATGACGAAAGTGTTGTCCCAAAGGAGTCTTGGAATTGCTTTTGTGTAAAGCAAGAAGACCGAAGTTGGTAAGTGCAACTCGATCGCTGTATAAACCTCGCATTACATCATTCAAAGACAAAGGGTACTCTAAATCGTCATTTATTGATTCATCGGCAATTTGCCAATTACAATGTTCATCCGACGATTCTTCATCGCCAAGATTGATTACAAGGTACAATGTCATTCAAAACAAAACCACCACTATAATCAAGCCCGGCCGGTATCGGCTTCTTCACTGTCGTGCCTTGGGCGATGATTCGATTTAGGACTCATTACAGGGAGAGAATCGTAAAATAATTCTCCACCCCTTAAACGGCCGTTTGTCCGCGACCACCGCCTTGACCTCATTATTCGTGTCTACATATTTGAGACATCGATGAAGAGTAGATGGGACTATAACGCTACCGTGGATCCAAGGTCGATCCAACAATAAGTTATAGGAAGTCTCGCCAATCACATAGCGGTGACTTCGACTTTAAATCCCCATTTGGCACTTTATCCGGATCTTACCAGCGGCGAGACCGGCTGTTGTCAACTATGACATCGCTGATTGGAAGAGGAAAGTCATCTTTGCCGCTGGAGTCTTCAGAGTCGATACTGCATCCTAATCGAACCATTCTTCTTCATGACCGACTATATTCGCCACCCAATCCGATGTTGAATTTCCTCGATGAATCCCGATTCTATGAGTTTCTTCACTTCGCCAACAATTGCCTCCAAGATTTGTGGACTAAACCGCCTTGCCGTTGCTTGATGTGTTTGACATCCACCTTGATGTTGAGGCGATGTGTCGCCACATTAGGTCGAAGTCCCGCATGTCCTCATAACTCCAAGCAATACATCGATATATCCCCGATTAGGGCGATCAACTCTTCTTTCTTCCGAGGGAAGAGTATTGTGATGTTTATGAGCTTAGGATGCTCCTCATCACCCATATTAACTCGACTACCTCGCCCCAGTGGGGGTTCTCTTTGTTCAATCTATCCCCAAACCGCTCGAAGTTGATGGATCCATGGGTCTTCCCATGTTGGCATACCTTCATCACCCTCAATAGTAGCAGATCGACCGTAGCCATATTTGACATCAAAGCCTTGAAAGCTTCTCCGAGGTCGGTGTCGTAATCCCAAGCCAAGAATCGCATCAATGTCCGCCTCCCTCATCGTGGATTATCATCAATTAGCCATGAGCATTCATCTTCTGAGGAGGATTCGTATCCCAATCCCCTTCTAAATGCATAGTAGTTATCCGGCTTCCTTTTGGGACATATGCCGCTTAGGAGGGACTCGAGGACCTCACCAAACATAGACCTTCTCCTTGTGTCAAGTCGCACTCCCCACTTCTTCATGATACCCAGTGTCTCTGGACTATATCTGAATGTGTTGAGGATAGGCCCGTTGTCATCTTCATCTTCTTCTAAGAAATGATTCGCCGTTGGAACCGCATCTCCTTTTCCGTAAACCAAGTCTTTTTCACTACTTGATCTTCGTGGGATGACGAAAGTGTTGTCCCAAAGGAGTCTTGGAATTGCTTTTGTGTAAAGCAAGAAGACCGAAGTTGGTAAGTGCAACTCGATCGCTGTATAAACCTCGCCATTACATCATTCAAAGACAAAGGGTACTCTAAATCGCCATTTATTGATTCATCGGCATTTGCCATTATAATGTTCATCCGACGATTCTTCATCGCCAAGATTGATTACAAGGTACAATGTCATTAAAACAAAACCACCACTATAATCAAGCCCGCCGCAGACGCCTTCTTCACCGCCGTCCCGCTCTGGGCCGATGATTCAGCCGACTCATTACCGAGGAGAGAATCAAGAAATAATTCTCCACCCCTTAAACCCGTTTGTCCGCGACCACCGCCTTGACTCATTATTCGTGGTTCACATATTTGAGACACCGATGAAGAGTAGATGGGACTATAACGCTACCGCGGATCCAAGGTCCATCCAACAATAAGTTATAGGAAGTCTCACAATCACATAGGTGTGACTTCGACTTTAAATCCCCATTTGGCACTTTATCCGATCTTACCAAGCGCCGAGACTACTGGTGTTAAACCCATAGATCATTGTGTTCGCTGATGCCACCATCGCGTGGATTCCAAGGTGATACATGAGGCGCAGGGCATAATGCTCACAGCCGAACCCGGATCGACTTGGATCCTGCTAACTTCACTAGAGCCAATATACCCGTGAAGTATAGCGCCGATCGTGTTTGAATCTCTCGCCCGCATATCCTCCTTTGTAAAAGTAATGTGGGAAGTGCTTGGTTACCAAGTTGCATTGTTGTGCGATTCTTCCTGAATCGCTTGATCCGAGGAGAAACACCTCGTGAGTCACTGAGCTTCTTGTAGAGCTTCCTGTTTCTTTGACAATCGAGCAACTCAGAGAGTTATTCGCCGGATGTTCGCTAACCGGGCCATGATGTCGAAACGGTATGGAGAGTTCGATGTTCCGGCCTATCCTCACACCCAGCGATTGAATCGGATCGCCGGAGTTGAGCTTCCTCGACCGAGGTCGCCTGCTTTTCTTTTCCTCGCACGAGTGAGAGGAGTCGTGGTCACCCCCACCGACAGTTGTCTTAGCTTTGATTTGGAGGTCCGATACTTGTAGGAGGATTCTGATCCCAATCCCCTTCTAAATGCATAGTAGTTATCCGGCTTCCCTTTGGGACATATGCCGCTTAGGAGGGACTCGAGGACCTACCAAACATAGACCTTCTCCTTGTGTCAAGTCGCACTCCCCACTTCTTCATGATACCCTGTCTCCGACTATATCTGAATGTGTTGAGGATAGGCCCTGTCATCTTCATCTTCTTCTAAGAAATGATTGGCTTGGAACTGCATCTCCTTTTCCGTAAACCAAGTCTTTTTCACTACTTGATCTTCGGGATGACGAGTGTTGTCCCAAAGGAGTCTTGGAATTGCTTTTGTGTAAAGCAAGAAGACCGAAGTTGGTAAGTGCAACTCGATCGTTGTATAAACTGTCATTACATCATTCAAAGACAAAGGGTACTCTAAATCGCCATTTATTGATTCATCGGCAATTTGCCAATTACAATGTTCATCCGACGATTCTTCATCGCCAAGATTGATTACAAGGTACAATGTCATTCAAAACAAAACCACCACTATAATCAAGCCGGCTTCGGTACGCTTCTTCACCGCTGTCCGTGCCTTGGGCCGATGATTCATTTCGACTCATTACCAGAGGAGAGAATCAAGAAATAATTCTCCACCCCTTAAACGGCCGTTTGTCCGCACCACCGCCTTGACTCATTATTCGTGTCTACATATTTGAGACACGATGAAGAGTAGATGGGACTATAACGCTACCGCGGATCCAAGGTCGATCCAACAATAAGTTATAGGAAGTCTCGCCAATCACATAGCGTGACTTCGACTTTAAATCCCCATTTGGCACTTTATCCGATCTTACCAAGCCGCCGACCGCTGGTGTTAAACCCATAGATCATTGTGTTCGCTGATGCCACCATCGCAGGGATTCCAAGGTGATACATGAGGCTAGGGCATAATGCTCACAGCCGAACCCGGATCGACTTGGATCCTGCTAACTTCACTAGAGCCAATATACCCGGTGAAGTATAGCGCCGATCGTGTTTGAATCTCTCGCCGCATATCCTCCTTTGTAAAAGTAATGCAGGGAAGTGCTTGGTTACCAAGTTGCATTGTTGTGCGATTCTTCCTAATCGGCTTGATGCAGTGAGAAACACCTCGAGTCGTGAGCTTCTTGTAGAGCTTCCGGGTTTCCTTTGACAATCGAGCAACTCAGAGAGTTATTCGCCGGATGTTCGCTAACCGGGCCATGATGTCGAAACGGTATGGAGAGCCCGATGTTCGGCCTATCCTCACAATCGGCGATTGAATCGGATCGCCGGAGTTGAGCTTCCTCGACCAGGTCGCTTTCACCGCTTTTCTCTCGCACGAGTGAGAGGAGTCGTGGTCACCCGACTCGGCGGTGTCTTAGCGTTTGGATTTGGAGTGTCGGATACTTGTAGGAGTATTCTTGTCCACTCCTAGTAGCTAAGACTTCCCGCTTCTTCTTCCTGAAATTGAAAGGCGGATACTTTTTCATCATCCTTCTCTCGAATTGCCGGCAAAGATGGCATAGCTTGCCTTTTCCCTTGGACTTCTTTATGGCCGAGGATGTAGTCCATCGATCGCCTTCTAGCAAGTCGTGGTGGACCCAAAGGATTTCTCCGTTCATCGTCGCTGTAGACGAGCCCCTTCTTACGCTGTTCGTGAGGATCTTCATTCACCATCTTCATTCCTACCTTCACAACGGGCGCCGGTTGGAACCAATCCAAGGAACCGATCCGCTTATAGAGACCGCATTTGCTCCCACCTTCTCTCTTTAGAGGGTTTTGGAGTAATGACTCCAACATCGATCAAGGCCTCAATCTTGTCCTTGAGATGGTAGCGTAACTTTGTAGGATGATGTATCACCGTGGTAAGCACAAGCATTTAGGATCTGTAACCTTGTTTGCCTCCTCTTGGTTTACAATCGGGGCAACCGGATTTTGTTGTTTTCCGTAAGGTATTTGAAGATGCCCGAACTTCCTCGCCCTGAACGAGTAAGTCTTGGGAAACCTCGAACCGGATGGTTTCGATTCGAGTTTGTTGGCGCCATTGAGGTCGCGATTGCCGTGGTGCACGCTTGTTGCACGGCCGCTGTGGTTGCAGCTCGAACGCTTGATTAGCGCTACTGACTTTGCCGGCGCTTTACCTTTGCCACGGGACAAAGTTCGCTTGTGAGCATCGACCATAGGCTGACCTCTCTCGCTTTCTTCCTCCTCGAATCGCCGGCTTGCTCTCCACGTATCCTTAAATCTTTCGAGGTCTCGGGCGGTGCGGTTCCATTGCTTCCAACACGCCCAACGACAAGTTGCTATGACAAGTTTGAGAATGAACTTCTCCGTTATCGGTCTCGCAATTCATTGCCTTATTACGAACCTCTTGGCGAAGTTATCCACTGTTTCCCGTCTTTGTTTCTCGTCCAACAAAGAACCGATGGATACCTCGTGTCATCGCCGAAGAAATTGGTGAGAAACATGGCCTCCATATCATCCCTATTAACGCCCTCGGTTTGAGACGGCGGTACCAATCGGCAGCTCCACGGCGGGTGCCAACGAATGACCGAACCATCAAGGGCTCGGTCGAGATAACGCCTAGATGAGACTTGAAGTAGATCAAGTCTTGAGTGGGTGATCCCTTCCGCCAAATGGCGTAAAGTTGATGAGGTTGAACTTTGTCTGATACCGGATTGATTCCCACTCCCTTGGGTAAGGACATGGTATACCGTTTTCTTTACCTTCTTGAGCGGAAATCAAAGTATTGATTTTGCTCTCGAGGTCTTTATTTTCTCATTTTCCCCTCGTCTCCGTTCGGGTAAACTTGGGGAGGAATGACGGTGTTATCGCTAGCGCTTTGTCGAGCAAGACGATCATCTACGCTTTGGCCTCCTTCCCCGTCCGTGTCGCTATCCGTTGTTGACATTATTGCGACGACTTGGCTCGCCTTGGCGGTTCATTATCGCCGGATCTGCTGGTCATGCATTGCTCTCATCTGCCGCATGGCTGCCCATTTCGCTTAAAGTTGTCCTTTGCTTGGTTAGGGTCTCTTCAAGCATCCGGGACACTTGTTCCGCTGATCATGAACGCCGCAGGTTGTCCTATGCCGAAATTGTATTATCGAAGCCATTGCGGAGCCGACATCCGACACTTCATCATCCGAGGGTAATCCTTCGCATCTTGGCGATAATTGGGTCGTCCTAACGATCCGGACCGCAATCGAGTCATTCGTTGTGATGCCGGAGCGACGCGTGGCGGCGTCCCTCGCTGGTCATATTGATGGTAACACTTCGGCAATTCATGCATGCAGCCCATCTTTTCTTCACGGGCGTCTTGACTTGGGTTGGGCATTCTCGTGCGAGCCTATCAAAGACCGGCGCCTTTTCGGAGTTGTTCGCGCGGTTACTCCGATAACTGCTTGCCTTGATCGGTTTGAGCACAAGCAAGGCATGTTTGATTCGGGCGTTCCTCTTCGATTTACTTGTACCCCCAAAGACGATAGTACAACTCGCCGGATGAATACCGAGCAACCTATCGTGGTGTTGGCACGACTTCTCGTGTATAACGCTGTCATCGCCGATGAGAGCCGCCTCCTTCCGAGAATAAATAGGCCTTTCATAAGTCACTTTCGCCCGCGGCGTCGCCGAGTGTGAATCTTCGGCGGGCTCGGACTTGATTTGAAGCGGTGTGGCATTGCGAGTTTCTTCTTGTCTTTGTGGTAGCGACTCCCGTGTCGAGTGACCCGTGATTCCTTTAGCGACCTAGGCGATCCTTAACGGCAAGCACGCTGGTCGTGGCGAGTTAGCTTAGGAAGTTTGGAATGCGAACCGGAGGTAACCGGCGTCAATGCCACTTTTGTTGAGGTGCTCACAATTTCGATTTGAGCACGGGGCGAAGTTAGTTCTTTGGCGAGCTAGGCTTGGATCTTTGGGTTCGTCGGAGTTGAAGCTTCACGGACTTGGGCTTCCAAGCTAGCCGATTTGTCGACGACTTCTGGGTCCTTCTTTCAACTCGCGGGCTTGTTGCACCAAAGCCCGTGCTTGGTAGCGGCGCTGGATCACGCTCTGAAGTGTAGAACGGTTCCGTTTGACTTCGGACCCATTCGTTCGTGCCGGCCAGTAATGATCGGCTCACGATCTCAGACTTCGACCTCGAGTCAACTTAGATCTTAGATCCGCCATAGCGACCCCATCCATTGACTCTTTCGCCTGGCTAATTGTTTCGCCAGCGCCGACGCCGCTCGACGGGCTCTCTTGAGAGAGTCACAACGCCATTGGCGGAATCGACCCCTGCAAAGGCGGGGGTTACGAGGTTTGGCGTTGTTAGGTAGGGAACCACCGTTGTCTGATCTTGGCGGTGGTGGTGGATTTCCTACCTCCGCATCCGAGGCGTCCGGGTCTTCCTTGCGCCGAGACCATCTTGGACTTGCGAGGCGGATGCGGGCGAGGAGGAGAGGTATTCTTCATACTTCTTCTGGTCGAACTCGAACTCGACCTCCTCGATGACCGGGATCGGGATCCGCGGTTGCGACACGATGGCTTCTTTGTTGAAGCCGTTGGCTCCCACTGTGGTCGCCAGCTTGTTCGCGGTGAAAGTTGGTTTGTTATTCATTGCTCGTTTGAACTCGTGTACAGCTTCGTTGGCCTACAACAAAATTTCAAACAAAGAAAATGCCTTTATTTTAGGCGTACAATGAAAACGAAAATTACAACTTTCTTCCTTTTGTGAACAAACACGAGGATCTCTATTTTCCGGGATCCTCGCTTGCGTGAGTTCTTTGCCTATGCCGGACTTTTGTTCGTCCGCTGACCACCGCAATTCGATCCCCGTGTAAACCCGCCTGAACTACAGACGAGGCTCGCTTCACTAAGGAAACGGTACCGAGGGGATCACACTCACGGCGAGAGGATCGCTCAGGGGATCACACTCACGGCGAGAGGATCGCCGAGCGGGTGAGATCTACAAGGAGAAATCACGCTATCCTCGAGATTAAGACGGCTTAACCTAGAGGGTATCTCAGAGTTCGACCCGAAGTTTTCTTACTCCCGCTATAGATCCGACGCCGATCGACTTGTACTCGCCTGCTCGAACGGCGCTGCTGATCGCTCGTGGATCTCGTGAGAATTCTTCTAAACTCCTCAAAATCCCGCCAGCCAAAGCCAAATCCTCAAAAAACCAAGTCCAAGCCTCTATCACCAAATCCCAGATCCCTTCATCGAGACCCCCTATTTATACAATAGGGCGCTACGCCGATTGGTGGTTCTACCACTTGGTCGAGCCACCTCGGCCAAAGTGGTCGAGCCTCCTGGCCATTGTTCAGACCTCGCCGTTGTCGAGGTGGTTCTGGCCAGTGGCCGAGCCACCTTGGCCACTTGGCCGAGGTGTCGCTGCCAAGGCCCGCCGCTCACAGCCGGTGCCTCACGACTGGCCGCTTTCCGCCGACTCTTCTGGCCCGCTTAGTTTTGCTCGCGATGTCGCCGGGTTTGAGTCCGTGTCCGATCAACTTCGAGCTCAAACAGCTCGTTTGCATCGACGGACTGGCACGGTTGATTCCGCCTCGCCGACGTTTGAGTTTAGCCAACTCGCTGAGCTTCGGCCGTTTGTTCTCCACGACGCTGCGCCATTGCCAGACGTACCCGACTCACTTCATGGGTTCGCGACTCGCTTTATGCTTTTGCGGCGAATCACGCCGACGGCTGCTCTCGGTCGCTGCCGGATGGATCGCTCGTTGTCAACCCATCATATTTAGTTCTTAAGATTGATAAGAATTTTAACGCCATATATATATATATATATATATATATATATATATATATATATATATATATATATATATATATATATATATATATATATATATATATATATCTGTCTTAACCTATACTTTTCTTTTGTTTTGCTGGTCACTGTTAACCTGTACTTAGCTAAATAGAACGTGCCTGACCGCATCAAGAATATATGGTGATTAATTATGTTAGGCCCATTGGACTACATACAGCCCACAGATTAATACTTGGGCTCATCCCCATCGCACATGTAGCGGCTGCAGCTGATGTACTCATGAGTACTACTGCTCTTACCTTTTTATCACTCTTTTTCATTATTATTTCCCAGAAGATGCAAATAAGTACTGACAAACGCAGATCCAATGCTAGGGGGAGGATGAGCTGTGAAACCACAAGACATGTTTCTCAAACTTTAGTACTTGCATCAGACAAAGCTCCTATCTTTTCTGGTGGGTAAATTACACTAAATCCCCATGAACTTTCAGCCTTTTGCACTAAACCCCAACAAACTTTCAAAATCACACTAAACCCCAACAAGCTTTTTGGACTTGTAGAAAACCCACATGAACTTTTAGACTTTTGCAGATAACCCCTAAATGGTGTCAGTTTACTTTTTGTGTGGACTAAAATACCCCCACCTAAAAAAAGACCCTCCCACTTAAAATCTTATAACCCTTCACCTTTTTTTCTCAACTGTAAAAAAAAATCACCGTAGCTAAAGACATTAAGGGAATCAGTCAGGTCTGGAGCTTCATCGGAATTGGGGCTTCGCCAGAGTTGATTATCGTCGAATTCAGGCTGCGAGCATGTCTTGGGCGTGGTCGGAGTAGGTTGGAGTTGAAGGAGGAGGCTCATATTCTATCTATTGTGAGGTAAAGCCCAATAAACCCCTAGTTTATAACTTTTTTGTTAAATCTTATCTTGTTTCAATGATTTAAGAGTTTATGAGAGATTTATGATTATGGTTGAATTATATAGAAAAAGGTCATAAATGAAATTTTTAATAAGTTAAAGGGCACTTTGGTCTTTTTTAGTCACGTGCACTGCACGTGCCAAGTTAGACTTAACAGTGTTAAGTATGGGGGTTTTCTACAAAAGTTCGTTGGGGTTTAGTGTGATTTTGAAAGTTCGTTGGGCTTTAGTGCAAAAGACTAAAAGTTCACGGGGGTTTAGTGTAATTTAACTTTTTCTTGGTTGTTGCGAGTAGGAAACAAAACAATTAGGGTCTGCCTGGTTCCGAAGACCTCTAAAAGACATACATATTTGAGATTCATGGGCCCCAGCACCGAAAACTTTTTTCCAAGCGGCTAAATTACCAAATTGGTATTTCCATATATGTTTGCTAGTTTGGTATATTTAAAAAGTCCAGCGATGACATGGTATTTTTTCTAGACCTTTTAGTCAATAAGGCCCATTCTTGTTGCCGGCGGCCAAAAAATGTTTGAGAGTGAGTTACGTGATCAAATTTCAGCCTTATTAATGCTGACATGGCAGGGGTGTTAATGACGTGATTTTTTTAAGAGAATGCGGGATTTAACTAACAATGAAACCCTAAATTGCCCAAATACACCCCATTTGCCAAATTCCCCCAAAACTCCAAACTTTCTGAGCGGGAGAGAGTTCACACTCAAATCATCAGTTGCAAAGAATCTCTCTGAGGGAGAGAGCGTGGATATGACTGAATAAGACGTGGTGGGTCTTCTCTAGTACTGCAGTCTTCAACTCGTGGTCGCAAAGGTAAGATTTAGTGTTCTTTGACTGTATTCACTTGTGGTTTTGTAGTTGTAGATGGTTATTACAGTCATCATTATCTTTAATTGATTGTAAAGATATATTATGGATATAATTGTGTTGAAATCATTAGATGTAGGGTTTATTTGCAACCAATTTAGGGTTTTATGTGAAACCCAGTTTGGGGTTTTTGAAATTATTGAGATTTTTGAGAAATTAATATGTTTTTATAGTCGATTATGGGTTCAATGGTGTTGAAATCATCGGATTAGTGTTCATTTGCAACAATTTAGAGTTTTATGTGAAACCTAGTTCGGGCTTTTTTTAAAAACTATTGAGATTTTGGATAAATTAATATATTTCTAATTAATATATATTTATTTTTATGCAGATGGGAGTTATATTCCTGGATAAATTTTGACATGGTGGCTATTTTAATTTTGACAATTGTGATTACATCGGTGGTGGATATGATGTTAAGTTCATAGATGAAGATGTAATGTCTATTGAATTTCTCAGAGAAAAAGTAAGAGAATTTGGCTACACAAATCTGTTCACATTGTGGTATGGTGTTCCACGTATTGGTTCGAATGTTGGCGATCTGATGCCTCTGGATATAGATTATGATTTAGAGAAGATGATGCAGTATGCTCATAGGGAAAGGGTAATGGAGATATATTCAAATCATGGTATTGACATGGTTTAGTTAGTGACATATGTTAATCAAGTGGAATCAGAACTCAATCAAGCGATGCAACCAACAGTCAAACCGAACAAGCTACAGACCATGCTCATGAACAAGATGAAATAGCTCCAATCTAAGAGAATCATCCAATGCAAAAGAATCAACCCACAAAGAGAAAGAAGTTGACGCTGATAAGAAAAAGAAGTAATGATGAACAATAAGAGGAGGATCATATTCAATCTCAGATATTTCTCAACCAAGCAGAAACTCCACACAATATCAACACTCCTATATATCAAGATTCATCATCTAGTGGTGATGATGATTCAGTAGAAGATGAGACATATAAGATGGACCATACCGAGGCAATTGATGATGATAGGAATGAGGATAATGACAAATATATTGATGAGTTTAATTGCCAATATGTGAAAGGAAAAAGACAACAAAAGCTTGTGAATGAGGAGCCACATGAAAATATTGTCAATATGTCACAAACTGAAAAAGCTAATATTGAGGGAAATATCAGTATGTCTCAAAATGAATACTTACATGATTGTAAATAACGAAATGAATTATTTTGATGATAGCGACACATGCTCATCCACGAGGAAATCTTATAAACTCTTAATTGTCATAGACATGTACAACAAAAAATGGCCGTCCACAGTGCAACTTACGCCCACACCTTCAACTTTCTAATTAGCCACAACCTTTTTTTTTTTTGGTGGTCTCAATGAAAAAAAGAAGAAGAGAATGAGTACTTACATGATTGTAAATAACGAAGACAAAACTTGTAGCTGGCAATGTGATGGGGGAGACTCATGGAGACTTGAATCCCATGGATGATTTAAGAGAGAATATCATAGGAGGGACTGAGGGAGAGGGGTTAATTTGGACCTTTAGATCTTGTGGATGCAAATGCGCGCGCACACATGAAGGTTTATCTAAAGTTTTCTTTTTAGTATGAAAAGAAAAGCATGCACAGTTGCATGGCAATATTATCGACTTGTTCTAGTATCTCTCTCACACACGGGCGGATCCTGGAATTTTAGTCAGTGGGGGCAAGACTAAGTATAACTTGTGTGTGACACCAAAACCAAATATGCATATATATTATATCTACAAACAAAATATAGCCAATAGAAGTGTTATATTAGAATTCAATAATGGTTCCTGCTGCATTTTCATATTTTTACGGTAAACAATAGTGTAAATCCTTGGTATCGAGAGCGGTTTAGTGGTCTAGTAGGAGGAGGGTCTGTGGTTGGGAGTAGGAATTGATGCCGGCGTACCGTATCGATTGACGATCGTTACAACAGAGCAAAGACGCGATTATAGAAGAGAGCGGAGGGATTTTAGAAGAATTTGGTAGAAATTACAATGGTTATTCAGAGATAGAGTAATGAAAATTGGGTAAACGGGTTGGGTTTGTCCCATGTAGCATTAGTTTCAAAGATACGAGGGGTTAGTTCAATAGGCTAAAAGAGCGTGGGGGCAAATGTAAAATCTTGGACCAAATACTAAATATGGTTTTGTGGGGATCAGTGGGAGCAATTGACCCCATTGCCCCCCCCACCGTGAATCCGCCAGTGCTCACACATGTACATTTACAATATCATGGATAAAATTTTCTGAAATAGCACGTTGTAGCTAGGAGAGTCTGACCATAATATTTATTTATAAAATCGGTGAAATTTGAGAATATATGTGTAACATAATCTCCAAATATACAGGAGAAAAATTGACATTATATAGGAGATATTCAAACCGAAAATTTTTATGTGAAAGTAGGCGAGTTATTCCACTTATAAATATTAGGACAAACTTTTGATTTCCCACATTGAACTAAATTTTTTAATCTTCTTAAAGTATAAAACGCAAATATATAGTTTTTAACAATTCATTCCACTCTTTATCATTGAAGGCACATCTTTTTTTCCTTACTAGTATAATGCACGTGCTTTGCACGTGAACGCATATGTTTTAAGTTTTAATTTTTTTATTGAATAGTAAAACTATGTATTAATAAATAAAATTATATAATAATATTGCTTAAAAAGAAATGTATGAATTACTTATTATTGTGTAGTTATTGTAATTGAATGTTTTTCTTATAATGATCGCCCAATGTTAACCTTTTTTAAATAAGTCCCCAAATCTAAAATTATTCTTAAATAAAATCGTCAAATCTATAAGTTCTCTTAAATATGCCCCTACAACTTAAAAGTTGTTAACTTAACTCTAAATTAACTAAGCCGCATGAATATTGCTAGCTTTTTCCGATGTTCCCTAGATAATTGCACTTGATACCGTAACATATTGTAATAGTTACTTCTCATTATAATTATTTAATAGGGTAAATTACACTAAATCCTTATGAACTTTTAGTCCATATGAACTTTCAAAATTACACTAAACCCCTAATGACTTTTCTATTTCAAAGAAGACCCCAATAACTTTCCAAATTTTGCAAATAACCCCTATAAATTAGAACCAAAAATAGTATAAAAATGCATTTTGAAAGTTATTGGGGATTTGGTGTAATTTATCTAAAAGATATTGGGGCTTTCTCCAAAAGTTATTAGGGTTTAGTGTGATTTCAAAGTTCATAGGGTGTATTTCGCAAAATCTTTGAAAGTTCATGGGGTTTACTATAATCTACCTTATTTAATATTATAATTCTTAGTTCAAGTAATACTATTAAAATAATTATATTGTCTATATAATATAAAATATTTATCAAATTTAATTTTTTAATTATGCTCTTAAATAATTTAGTACGATAAGTATTTTATAAATTTTATTATACTATCATTAACAATTAATAGTACTATTATTAATATTAAATAATTTTTGTAAAATGTTAGTTTTCAATCATTACCAAGTATAGATTATTCGGTATTATGTAATAATCTTTGAGAAAATACTCTAAAAATATATATTAAATCATTTATTTAATAATATAATAATAAATAAATAGTGTAATTCATAATTTATGTGATATTATTAAAATAATTACACTATTTATGCCATTCAAAATTTATTCTATTTATTTTATTGCTCATTGAATTATAGTATAATTCTTAATAGTATTTAGTAATATATTATACTATTTATACTATTATTTTAATTATTTTATTATAATTCATAAATAATAATTATAATAATTTAATTGGTTACTACTAATAATTGTGTATACTTATTTTATAAATTATTTTATTTAAACAATTAATAGTTATAATATTATTGATAATTATAATTATTTAGGAAGGTGAGGAGGTGCATAATTAATAAGAGGTTATATTTATTTAATGAAAGAATAATTAGAGATAATGGTATAGATAGAATTTATCAAAATTTGAGAGGGTTAAAAGGAAATTAAAAGTTTTAACACCCCAATCCTCTTTTAATAATAGTATAGATATAGATATCTATATAGAAGATAGATATAGGTAGATAGATATAGATATGAGACAAGGATGAAAACCATGGACATGTATCATGTGTTATTCTATTTTTAATTGTCTTCTTTAAAGAAAAGATCGTGTGTCGTTCTTGGAGAGGGACCTAAATGAAAGCATGCATGGTTGGGCTTCTCCGTGCATGAATAAATGATTGTGCAGGCAAGGCCATTGCTAAGAAAAGGATAGTAGGGGCTCGGTACTGAATTTGACCTAAGCTTCCTTTTAGTTACTCGAAGACAACCTTCGAAGGCATTAGACAAAAATAATTTTGCAAGTAGAATCTTCCTCTCCCATAAAGAGGGACATATATATTTCCAATGATGTGATATATTTTTATGCTCTTGTTGTTTTCTCTCGGATATCCTTCTATTCAGAGCATAAGAATGAAAGAGATGGTTTAACTAAAAACATAAAGAAAGTAAGAAGTACAATATTCTTGCCAATCTTGTTGAGTTGACTCTTTTCAAATAGCAAAGATCATAATATTATATATAACTCCACAATCTCGTTTTGAATATTAGAAGAGCTATTAGAGATTTCAATCACGCATGCCAGCTGTGATCTAATCTGGAGGTCACCAAGAGTTAGAGCTGGAATTGAAGATGCTGATCCGTTGGCAACAAGTGACAATTAGCCCAAGAGATAATTAGACGATCCAAATTACAAAACACATACGAATATATGGTCATTCAGATCCATGTATGTACATATCACTCTTCGCTGTATTTTTTTTTAAATTAATCCTTTGCACATGCATATACATTAGCTGTCATTTTGATTAGGAGATTAATTAGCTCCCCTTCTGCAAATCAAGAGTATAGTGTAAAATGAATGACATTAATCCTTCCTTAATATTTCTTGTGCTACATGGCACATATATACTACAGCTGTGATTATATACATTGAGAGGCAATGTACCTGTAATTGTTCCTCGTTTCTATTTGTTTATTTTATTTATTAATTTTTCGCATCTAGTAGCTCCTCAGAAAATTGTGAATGGTGGGAAAAGAAAAAAGAAAAAAAAAAAAAAAAAAGCAGGTGGGTGATGGTGTGGAGTGGAGACTTATGATCTCGAAAGGTAACGTCTTCCCCAACTCTCCTTAGAAAATTCGTTTATTAGTTCTTCATTATTTGTTCCTACTTGTCCGTTTCTGTATTGAGATCTTTCTCTCCTCTCCATTCCGTCAGAGGCCCACTACTCCTTGCTTTATGGCGTTAATAGTGGTCATCTTGTTCACCTTAATTTGTTTTTTCTCTTTAATGTTTGGATACCTATTTGTACCTTGAATTCATTGACCAAAGAATAGGTTTATTTTTTTTTTGGGTATCTGTTCTTTTTACCGGAAAGTATATATGCCAACTCTCGTTTAAAATGTATGGAAAATATAGTTTTAACATCAAAGTTGTAGGCAATTTCAGAGTAAGCATTTATTAACAGATTAAATAGTAAATATTAGTATATATGCTAACTCATGTATTGAATTTCATTAGCAATCCAACAATGTTGACAATCATTGTTTCTGAGCATGAAGATTTTTTTTTTCATTAATGGGTATATTTTGGTCAAATTTTTATTTGATATGCTAAATATTTTTGAACTTCTTTTATACTAGAGAACAGGTATTACATTAAATTTCAAATCAAACAAAAGTTTTAAGATACGGAACAATTAGAGAATTAAAGAAACTTATTTCAATCTAAAGGCTTTTGAATAGGAATCAACTATGAGTCATTCTAAGTCGATATATAAACAGGTATAGTATGCTCAAATTTGGTAATACAGTGATAACTTGAAACTTGGTTGGCTTCAAGTTTGATTGTCTGATAAATCTGCATCAAACTTTTGAGTTAGTATTTGAAAAGTTATTTGTAAAGGCCATAAATTTTTTTTTATTTTGTTTTGTTTTGGAGAAAGGAAAGCCAAAAGGAGAGAGAAAGAGCAAGTAGCAAAAAGGTGATAAGCAGTGGGTAAGAAACGTGAATCATGTGGAAAAAACCAGAGGACTAAAAAGTGAAAAGTACACGTTCTAGTGGTAGGGTAAGGGTGTGTTTGGTTCACAAAAGAATAGGAATAGGATTAGGAATCCCATTTATTTTATGTATTACTACCTAATCTATAAAAATTTGTTGGATAATTTTTTGATGTCATAGAATTTTTAGGAATCCCATTTTTTCAACTTTCTATGTTTGTTTCACAACATGAAAATATGGAATCCAACTTTATAGAACTCCTCCAAATCCTATTCTTTTGTTTGGTTTGGAATGAACAACTTTTGGGATAAATGGATGCGAACACCATGGTAAACTTACCATTCACTTGGACCAAAATATGAACAAGTAAGAAGTTGAGGTAATCTTACCCATTTGTCAAAAATCAAAACCGAATATTTCAAATACTCCAACGGCTAGTTTTTGCCCATGTTCAAATTTCAAAACCGAATTGCCTCCAACGGCTAGTTGCAAGGCCTTGAAGGCTATAAATATGGTTTGATGGCCAATGTATCCCTCATTCTTATCATCATCAATCCTCAAATTTTGCAAGTTTCATCTCCTCCATTGCAACATGTAAACCGCATGTCATGTACTTGTACTTGCAAAAACTATTGATATTGTAATGGAAAAAATTTATTGGAATTGAGTAAACTATCATTAAAAATCTAGTTGATATTGCATGGCTCAGAATTAAGTCATTTTTGTCGAAGTTGAAAGCCCCATCTATAACTTACAGCTTTATTGTAGATTGCATTCTAATGATGGATTGTCTTACCTAGACATTGTCGATTCAATGTAGGTTGCATTCTCATCACTTATTGCCTTACCTAGATATTGTCGATTCAATGTAGATTGCATTCTCATCATAGATTGTCTTATCTGAACATAAACACTGTAAATTAGATTGCATTCTCTACGTAAAAGACAATCATCATTGCCAAATATCAACCACGAAACAACTAACCAAACAAGGAGCTACACAGGCTCTAAGCAACCGAAAAAACCAACCAAACAAGGAGCTACACAAGCTCCATCCAGCTGCAGAAAACAGAACCGAAAAAACCAACCAAACAAGGAGCTACACAAGCTCTAAGCAACCGAAAAAACCAACCAAACAAGGAACTACACAAGCTCCATCCAGCTGTAGAAAACAGAACCGAAACAACCAAGCAAACAAGGAGCTACACAAGCTCTAAGCAACCGAAAAAACCAACGAAAAAACTAACCAAACAAGGAGCTACACAAGCTCCATCCAGCTGCAAAAAACAGAACCGAAACAACCAACCAAACAAGGAGCTACACAAGCTCTAACCAACTGAAAAAACCAACCAAACAAGGAGCTACACAAGCTCTAAGCAACCAAAACCAACCAAACAAGGAGCTACACAAGCTCTAAGCAACCTAAAACCAACCAAACAAGGAGCTACACAAGCTCTAACCAACCAAAAAAACCAACCAAACAAGGAGCTACACAAGCTCTAACCAACTCGGTTTTTTAATTCCCATTTATTTGCCATCGTCAGCTTTTTAACCCAAATCCGAGCCAAGTTCTCTCATTTCGTTTTCCATAAAATACCCCTCCAACATCCATTTTATAGATAACCAAATCTATAAAAATTTACTGATCCAAACACTATATTAGGATTTATTTGGATTTCGTTATTTATGATTCTACCCCTGTCAGAGCCAAATCTTAATCCTAATCCTAATCTATAAAATTGGTGAACCAAACACACCCTAAGGGTAATATTATTTTTGCGTGTGAATCAAATGGTTAAAAGGAGAACAACTTCTACCTTCATAATCTTGTACTTGTTGATAGAGATGCACCCAAATGCCCTCTTTTTACCTAAATATTTAATTCATTGGATATGATATGATGATTTCACTAACCTGTCTCCCTTGAAATTGCTATGTGAAGATAAGCAAGGAAGGTAAGCAATAAAGTTAGCTTTTCATGATCACTAATATGTGCATGTGAGAGCTATATAGGAAATGAACATGCTCACATGTCTTTCTTCATGCATGTGAAACTTCTCGTCAATGGTTTTGTTGGATTCCAAAATTTTGTTCCTGGAATTCTAACCAATTCAAAATTCTTGAAAATTCTAAATTTGTAATTTTTAATGCTATTTTTAGTTGAATTGAATGTGGAATCCACCTTTCTTCTAAACTTTTGACATAAGAATTTACTGACATGACAAATAATAAATTCTTCAATAAAGTTTACGTAAAATTTTGATTGAGATTTTTATTATAGAATTCTTAATGTGGATCCACTTTTTCCATGAATTTCAAGGATTAAATTGAAACAAACATACCCTAATTCTATTTCTTTAATACTAATGAATAATAGAAACAGGGGAGGGACCCCCCCTTCACCGAACATGTAATTTCTCTGGTCTAAAACAAAGTAGTACAAAGCGCACACTGTTTCCTTCTGCCTTAAAAACTTAATTGCCATGGATTCTTATGGAGGTTCTCCACCACTGCTAAGCAGAAGAAGCAATCTGGGAGTAGGGAGAGGCTCCAATTCTTGTGGGCCTTGAGCTTCCACATTATTCATGGGCCCACTTCATTCCCAATGAGACGCTTCAAGATGATGAAGGATATGTAGGGTGCAACTGCAAATTATGATAAAAATGAGGAGGGCCATATAAAAGAGGGAAAGAGAGAGATGCTACAAAAAGCTTTGATCACTTGGTAGAGAGAGCTAATGGGTGCCAGTGTATCTGACACCCTAACAGGTACAATTCAAAACTCCTTTCCTCTGTTTCTTGTTTTTTTTTCCCTTCTTCTTTCATTTAACACAACTAGCTTTCTCCAAAATGCAGGCAATTCAATTCCATCTCTTTCTTTCATTCTCTCTTTCATCTCGGATCAGATCGATTTCAATGGCATTGCACATATACTAGTAGCATTATGGAGAGTAACAAGAGCCATGGTGGTGGTTCCTCTGTTGAGGATTGCCATCCTATTGTGCCTTGTCATGACTCTCATGATCTTAATAGAGAAGATTTGTTTTGGGATGGTGAGCCTCATTGTGAAGACCTTTCGGCTGAAGCCGGAGAAGAGATATCGATGGGAGCAGATCAGGCCAGATGTAGAGCTAGGCACTCTGGCTTATCCTAAGGTCCTCATCCAGATACCCATGTTCAATGAGAAAGAGGTCAGCATTATTGCAAATTTCATTTTCTAATTTCTCAACATCTCTAGCTATTAACTAACTGAGAGTGATGAACATGATTATTAATTATATGTTGATTGTAATAAATTGTAGGTGTACAAGCTGTCAATAGGGGCAGCATGCATGATGGACTGGCCATCAGACAGGCTGATAATTCAAGTGTTGGATGACTCTACTGATGCTGCTTTGAGGGTATGCATCCAAAAAGTCCATTCTCTCTTTACAACCAAAATGTTTGGTACTCTCTATATATTATTGCCAGCCACTCATCTCAAATGAAAAAGAAATACTGATCCAAAAAAAAAAAAAAAAAAAAAAAAAAAAAAAGAAAAAGAAAATATATACTATTTGGAAACCTTCTATTGCTTATCATTTACTAACAGTTCGAAAAGGTGGAGGGTCACTTGTAATGTGTCTGTGTGGAGAGAGGGAGAATCATTAGATGGAGAAATGATGTCATGGGCATGTGGGAAACAGCATCAAAGTCATCTGCACCCTTTTATTATTATTAGAGATTTAGAATTCAAATCTAAACGTGCGTATTTGTGTTGCTGGCAGACTGGCAAGTGAAGGGAATGTAGCACTAGTATTAATTAGATGGACAGGTAAGTTGAGTTGGAGCTCGCTCCTCATTGGTCCCTCAACTTACCCAATTGCTACCTCATGTGTCTTTTGTGACTACACTCACCCAAACAATACAATGTGCAATTCACAACTATGTTATTCATTCATGTCATATGCAAAATGCCAACTTGACAGAATTACATTTTTTTTTTTGTTTGTTGTTATAGGTCACACATCCCCATGACATGCATTATATTCCTTTGCTGTCTGTCTAGGGTGAAAGTACATTTACCCTTTTTGCTTTTCTTCAACTGCCGGTCAATGGTGAAAGTTTATTGACCCTTTTTCGAAATTATTCAGTGCCTTAGGTGTACATGCATCCAAACTGTAAGATAAAGAATTGACATATAACCACTCTCTATTTACAGTAAGGTAATGAATGCTTTATCATACTAACTTGATATGAGCATCTTGGATTCATTCAAGTCAACGTGTGGGTTTGATATATGATCAACTCATTAGAAGAATATATGGTTAAATATACTTCTTCTCACGATTTAGTTATTTCACGATTTAGTTAAGTGTTAATCCATTTTAGTCATTTTGGATCCAAATAGATTAAGCCTAGTAAGCCTAATTGAGTGTTTGCAGCCCATGGCTAATTATTAGCAAATGCATGATCATCACTCATCTTCTTTTCCAAACAAATTCCACTAATCCATTGTAATTAGGCTTTATGGTGCATGAGTCTACTTTGTAGAAAGTCAGCAAGTAGTTATTTCTTTTTCTACTTAATTTTGAAAATAATACTTTGATAACACAAGAGGGACTTGCAAACTGTGGTAGAGCATATGCTTGCAGGGAATGTTACAGGTTTGTATTTGGGGCTGTGACCACCTTGTCACCTCATATAAAATAGTTTAGTACCATATTCTGTTCTTCATATTGTATGATAGTATCGTTGAAGTCTATCAAAGAAACTCAGGGTGTGTTTGACACTTCACACTAACCCGGTTAAGGCCTTATTCAGATTAGGATTGAACCAAAGTAGGGTGGTTCAAAGATAACCTAGATAAGGGCCTCTTTTTTGAACTAAAAAACTAATTCAATCTTGTACAAGTTTTGCCAAACATAATTTAAACTCTTATCCAAGTTAGTTAGTGTCCTTATCCAAGTTTGTGGGTGAGTCACCAAGCAAGCCCTCAGACTTTCCTCTCCATTATTATGTCAAGCAAAATTTATAAATGACATCCAGAGGCCATAAATACTTGTGGGCTGACTTCCGGTCTCCTTCATTTTTGATCAACAACATGAGACCAATCAATACATTATTTATTATGAACTATGAGCTACTACTTATTATGTCAATCGTAAATAACTTGGTACAGCCACATGGAAGGTGGAGTCAAAACTATGAGCATAGAGTCAAACACTCAATGACAAGGATTAAAAGTAATGGTGTCTCTACTTCTTTTACTAGGAAAGAGAATCCAATTCCATAAGTTTATGCCCATAATGGACAAGTACCAATCAATCTAAAACTAGTGTCAACTGTCAACTATTGTCTTTGGGAACATTGATGTTGTTAAGTTAAACAAAACCTGAGGAGTCAATTTCTTAAAATTATATGGTTTCCTATGTTCAGCATTCTGCATTCACGATTTTCATTCTAAAATTGAAGGAATCAGTGAGTATGGAGTGCCACAAATGGAGAAACCAAGGCGTGAACATTTACTACGTAGTTAGAGACAACAGGAGGGGATACAAAGCCGGAGCTTTACACGATGGGATGAAGAAGGACTATGTGGACGAGTGTGATTATGTTGCCATGTTTGATGCCGACTTCCAACCCGATTCTGATTTTTTGTTGCGAACTGTTCCTTTCCTCGTCTACAACCCTGAGATAGCTCTTGTTCAAGCTCGTTGGAAGTTCGGTAAGTGTTTCATATGGCTCCTAACCCATCATATGACAACAACAACAACAACAACAACAACAAAGCCTTTATCCCGAATGTTTGGGGTCGGCTACATGAATCCTATTCTTCCATTCCATTCTATTATGGGTCATCTCCTATGTTAAGTTAGTCATAATTATTTCTTAACCGGTACACTAAGAGGTCTCTGTTGTACATGACAAAACTATCTTAATCTATTCTCTCTCATTTTATCCTCAATAGAAGTAACCTCTAATTTACTACGGATGCACTCATTTCTTATCATATCTTTTAATGTATACCCACAAGACCATCGCAACATTCTCATTTCTGCTACACTTATTTTTTGCACATGTTATTTTTTAATTGCCTAACACTCGAACCCATAAAACATAGTTGGTCTTATAACCGTCCTATAGAATTTTTCCTTTAGTTTCATTGGTATTTTACGATCACATAAGACTCCCGAGGCACTCCTTCATTTCAACCATCCCGATTTGATTCGATGTACAATATCATTCTCTATCTCATCATCATGCCTAATGATTGATCCTAAATAGTAAAAATAATTACTTTTAGGTATTTCTTGACCATCATTATGCACTATAGGCTCTTTTCTTTTCTTAGTTTTACTAAAACTGCACTCCATATATTTTGTTTTTATTTTACTAATTCTAAAACCTTTAGATTCAAGAGCTTGTCTCCATCTTTCTACTTTAGAAATTATACCTCCTCTAGTTTCACAACTAATACTATATCATCTCAGAATAATATACACCATGAGATTTCATCCTGAATGTGCCTAGTAAGTTGGTCCATAACTAATGCAAAAAAGTAGTGGTTTAAGGTGACCATTGGTGTAAACCTATGGTAATAGAAAATGACTTAACTCTCCTTCATTAGTTTGTATTCTAGTTGTTACTCTATCATATATATTTTAATCATATCAATATATAAACTAAATACATGTTTTTTCTAAAACCCAACACATTACCTCTCTAGGCACTCTATCATAAGTTTTTTCTAGATCAATAAAAAATTATACGTAGATCATTTCTCTTCTCTCTATATCTCTCCATCAATCGTCTCAAAATATATATAGGTTCCATAGTTGACTTCCCGGGCATAAAACCAAATTGATTTTCAGATATACTTGTCTCCTTTCTTAGTCTTTACTCAATTACCCTATCCCAAAGTTTTATAGTATGACTCATGAGTTTTATGCCATGATAATTTGAACAACTTTGTATATCTCCTTTATTCTTATATATCGGTATCAAAGTACTAATCCTCCACTCATCAGACATTCTCTTCGTCTCGATAATCTTATTAAATAATTTAGTTAACCATCCTAGGCCTATATCTCCAAGACATCTTTAAACTTTAATAGGGATACGGTCCGGTCCTACGATTCTTCCACTTTTTATTTTCTTTGGAGCATCTTTAACTTCGCTAATCCTAATTTTTCGACAATATCTATTGTTCATATCATTCACTATATAGTCAAATTCTTTATTTGCTTACTTGTTTGGTTATCATTAAACAATGATGAAAGTAACTCCTCCACCTCTCTTTTATTTCCCCGTCAGTCACAAGAACTTTTTGATCTTCGCTTTTAATACATCTAATATAACCCAAATCCCTACTCTTACTTTCTCTAATCTTAGCAAGCTTATATATATCTTTGTCTCCCTCCTTAGATTCTAACTTCTTATAGAAATTTTCATAAGTCTTGTATTTATTCTCATTAACCGCTCTTTTTCCTTCATTGTATTTATTCTCACTAACCCATCATATGACTGCAAACTTAAAGTTTCTTTATAACATTTGTCACTCTTTTTGTATGTAGTGAATGCTAATGAGTGCCTGATAACAAGAATTCAGGAGATGTCACTGGATTACCACTTCAAGGTGGAGCAAGAAGCAGGGTCATCTACTTTTGCCTTTTTTGGTTTCAATGGTAAATCTTTAGCACGCATCTAAAGTTTTTGTGGTGCTTATCTCGCAAAAGTAACTTTTAGTTGTGCTCTGCAATAAAAGGAACAATATTTTTGTAGGGACTGCTGGAGTATGGCGGATATCGGCAATACATGATGCCGGAGGATGGAATGATCGAACAACTGTGGAAGACATGGACTTGTCCGTTCGTGCTGGTCTTGCAGGATGGAAGTTTGTTTATGTCGGTAATATCAAAGTATGCTCCCTACGTTTTTTACAGCATGACATATTTCCTCTCCTAGGAAATGGCATGTGCTCCTTGTAGTGTAGGCTGTAACACGCACGTGTCATCATATATAACATTTTTGAAGAAAAGAGAGACTATGAAGTTTATTATTCATGCTACATCCGTATTGATCCTTTCTCCCTTTTTTAAAAATAATGTTTAAACTTCACTAAAGTTTATAGTGACATCAGGTCAGGAATGAACTACCAAGTACTTTCAAGGCATATCGGTTTCAGCAACATCGTTGGTCCTGTGGCCCAGCTAATCTTTTTAAGAAGATGGCAATAGAGATCATAATGAATAAGGTTAACTTTAACCTCAAATCAGTACCAATTGTTCAGATATATTGAAAATGATGGAGTCACCAGGAATTAATATTTTTTATTTTTATTTTATTTTTCCTTTTGTTATGCAGAAAGTATCATTCTGGAAGAAACTCTATGTCCTGTACAGCTTCTTCTTTGTTAGCAAGATTGTAGCTCATACAGTTACCTTCATCTTTTATTGCATTGTAATTCCACTTACAGTTCTAGTTCCTGAAATTGAGATTCCCCACTGGGGGGTAGTTTATGTCCCTACCCTGATTACATTCTGCAAAGCGATAGCAACTCCAAGGTAAAAAAAAAAAAAATTAGAAAATCATTGATTCTATAGGCAACAATTACTCTTTTATGTCTGAAATCATTTACTGATGATTAATTAACAACTTTTCTTTTTATCACAACAGCTCTTTTCATCTAGTGATCATTTGGGTCCTATTTGAGAATGTGATGTCGTTCCATCGGCTTAAAGCTGCCATTACAGGCCTCTTAGAGGCCAGGAGAGTCAACGAATGGATTGTCACTGAAAAATTAGGAGATGCTCACAGAACAAAGCCTGCCGCTGAACATGTTGTGGATATCGAAAAGTTGGAAGATACCCAAGTTACAAAGCCTTTACTTGAGCGACAAAAGAAGAAGAAGAAGACTAAAACTAGGTTCTGGCATAGGTATGTTCCTATCTGAATCAGTCCTTAATTAAACAAATTAGCTCCGATGATTAGGGAATTTGACCATTTTCTCCATGGATCTTGGATTTTAGGTTCTACATGTCGGAGATTGTACTGGGGTTGTTGCTGTTACTTTGTGGAGGTTATGATTTTGCATTTGCAAAATCAGGCTACTTCGTATACCTCTTCCTTCAAGGCATTGCATTTCTGGTGATGGGATTTGGTTACGTGGGAACTTATGTGCCAGGCTCATAGAAAGAGGTGGCTGCACAATATTCATTAATTTGTTCATCAAATTTGTAGTCAGTATGGTCCTGTTCATTGTCTTTACCTCCATTTGTGAGGTTATTGTTGGGTCTCAATTGGATAGACTATTCGCTCGTGGTAGTGGTAGCCGAGGAAAAAAATCTCATATAACTAGATTGTCATATTATTATTATTATTCTTCTTAATTCTTTTTACAAAATGGGAGAAGGTTAGAACAAAAGGTGGTAAGAACACCTAATGTTGAAAATTTTAATTTAATTTTTTTATGTAGATAGATCAATGTAAAAATATTGGTACAAGCGCAGAATTGGAACTGGTCAGAGAGTCATCAACGTCACATGCGAAGTCTTGGGCCAAAACCCTCACCAAATCATTGACGGATAAAGCAGTTTGATCTAGATTCCCAAAGATCGTCTAGGTCTATAACAATGGTTTTAATATCTCTTTCCATCTTTGTCTATCATTTTATTTATTTTTTATTTATTTAAGGGAATTATTTAGATACATTAGTCCCTCATATCTTCGATAATTACATATCAGTCCCTGAAATATTTGAAATTGATCAAACGTCCCTCTAATGTTAAGGGGTTAGGGACGTATAAGCGGTATCAATGATTAATTTGAAAGAAAGACTTGATATCCGTCGTCCCATGGAAAAATATCATACTGCGAGGGTCGGAATTATGTTGGTGATGCTTGCCCCCAATCGATGGAATTGGCCTTGAATATCAGGAGCCATTTGGTTGAGGTGGGAATGTTCGAAATTAATAAGGACAAATTTTGAAATAGACCACTTTTAAAACTTAATTAGCAAAGTAGACCGAAAAAGTATTTAATTAGCAAAATAGACCATTTTGCTAAAAGTTGGTCTATTTTGCTAATTAAATGTCAAAATTGGTCTATTTCAAAATTTTATCAATTTCAACACTATTTTGTTCATAAAAATTATAAACATGATTATATAATCATGTTTATAATTTTTTGAACAAAATAGTGTTGAAATTGATAAAATTTTGAAATAGACCAATTTTGACATTTAATTAGCAAAATAGACCATTTTGACATTTAATTAGCAAAATAGACCATTTTGCTAAAAGTTGGTCTATTTTGCTAATTAAATGTCAAAATTGCTAAAAGTTTTAAAAGTCTTTTTTATATTGTGTTTATAATTTTTTGAACAAAATAGTGTTGAAATTGATAAAATTTTGAAATAGACCAATTTTGACATTTAATTAGCAAAATAGACCATTTTGCTAAAAGTTGGTCTATTTTGCTAATTAAATGTCAAAATTGTTAAAAGTCTTTATGATTATATATATAAACATGATTATATAATCATGTTTATAATTTTTTTATAATTTTGCTAAAAGTTTTAAAAGTCTTTTTTATAATTTTGCTAAAAGTTGGTCTATTTTGCTAAAAGTTTTAAAAGTCTTTTTATTTATAATTTTGCTAAAAGTTGGTCTATTTTGCTAATTAAATGTCAAAATTGTTAAAAGTCTTTATGATTATATATATAAACATGATTATATAATCATGTTTATAATTTTTTGAACAAAATAGTGTTAAAATTGATAAAATTTTGAAATAGACCAATTTTGACATTTAATTAGCAAAATAGACCAACTTTTAGCAAAATGGTCTATTTTGCTAATTAAATGTCAAAATTGTTAAAAGTCTTTATGATTATATATATAAACATGATTATATAATCATGTTTATAATTTTTTTATAATTTTGCTAAAAGTTGGTCTATTTTGCTAATTAAATGTCAAAATTGTTAAAAGTCTTTATGATTATATATATAAACATGATTATATAATCATGTTTATAATTTTTTGAACAAAATAGTGTTGAAATTGATAAAATTTTGAAATAGACCATTTTGACATTTAATTAGCAAAATAGACCAACTTTTAGCAATAATGGTCTATTTTGCTAATTAAATAGTTTTTCGGTCTATTTTGCTAATTAAGTTTTAAAAGTGGTCTATTTCAAAGATTTGTCCAATTAATAAAAGCCCAAACTGCATTAATTTGGTGATAGCAACACGTGAACAATACATGCAAGAATCACGAACCTATTATACATGCATTGCTACCACTAGTATTAATTGCAATGTCTATTTCCAATACCAATCAAATTAATAACGTGATTTCTGAGCCGTAATGATGTCCACATAGTCCGAGATATATTGAGTTGTGGTATTCTCCTAGCTGCAGGTTGGTGTACAAGAAACGGACGATGAAGAAGAGTGACATGGTTTCTGATAATAAAATAACAAAAGTAGCTGAGGACTGCTAGCGACACTCTCGTCTTCGGCGACTGTCGCTGTCACTCCCTATTAGGAGGGGCCATGTGTCCCATATATTTAACCCCGAAGAAATTTTTAAAATAAACTCAAAAACATATTTAATCCCAAAAATCGACCCACTCTTGTTTTATTTACCAAAATCGACATACTTTCTCGTCACGTCAGCCTCGTGGCGAGAAAGTGGGTCGTTTAAAAAAAAACGAGATCCTAATTAGTCGGGGTTGCCAACCCCGAACCCCGACTAATTAGAAACTCCCCACACCCCCTTTTCATATTATAACCCATCCTAATTAGTAGGCGACTGATTAGTCGGGTGGCAACCCCGACCAATTAGAAAGGCGATTTTTAAAGCGCTGAGTTTACAGTACAGTGATGTGGTGGCAGGTGGGTCTTTATAATTAACTTGGGATATGATCGAAATTTGGGATTAAAATTGTGAATGAGTTTATTTCAAAATTTTATCAATTTCAACACTATTTTGTTCATAAAAATTATAAACATGATTATATAATCATGTTTATAATTTTTTTTATAATTTTGCTAATTAAATGTCAAAATTGCTAAAAGTTTTAAAAGTCTTTTTTTATAATTTTGCTAATTAAATAGTTTTTCGGTCTATTTTGCTAATTAAGTTTTAAAAGTCTTTTTTATATTGTGTTTATAATTTTTTGAACAAAATAGTGTTGAAATTGATAAAATTTTGAAATAGACCATTTTGCTAAAAGTTGGTCTATTTTGCTAATTAAATGTCAAAATTGCTAAAAGTTTTAAAAGTCTTTTTTATATTGTGTTTATAATTTTTTGAACAAAATAGTGTTAAAATTGATAAAATTTTGAAATAGACCAATTTTGACATTTAATTAGCAAAATAGACCAACTTTTAGCAATAATGGTCTATTTTGCTAATTAAATGTCAAAATTGTTAAAAGTCTTTATGATTATATATATAAACATGATTATATAATCATGTTTATAATTTTGCTAATTAAGTTTTAAAAGTCTTTTTTTATAATTTTGCTAAAAGTTTTAAAAGTCTTTTTTATATTGTGTTTATAATTTTTTGAACAAAATAGTGTTGAAATTGATAAAATTTTGAAATAGACCAATTTTGACATTTAATTAGCAAAATAGACCAACTTTTAGCAATAATGGTCTATTTTGCTAATTAAATGTCAAAATTGCTAAAAGTTTTAAAAGTGGTCTATTTCAAAGATTTGTCCAATTAATAAAAGCCCAAACTGCATTAATTTGGTGATAGCAACACGTGAACAATACATGCAAGAATCACGAACCTATTATACATGCATTGCTACCACTAGTATTAATTGCAATGTCTATTTCCAATACCAATCAAATTAGAAATCTATTCCTACTTGGACTCTTGTTGGGGTCTTCAAGGCTATATAAGAACAGTCTTTCAAGCCAATTATGATTATCAATCTTCAGAGCACCAATCAAGAAGAGAGAATTCTTTTGTGAAGCCTATTTGGTATTTTCTCTTTTGTTCCTTTATTTGAGAAAGATTGTATTAGGCTTTTGGGGTGTGGTTTAGGATTGAGTGATTGAGAGATTTCCACATTGTATTCCTCACAATTAGTAAAGCTATTCTCTTCCTTCTCCCGTGGACGTAGGCTACAAGCCGAACCACGTGTATCTTTGTGTTCGTGTGTTCTTGATATTTTTCGTGCTTTCGTTTGATTGATATTAGTTTATTCCTAGGGTTTGTCATAACAAATTGGTATCAGAGCCCTCAGCTATCGATCGGATGAGAAGATGACGACAACTACTACGAAGTGGGATATCGAGAATTTTGATGGCAACACCAGTTTCAGCCTTTGGCAAGTTAGGATGATCGCCGTGTTGACACAGAGCGGATTGAAGAAGGCTTTGTTCGGGAAGTCGAAGAAACCGGCTATAATGACGGAAGAAGATTGGGACGAGTTGGATGATAAAGCTCTCACAGCGATCCAGTTATGTTTGATATACAAAGTTTTGCAAGAAGTTCTCACAGAGAAGACAACCGCTGATTTGTGGTCTAAGTTGGAGGACTTGTATTTGAAAAAATCGCTCACTAATCGCCTCCTCTTGAAGCAACGGTTGTACACACTTTGGATGTCGGAAGGTACACCCATCAAATTTCATATTGGTGAATTTAATTCTGTGATTATAGATTTGAGTAAGATTGATGTTAAGATCGATGATGAAGATCAAGCCCTATTGTTATTGTGTTTTTGCCGTCTTCCTACAAGCACTTTAGGGATACTATGATTTACGATCGGGATTCTATTGGCATCAAGGACGTCAAAGAGAACTTATTGAATAAGGAGAAGATCGACAAAGAGTTAACCACAAGCGAAAGTGGTGATAAAACTGATGGCTTGTTTGTTCGAGAAAGATCGGAAGAAAGGGGCTTGGAGGTAACAGGTATAAGTCGAAGCACAAGAATTTGACCTGCAAATATTACAAGAAGAAAGGGCACATCAAGACCGATTGTTACAGATTGAAGAACAAGAATAAACAAGAAGAGTATGAAGAAAAATCTAAGGAGGACTCCGCTGAAGTTGATATTGCTGAAGATGTGATTTTGTTAGCTACGGATGATAAAAACAGGAGCATGGATGATTGAATTTTGAATTCAGGTTGTTCCTATCATATGTATCATAATCGGGACTGGTTCACCACTTATGAAGCTATTGATGGTGGAGTTGTTCTCATGGGGAATAACGCCTCATGCAAGATTGTTGGGATAAGCACAATTCGGATTAAGATGCATGATGGAGTCATCAGGACTTTGATTGATGTTAGACATGTTCCAGGTTTAAGAAAGAATCTCATCTCTTTGAGAACTCTTGATCGTCATGGGTGTAATTTTTCAGGTGAAGGTGGAGTTCTTAGAATTACAAAAGGTTCTCTTGAGGTTATGAAAGGAAAAAAGATCGGCAGCTTGTATATTTTGCAGGGTTCTACCGTTATCGGTTCGGCTGCAGTTGCATCATCGATGTCAGGAGTTAATACTATCAGATTATGGCATATGAGACTTGGTCATATGAGTGAGCGGATTGGCCGAGTTGAGTAAGAAGGGTCTTTTATGTGGACAGAGTACACGAAAATTAGGATTCTGCGAGCATTGCATCTTCTGAAGCGTAAAAGAGTCACTTCAAGATGTACCGCATCAGACTAAAGGTACTTTGGATTATATTCATTCAGATCTTTGGGGACCTTCTCAAGTTGCCTCGAAGGGTGGTAGTTCGAGATATATGTTGACCTTCATTGATGACTACTCCAGGAAGGTTTGGATCTTCTTTTTGAGACATAAAGATAAGGTGTTTATGACTTTCAAGCAATGGAAGTCTTTGATTGAGAAACAGACTGGGAGGCTGATTAAGAAACTTAGAACTGATAATAGCCTAGAGTTTTGTGGAGGAGAATTTAATGAGTTCTGCAAGAAGGAGGGAATCGTTAGACATTGTACAGTCCCTCGCACACCGTAACAGAATGGAGTGGCAGAACGTATGAATAGAACTCTTTTGGAGAAAGCTTGTTGTATGATGTTCAATGCAGGTTTAGACAAGGAATACTGGGTGGAAGCGGTAAATACGGCTTGTTACTTAGTGAATCGGTCGCCATCTACTGCTATTGGTTATAAAACTCCAGAGGAGGTTTGGTCCGGTAAGCCTGCGGGTTATTCTAATCTTAAAATATTTGGTTGTCCTGCATATGCACATGTTAGTCAAGGGAAACTTGAGCCGTGAGCGAAGAAGTGCATATTCCTAGGTTATGCGTCGAGTGTTAAAGGTTTTAGATTGTGGTGTTCTGATTCGAAATCTCCTACGATTATTATCAGCTGTGATGTCACATTTGATGAGTCTGCTATGTTCTATCAAAAATAGTCACCAGTTTTAGTTGACGATAAGGCGCGCAATACAGGACAGGTGGAGTTAGAAATTCGTGATTCAGCTCTTCAGCAGGATAAGACTACGGGAGTTCAGCAGCCATATCCCGTTCAAGTAGATGAAGCACCTAGGCAGTTGCAGGAAGAGCGAGAATACACTATTGCTAGAGATCGGTCTAGACGAGATATTCGACCACCGTGAAGATATGAAGATACGGTAGCTTATGCATTGTCGGTTGACAATTTTGTGCCCTTCAGTTATTCAGGAGCTACTTTAGGTGATGACTTCGCTAAGAGTTATGGTCGTCGTGCGGACAATTCAGTCGATTTGTTGAGGAGGCCTCTTTCAGTTGGTAAGTTCAAGCCGGGCTTGGACTTGATCGATACGTGCTGCACTTAGATGCCCTGCGGGACTATTGGAGAAAGTGGAGTAAGTTAAGCTTATTTTGGAGTGAGGAGTTTTCTACGAATTTGAGTCAAGGTGGAGATTTGTTATAGGTTGCCTCAAATACTTAAATCCATATTGTTTTGGGAATTCTTTTTTGACTTGGCTTGTTTTGGTCAAGAGTCCTACTTACATTAGACTTTGTACAACCAATCAAATTAGAAGTCTATTCCTACTTGGACTCTTGTTGGGGTCTTCAAGGCTATATAAGAACAGTCTTTCAAGCCAATTATGATTATCAATCTTCAGAGCACCAATCAAGAAGAGAGAGTTCTTTTGTGAAGCCTATTTGATATTTTCTCTTTTATTCCTTTATTTGAGAAAGATTGTATTAGACTTTTGGGGTGTGGTTTAGGATTGAGTGATTGAGAGATCTCCATATTATATTCCTCACAATTAGTAAAGCTATTCTCCTCCTTCGCCCGTGAACGTAGGCTACAAGCCGAACCACATATATCTTTGTGTTCGTGTGTTCTTGATATTTTTCGTGTTTTTGTTTGATTGATATTAGTTTATTCCTGGGGTTTGTCATAACACATATGGTGGTTTATGACATAAATAAATTGCTACATATTGATTCCTATCAAAAGATTGATCTGATTGATATTCACTGCAGTTTTTGCAATCTTAAAAGCTCATGCACTTATATCCTATCCGGTCTCTCGGAGATTATATTCCAGTGAACAAGATTATATCAGATGATTTGTAAAAGAAATAAATAAAAGAATATACATATACATATATGTACATATATATACATATACTAGCACTATTGCACGCGGCAATGTATCGTGATAACAAAATTAAAATTTAAAACCTCTAATTTTTATTTAAAATGGGTCACTTCTATAAGGGATCATCAATTTTCCAAGAGTTTTTATGGTGTTTGTTCTTTTAATAAGCTATATTTTATTTATCTTCTTCTGAATTGGCTATGATAAATATTTCGATTTGAGCGATGACATAATTTTTTCGATAATGTTCTTTAGAAGAGTCTATTTTTCATATTTCATTCAAATTATTATTTTAATTATTTTTAGCCCAAGTATCTAGATATATACTTTCGATAATATTTACATTGGAATATATTACAATTCTAATTGTTATTTTTATTGTATTTATTTATGTGTATTTTTTGAAAAGGACTTTATCATTTCATATTTTATCTCTTATAGTATGCAATGTAATGGGTACGTTATTAATGAGTTTTAATAATAAGCTCATGTCAACATTTTATAAAGGTCTAGAAAAAAGAAAGAGAAAAGAAAAGAAAAAAAGTTCTCCTATGAGATTACAATTCTACCCTTTTCAAATACAATAAAATGGAGGAAATGTCCACCTCCACACACATGAGATCACAGACACGTGCATTATGCACGTGCTAAAAAGAAATTAATTTAATATTGATAATGACATTCTTTTGTGTGTAGCTCAAAGGAAATTTTATTCATTTGTGGAAATGAATTCAATGAAAGGAGTAAAGTTTTATTTAACAAATGCAATTGAATTTTTTAGATGAATAGTGCGGTGATCTAAATTGCGGACTATCTATAATCCACCTCAATCATTTACCATTTGAGTCATATTTTATGGTCTTAAATGTTAGTTCTGATTCTTTATTTTTATTTGTACCTTGGTTTGATTAATTAAACTTTATATAATTTTATAGACTTTTATTTATAAAAAGTTACATAGACTTGATCTATGTTTATGGAAAAATATTAATGAAAATGTTCTAGAAACAACAAAGAGATAAAATAAATATTCAATTATATAGATTTTATCTATATTTATGATAAATTATGGATAGAATGTTCTAGACACAATAAATAAATAAAATCTCTTTTGTTAAATTACCTTTTACCGTCTCAACCATAGCACTCATCCATTTTTACATTGCCCTAACTTGGATCATATATATATATATATATATATATATATATATATATATATATATATATATATATATATATATATATATATATATCTCGGAACCACTGGATTCTCCTACCTGATGCACTGGTGATACTACTGTTTCATCAGCTCCAGCATAATTTGTCATTAAATTTAGCTATAGACCCTGTACACCTAGCTATGACTATGGGAGTGACAAAAAAGGAGAGGGGAAAAAAAAAAAACAAAACAAAACAAAAGAAAGCTTTTCTATAAAAACAACTCCTTAATTTGTCTTCATGCATCCATCGGAACCCTTGATTGTTTAGTAGTAACAAAAGTCCCCCTTCCTCGATCCTCTTACATCTCTCTCTCTCTCTCTTAAAAAATTAATAAGGAATAAAAAAGCTGTTTCCACACTCAAAATTTCACCCAAACGTGACTGGTCCCCCCACCAAAAAAAGAAATCATCATATATAGTCCCTTATTATACATAACTACAGTGGCAGAGTTGCTGTAAAGTATGTCTGCTTTCCTCCCGTTTAGCAGAGAGCAGCAGATCTAGCAGCGCAGCAGATTCAATATTCAAACACAACACAGTAATGGCTCTGCTCTCTCAAGCAATGGACTTGATGGTCTCCTTCTCTTCCGATGTAGTTTACGGGTTGGGCCAAATCCAAATGGGAGAAGCGTGGGTGAAGGTGAGGGGGGTCCTCGTGGCACCACTGCTGAGGGTGGCCGTTGCCATGTGCCTGATTATGTCGGCGATGCTGTTGGCGGAGAAGGTGCTGATGGCTCTCGTCAGCCTCTTTGCTAAGGTTTTCCGGTGGAGGCCGACGAGGATGTACAAATGGGATCCCATATTGAGATCAGGTGGAGATGATGAGGAGCTGGGGAGCTTCGCTTATCCCACGGTTCTTGTCCAGGTTCCTATGTACAATGAGAGACAGGTAATGTGTGTGCAGAGTAGAGGCCAGATTAAATTACATTTAATTTAATTTAATATTACACAGCTGTTTATTGTTATTGGTAGTGTAATTACCTGTATTTTTGTTCTTGTTTGATTTGTCTGTTGTTAAACATGTGTTTGGTTTTTGTACTGAGATGATTAATTAGGTGTACAAGTTGTCCATTGGAGCTGCATGCAGGCTGGTCTGGCCTTCTGATAGGCTCATTGTCCAGATTCTTGATGATTCTACTGACCCAGACATAAAGGTGTGGGGGTCTTTTCACCCTTTTCTACCCTTTCTCTTTTAAAAATTTGGGTTAACTTTAGAAAACCCACCTCAACTTGTGGGGTTCGTCACAAAAAAACCCCTCAGCTATTTGATCTTTAGAAAACGCCCTTCAAATTCGTGAGTGTCGTAGATAACGCCCCTCAACTTTCTAAATATGACTAAACCTCCTTTAACTATGAGTGTCTCACAAAACCCCATTTATCTTTCTAGTTTTTTTTTTCAAATAACCCCCTAATATTATTAATTTAAAATATGCAATGACTAAAATACCCTAGGTTGAAAAAAATTCATGCGAGTTTAAAAACCCAACCCAATCAAAATATTACGCTTCGGTTCAATGGGTTTTATTAGGAAACTAATCTTCAAAAAATTTAAAAGTTTCACTTGTTTCAAATATTGTAAGCATGGATAAACAGAAAATAAAAGAACTTTAGTGTTTCAAAAAGGAAAAAAAAAGATTTACACGTAAACTTAGCAATGAAGATGGAGAAATAAGAAGAGGGGGAAAATAAAATGAAAGTAATTTTAATCAAAAAAGTTAAAAAGAAACACTATGGTAACACATTTTAATGTCTTGGGGATAGTATTGTCATTTTAAATTAGTTGTTTTTAGATTTAAATTATATTAGTTTAGGGGTTAAGTGAAAAATGTTAAAAGTTGAGGAGGTTATCTACAACAACTCCATAACTGTGGGGGGTTTTCTAGAGTTAAAATAGTTGAGGAGGATTTTCTGAGACTGACCCCCATAGTTTTGGGGGGTTTCTAAAGTTAAATTTTATGGCAAGGTGTGTTATTGGGACCAATTTAATCCATTATATATATACTGATGAATAAATAGATGAATTTGGGCAAGTTATTCTCTCCAGCTTATAAAATAAAATAAAATAAAATGGAAAATAGGAAATGGTGGAGGTGGAGTGCTCGAAATGGGCAAGCGCGGGAGTGAAGGTAAAGTATGAGATAAGGGACAATCGATCTGGCTACAAAGCTGGAGCCCTCAAACAAGGGATGAAGCATGATTATGTTCAGCACTGCGATTTTGTTGCCATCTTCGATGCGGATTTCCAACCCGACTCCGATTTCTTGATCCGAACCGTTCCCTTTCTCGTCCATAACCCTGACGTTGGCCTTGTTCAGGCCCGCTGGAAATTTGGTGAGTAATTAAGTTTCGTTTTTCCAGTCTAAATGCATTTTGTCTCGTTGTTCGTATTTACACGATCTCCAAACTTTATCTTATATATTTTCTGCGATAAATCAGTTAATTCCAACGAGTGTCTGATGACAAGGATACAAGAAATGTCAATGGATTACCATTTCAAAGTTGAACAAGAGTCGGGTTCCACCATGTTCAAGTTATTTGGTTTCAATGGTAAAGCAAAAGCATCTCTCTTTATCCTTTATTATATTCGAGTACTTAGTATTTCTAGAGTGGATTTAAGGTCTTAAGTTGAGCTTAGTGTGTGTTATAGTAAGACATGGTTAAATCCCGTTAATTTGTCTAACCTGGAGTGTGGGAATGGAAGGTGGGAACCACACACCCAGGTCGGCTTGGTGATCCTCATGCCTTGCCAAGATTTCCCTCGTAGCTTAGAATAATTAAATTGGGTTAGTACATTATAGACGGACACATTTTCTTGAGCTTTAAGAAATAAAGGAATGATTATAGTATGTTCATCTTAAAGAAACTAGTTGACTAAGGAGAAAAGGGATTACATATATATTTATAAAAAAAAAGAAAAAAGCCAAGACAATATAGAGAAAGGGAGGTTTAACAATTGTGCCAATTTTCTGTTACAGGAACTGCTGGAGTTTGGAGAATCTCAGCTATAAATGAAGCTGAAGGCTGGAAAGATCGAACCACTGTGGAGGATATGGATTTAGCAGTTCGGGCAACACTTAGGGGTTGGAAATTTTTATATGTTGGTGACATTAAGGTAATCTTTTTTTTTTTTTTTTTTTCTTCTCTTCTCTCTCTGAAATGGTTCACTCTAAATTACTTGGTGCCATGCTTACGGTACCGTAATCACATCCGTATGATCACGAAGCACCTAGTAGGTATTTTTATTAAGGGGTTTTTAAAAAAAAAATTATATAAGTCCCTTAAATCTTTAATATTTTGAATTAGTCCCTCAAATCATTGGAATTGCTTTTAGGTCCCCAGTTCTTATAAGTTGTTACTATTTTAGAGCATCATGTTACGTATTGTTTAAAGTTCTCATTATACATAAATGATTCTAGCACAAAGAAAGGTAACAATGTATTTTTCACCAATAAAACTACTCCAATTTAGACCATCACAACTTAAACAACAGAGGTCTAAATAAATAAGGTATGTTAAAGGCCTTATCCTAATGATCTTGACCTGGATGCAGTACCCAATTGCTAATGTTGTTGTTTGCGGAATAAGCATGAATATTTTAATTTCTCTGTAAATTGCTATGTACATGCTTTTAGCTTGAAATGCTTCACAAATATCATTAACTAACTATCTTTTTATAGGTTAAAAGCGAACTGCCAAGTACATTTACGGCATACCGGAGTCAGCAATATAGATGGGCCTGTGGTCCTGCTAATCTATTTAGAAAGGTTTCAGTCGAGATACTAAAGGCAAAGGTTAGCTAGGGATTCTTCATTCTATCTGTATCTGTCTACATTCTTATTAATCTACACATGAGAAGCTTACTTTTTGGTATTATCTTGCAGAAAGTATCTTTATGGAAGAAGATCCATTTGATATACAGCTTCTTCGTTGTTCGGAGGATTATCGCACATATCGTCACATTTACATTTTATTGCGTGGTAATCCCAGCATCAGTTCTAGTTCCTGAGGTTTCAATTTCAATGTGGGGGGTAGTTTACATCCCGACAACCATTACACTTCTGCACGCCGTAGGAACTCCAAGGTTTAAATGTTCTTGACAAGTTTCAAATAAATATATATGGTGGCCACTATCAACTAGAAGTCATATCTTCAAAATAACATATTAATTAATGCATTATATGTTCCGCTGCAGCTCTTTCCATCTATTGCTTTTTTGGATCTTCTTTGAAAATGTTATGTCTATGCTTCGGATGAGAGCAGCTTTAACAGGTCTATTGGAGGTAGGCGAAGTGAATGAATGGGTTGTCACTGAGAAATTAGGTTCTGCCCCAGAGGCAAATTCTCAAAAGTTATCTACCAAAAATTCTATCAAACAATCTCAGAGGAAGACCACAAAGAGGTATTCATTTTACTTGACTCATTTCCTTGATATATTATGTACCGATACTGTTGTTTTTCCATGCATCAAGCAATTAACAATGATGTAATTTATTTCTCATCTGTGAATTGGCCTTGTAATATGTGGTCTTATTTCACTTGAAGACACAGTGACACGCGTGGCCGCGCACGCACACACACACCATGGTTGTGGAAAGCGGAGTGAAGCGACAATGTGCCGCTTAGGCTTTTTGGGGCTTAAGCGAGAAAAAGCGCAAGCCATTTTTTCTTTTAAATAGGGAAAAAATTTTTAAAAAAAATATCAAGAAAAAAACTGAAAAGTACTAAAACAAGAAAAAGTTGGAGGAAAAAATTTCTACAGATGCATATGTGATATTTATAGAGATCCTAAGCATGAAATAGATGTGTAACAAAACATAATTCAATCACACAATATTAACAAAATACTATACACATTGTAATGTGACAAACTAATATGTAGTGGACTATGTACATCGAATAGCCAAGAAGTTAATGATTTAATGTAAATTATCACAGGAAAAAGTTATGGTGGCGCTTTTGGGTTTAGTGGTCGTTTTGGGATGCTTTTCATGGCGTGTCCGCTTTTGGATGGGCTTTTTCAACTGGAAAGTGGTTAAGGGCCCAAAGCAGTTAAGCAGAAGCTTAAGTGACACTTTTTATAACACTGACACATGCACACACACAGCTGCTAGATATAAAACATGTCATGTATGGATGATTCGTCATTTTGAACTTAGTCTTGAAATATGGAATTACTCTTTTATCAGGATTCTTCTCCCGGAGCTGGGGATGGCAGTGTATCTTTTAGCATGTGCGTGCTATGACTTTGCATATGGGAAGAACTACTACTACTTCTACATCTTCCCACAATCCATTGCATTCCTCATCATGGGTCTCGGTTATGTTGGAACCTTCATCCCCAACTAGCTAGCAAGAAACACTTACAATATAATGTTCAAAGAAACATCAGTGCTTAATCTTATTTGAATCTGCCATTCTTTTACTGATCATGGCACAATGCTAATGCATCACAAAAGAAATTCTGACACTGTGATGTTTTCGCTTGATATTGCCACAGAGATGGATGTATAATTAAACTTTTGTAATATTCTTATACAAATGTTGCCTATTAGATAGGAAAATTATTTAATGAAAATTTCCCAAAAATAATTTCATAGTTTTGATCAACCTCTCTTGTTATAGTATATCATGCATATTAGTATATTAATTTGCGATCTAGGAAATGTGTGAAAATATCTATGTCCATATTCCAATGTATTTGAATATATTTATGTTGATTGAGCTTTTGTGCATCATATGTCTTAGAATTCCCATGAATGGAAACGGATGGGCTACAATGTAACAAGATAATGTTAAGTCCAAAGCCTATCTGTTGATTGAGCTACAATGTAACAAGATAATTACCTCCTTGTAGCAGCATTTGATAATTTTGTAATTGCAATACCTCATTCAGATGGTCCTAACAGTGCCATGGGATTTTCTAGAGCTTTCTTATTATAGGAACTTGAAGTTTTCCTTTGCCAGGTTTGTCAAAACGAACATCGAACAAAATTGGATAGGAAGGACAACAGATCATCATAAGATAATTCAAAAGTAAATGTGTATCCTTGTCATATAAATCACTTGCTAGTATAGGGGCATGCAATCTTAACATTGTAGCAGCAAATAGCATAAATTAATTGACATCTTATGAGAATTCCTGAAATAAGTCATGAACAACATGTTTCAAATTCCGGAGTATTTTAAACGGTTTAGTCACCTGTAAGATTTGTTATGACTTGTGTAAGCAAAGGTAAGATCATATACAATTTGAGATTATCAACAATTTGGCTAAATTATGATTATACTTTTAAATATATATCACTTTCTTCTTTTTCAGCCTCTCTTCTATACATTTATTTGATCTTCGGGATTTTTTCCCTTGTTTCTTTATTTACTTCTTAATATTTATTTTTGTAGGCATTGAGGTCTCAAATAGTTTGTTCTGCTCTTGATTTGTAAAGTACAACACAGGGGGTGGTTGGAAATTTGTTGGCTATAATGTATTGGTTGCTTTGGACATATTTTGTGCCATATACATGATTTTCCTAATATGATTTTAACAATTAGATAACCTTCATCTTTGCATATGGTTATATTTTTATCATATAAAAAACTCATGGTTTGTTGTCCATATTATCATATGATGAACTATGTGGTACTTTTCACTTATGCTAAGCCCCTGTTTAACTATCACATATTCAATGGAATGCCCTTGGAATCTCTACTGCTGAACATCCGTCTTAATAAATAACAATTACACATGTATTCTTTTCTCAAGTCATTAAATCCTCACTCTTTTACTTGCCTTTTTTTCCCCTATGTGCAAACATTTCCAATTGCATGTTAAGAAATGCATTCACTTATCTACGTATACAGTGCATCCTTTCTTTTCTATGATGCAGAAGCGTGCTGAAAGCTAGATCAAATTTCCTACGGAATGACATTTTACACTTTTATCTCCCTTTACACATATGATGATTTTTCTCCTTTCTCCGTAAGGGAGATAGAAGTTTGTTATGGGTTTTCTCTTTTCTCCAAAAAGGAGATAGAAGTTATTTATGGTTTTTCTCCATCTCCCTTTACGGAAAAAAAACCATCGTACGTGTATTAATGTCTTTGCTGTATGACACATCTAATCCTTAATTTTACTCCTTTTGCTTCTTTGCAAGAAAACACATGTTTATCCTGCAAAATGATGAATTTGATATTCTTATATCGGAAGAGCTTGACACACCAGAAACATGCACTTGCAACGAGTTATATTTTAAATGAAAATGATTTAGGTTCATACTCCTTTTCTTGTTAAGGAAACCAGGTAATATTCCAGCAGAAGATTATGAATGCCCCCGTTCCTATTTGATAAAGCAGGAACAAACTTGTATAATTTTAATTTTAAAATAATTTTTAAATCATATTTCCCACAGATACATTCCATCTTCGTCATTAAATGTGAGAGAAGATTTTCTAGAAAAGGAAAGTATCTGAATTAACTATCTTAATTAATTTTATTTAATACTTACTAGACTTGTAGTATGCCAGTGGGAATCTTTAAGGCAGGATTGTGTTTAAATCTTCTGTATCTTTTTCATCTGTTGTGAAAGCCACAACTCCTTGGTCCTGCTAGTCTTTGATTATGGACCAAACAGGGATAATGCTGGTTGAGCTCCGAGCAACTATAGTGGCTCCAATGCTGAGGCTTGCTGTCTCACTGTGCCTCATATTCTCAGTGATGCTGATGGTCGAGAAGGTGATGATGGGTGCCGTTAGTCTCTTTGCAAAGATATTCCGGCGCAGGCCAGAGAAGATATACAAGTGTGCGCCGATAAGAGATGATGAGGAGATTGGCACCTTAGCCTATCCCATGGTCCTTGTCCAAGTTCCGATGTATAATGAGAAGCAGGTGAAGCTCTATAACCCCTTGCATCTAATTTTGTGTTAACTCCTTGTATCTTCTTTAGTAGAGTTGGTTAATTTTGTAAAATTCTGTGTCGCAGGTGTACAAGCTTTCAATTGGAGCTGCATGTAGGCTCTTGTGGCCGTCTGACCGAATAATAATCCAAGTGCTTGATGATTCAACTGATCCTGAAGTTAAGGTGAATAAAAATTGTTTTTTTTTTCTCTGTATAGTTTAGTTCCATATTTTATACCTTTTTTCTGAAGTATTTCTTAAATTGCCTGGAACTGAATACATTTGAGTGTAAGTATCACAAGTCCAGACAATAGGATAGGAGGTGAGTTTCAAGCCGTTTCCTTCATCCAAGGCAATGTGCTGAGCTGGATGATTATGTTTAGCTTGTAACAGGGACGAAATGAATTCATTTTCCATCTTTATTTGCAAACAATCTTATGGACCATAAATTTGTTTTTAGAAACTTGATCATTGTGTACTATATATTTTTCTTATGTTTATGTTTAGTTTATAGGTGTTGGCAGTCGCAGGTAGGAGCTTTTTCCTATTCCTGGTGGAAGATGACAGCTTCTCCGCTTTGGCATGTCATACACCTTATGCTTCATTTTAACTGCTCATAATATTATCGTGATACTAACCCTGACTAGATCTTAAATTATGGGCTTCTCTTAATATGCTACAAAACGCATTTTTGGTATTGCCTGTGTCTTGACAGGCCTCAATTTTTCATGCTTGTACCATGAATTTTTTTTTGAAAAACAATAACTTCTAAGGATTTAAGATTGCATCATAAATTGTAATGTCAAGTTTGGAGTAGAAGCAGATATAGAAGAGAAAAATAAAGACAGATTAATCAGGCTCAGCTTGGTGTTCATTGTTAGAATATAACTCTATATCTCTCAGCTCTCACAGTAACATCAATTTTTTGTAGTAGTGAGGACTTTAAGATAATATAATAGCTACCCTTGTCTAATGGTCAGAAGGACACATAAGCAGATTAAACAAAGTACAGGTTTTAGCCCATAAAGAGTATTAAATATAGAAATATCTCTCTCAGTTCTTACCATAACTTCAGAGATTTCATATAATGGTAGTGGTTATTTAACGCCTAGCCTTACTTTACATGGGTTATTTTCTTTTGTAGTCCATTCTCAGCATGCATGACATCCCTCAAAAGAAAAGGAAAAAAGAGGAAAACTTTGTACGGCTCCTTTAGGTATTTGGGTCTATATTCTAGATAAAACAATGTAAATTTGTGGGCAAAAAAAAGAAAGTGCATGCTCCACCTTCTTTAGTTGAAATAGGACCTTCAAGTTTCCAGGGATGAGTTTTTGTGCGTGATAAGTGCTTTGAAGCTCCTGGATTCTTCTCTTTTCTGTTTCTCTTTTCACTTACAATTTAGACTACATTCTTGCTTTGTGAATATAAGTCTATTTTCAGAAACTGTGAGTGTACAAAATGTCAGCACATTTACTTCATCTTTTGTGTTTCCACTGATTGTCAACTTGTTAAGTCATTTTTAGAAGTTTTTGGCTCTTGCTGACACATTAATTTCCCCTCAATGATAGGCTCTAGTGCAGCAAGAATGCAGAAAATGGGCTATCAATGGCGTGAACATTAAGTATGAGATAAGGAACAACAGATATGGATACAAAGCAGGTGCTTTGAAAGAAGGGATGAAACACAAATACGTCGACGATTGTGATTTTGTGGCCATTTTTGATGCAGATTTTCAACCTGACTCTGATTTTTTGATGAAAACTATTCCCTTTATGTTCCACAATCCAGAAATAGCTCTAGTTCAGACACGATGGATATTTGGTGAGTACATTTGGTTCTAAAATAGTATCCTTTTGTCTCCAAGTATTATTATTTATTCTTCTGACATGTACATACATGTAACTCCATATATCAAAACATGCATATACTTTCACTGTGAATCTATGTAGTTCTTAGTATATTTTTTTTGTATCCGGAAGATAATTCAATTTTCCACAGAAAATTCGATGGCAGTATCTCTACTCATATTGTTTTTACTTCCAATCAAGATGAATTGGGGGAACTTTCTGGTTTCATAGACATAAATTGCATAACCTACAAGGTAGGTCTCTATGCACAAGAAGTGCCCTTTTAAGTTTTGTGGCATGGTCTTGTATTGCTAGGTGTGCCTTGACTAGAATTTGAATTGTTCCTATAGCTAAGAGAGTTATGGTTGCATATAGCTTGAATGATGCCGTTGATGCTGACATAGATGTATGTCTGACATAGATATATGTCACATATGTTTATGCACATTTGTATTCTTTTGCTTTCTTAAGAAAATTTAGTCAAAATCTAACTTCTGAAACTGTTTTTGTAGTTAACTCCAATGAGTGTCTAATGACAAGGATGCAAGAGATGTCAATGGATTACCATTTTAAGGTTGAACAAGAGTCGGGTTCAACAATGTGCTCCTTCTTTGGTTTCAATGGTAAGCAAAACGTGCATGGAATTTCTTGTGATAAGTAAATACTTAATTTCTATGTGAAAGGTCCGTTCATATATAGAACTTGAGTAAGGAATACTTTCCCTCTCAAGATGATTTGTAGCAGCAGTCCTTTAAGGAAAGGAGGTCTTACTGTTCATTGTTGGCTGGGAATACAAGAGGGTGATAATTTGCATAAAAGATGAAAATCGAAGTAACAATACGTGTGACACTAGTTTAACTTTTTTCGCCTCCGATGTAATGTTATAGCTTAATGTATTGGTGGCGTGGAAGCAAATGATACGATTTTTGAGGGTGAAAAGAATGGTGAATTTGAATAAGTGAATTTTTTAAAGTCTTTAAATTGAAAGAACATCTGAATCAAAGTTCATTGCTTCTCAAATTTCAAATAACGTTCATTCCAGCAAGTTGAATCTAAATATATCGGTGAAAGAGTGCTTATATTTCAGTAGGCTCGTTCTAAAGTTCATTCCAGAAAGTTCATTTCTACATAACTTTTGAGGTGAGAAGGGGTTAGGGAAAAAGCAAGAATGTGATTCTTTTCATTATAGGAACCGCGGGTGTCTGGAGAATATCGGCTCTGATAGATGCAGGAGGTTGGAATGACCGTACAACTGTAGAAGATATGGATTTAGCAGTTCGGGCAAGTCTTAGAGGTTGGAAATTCATATACACAGGCAATGTTAAGGTACTTATTTCGTATAATACAAATTATTACATGAACTTTTTGTTGCTATTTGTTTGGCCCATGAACTCACGCCATCCGATGGAGAGGCCCACCACCTCCTACTTACCCGACCCTGCTTTTCCCCTTTAGTCCGCTGCCTTCAAACCCTAGTTTCCTCTCCTCCCCCTCTCGACGGCCGCTGAAAACCCTAGAAATCTCTCCTCGTGTCGGCCGCCTCTTCTATATATAGAAGGGTTGGTAGTAGCTCGAGGGTGAGGAGATTGAGAGGGACTTTGTGCGATCTCTCCCGCTTCTCTGAAGCTTTTCTCCGCCCATTGCTTTGTGCGATCCCCCTTTCTTTGTGAGAGACTGTGGCTTTGTCCCTTTGTATCCTGGTGGTGCACTTGAGAAGGATCAATCGAGACCGATTGAAGCAAGCTTCGAGCCAAACGACGACATCGATCCTCATCAGCTGTATCGAGACTCGCTGAGTCGCCGCTGTTCAAAACCACGGTCAGCCGTCATTGATCTAGCCAGCCATTGCCTGTACCATCGAACTGCCTACCATCGGCCATCATTGCCGCCGCCGTCATAAGGTCGAAACCCTATCCTAGGGTTTCGCCGTAAAGGGACGATCAATTTCGCTACAGCTGATAGTTGCTCCTTTAGTTGACCCAGATCATTTTCTTCGCTTACTTTGCCGATATTTGGTCACGAAATTAAAATTTCATTTGGTCACGAAATTAAAATTTAATTTGGTCGCTGAAATTAAAATTTCATTTGGTCATTGAAATTAAAATTTAATTTGGTCACGAAATTAAAATTTCATTTGGTCGCTTGTCTTATTCTTCCGTGAAGGATGTCCGCTACTAATCACTACGGTATGGTTCAATATGGTTTGGTTCCGCTCAACGAAAATCGATTTTAGCATTTGGAAACAAAAATAAAATGTATTTTAATTCATAAGTCTCATAGGGCTATTGGTCGACTTATTGGCTTCGATAATCAAGAAAAAGGGTCAAATGAACGAAAATACGTGTGACACTAGTTTAACTTTTTCATCCGATGTAATGTTATAGCTTAATGTATTGGTGGCGTGGAAGCAAATGATACGATTTTTGAGGGTGAAAAGAATGGTGAATTTGAATAAGTGAATTTTTTAAAGTCTTTAAATTGAAAGAACATCTGAATCAAAGTTCATTGCTTCTCAAATTTCAAATAACGTTCATTCCAGCAAGTTGAATCTAAATATATCGGTGAAAGAGTGCTTATATTTCAGTAGGCTCGTTCTAAAGTTCATTCCAGAAAGTTCATTTCTACATAACTTTTGAGGTGAGAAGGGGTTAGGGAAAAAGCAAGAATGTGATTCTTTTCATTATAGGAACCGCGGGTGTCTGGAGAATATCGGCTCTGATAGATGCAGGAGGTTGGAATGACCGTACAACTGTAGAAGATATGGATTTAGCAGTTCGGGCAAGTCTTAGAGGTTGGAAATTCATATACACAGGCAATGTTAAGGTACTTATTTCGTATAATACAAATTATTACATGAACTTTTTGTTGCTATTTGTTTGGCCCATGAACTCCGCCGCCCATCCGATGGAGAGGCCAGTTCACCTCCTACTTACCCGACCCTCGGCTTCTTTCCCCTTTAGTCCGCTGCCTTCAAACCCTAGTTTCCTCTCCTCCCCCTCTCGACGGCCGCTGAAAACCCTAGAAATCTCTCCTCGTGTCGGCCGCCTCTTCTATATATAGAAGGGTTGGTAGTAGCTCGAGGGTGAGGAGATTGAGAGGGACTTTGTGCGATCTCTCCCGCTTCTCTGAAGCTTTTCTCCGGCCCATTGCTTTGTGCGATCCCCCTTTCTTTGTGAGAGACTGTGGCTTTGTCCCCTTGTATCCTTGGTGGTGCACTTGAGAAGGATCAATCGAGACCGATTGAAGCAAGCTTCGAGCCAAACGACGACATCGATCCTCAATAGCTGTATCGAGACTCGCTGAGTCGCCGCCGCTCAAAACCGCCGGTCATTGTTCTGATCTAGCCGGCTGCTCCAACATCGAACGCGCCGCTGCTCCAGTCGCATCAACCGGCCATTGCCGCCGTCATGAAGGTCGAACCCTATCCTAGGGTTTCGCCGTAAAGGGACGATCAATTTCGCTACAGCTGATAGTTGCTCCTTTAGTTGACCCAGATCATTTTCTTTCTACATTTGCGATATTTGGTCACGAAATTAAAATTTCATTTGGTCACGAAATTAAAATTTAATTTGGTCACAAATTAAAATTTCATTTGGTCACAAATTAAAATTTAATTTGGTCACGAAATTAAAATTTCATTTGGTCGCTTGTCTTATTCTTCGCGGTGAAGGATGTCCGCTACTAATCACTACGGTATGGTTCAATATGGTTTGGTTCCGCTCAACGAAAATCCGATTTTAGCATTTGGAAACAAAAATAAAATGTATTTTAATTCACAGTAAGTCTCATAGGGCTATTGGTCGACTTATTGGCTTCGATAATCAAGAAAAAGGGTCAAATGAACGAAAATGCATGTTCCACAATTTATTTGAACTTATCCGACTGCGGCTTAGAAAAGTTGGAATTTTGGAATCGCTAAAACCCTTTGGGATAAACTTGAAGAACTATATACGTAAACCTCTTTACCCAAGAAAATGTTTTTGCTTGAAAAATTTTTCAAATTTAGATTGGATATGTCTAAGGACATTGAGGAGAACCTAGATGTTTTCACAAAACTTATTTCGCACATTAAGTTAACCTATGATAAACATATAGATCTAATATACTCCTATTGCACTTCTAAATGCTATTCCGACTCATATAGTGATGTAAAATCGCTATTAAATATGGTAGAGATGAGGTTACCCTTGATATTGTGATCAATGGTCTTAAGAGTAAGGAATTAGATTTAAAACATTCGGGAAAAATAAAAATACCGTGAGGTTATGCATGTGAGGGTAGGCCTCGAATAGGTCTAATAACCAAAAGAATGCAAGTAATGGGGAATCAAGTAAGAAAAATTTAAAAATGGAAGGGTAGATCTAAGTCCAGTTTAAAGTTAAAAATGCTATAATTGTCATGAAACTGGTCACTTTATTAAAGATTGTCCTAAACCTAAGAAATATCAACAAAATGATCATGCTAATATGGTCAGTCGTGAGGGCAAAATGGGTGAAATTTTCATGATTAATAATCTTTGTGATTATGCATATTTGAACTCGTGTTGTCCGATTCTTTGTGTAAATCGATTGGTTATTAGACTCGTTGTACTTTTCATATGACTCCTTTTAAAAACATGTTTTCAAACTACAAGAAAATAGAGAATGGCTTTGTGTCAATGGCAAATGAAAAGAAAAGCAATGTTTTAGAACTGGTGATGTATGCCTTAGGTTTTCTTCGTGTTCGAAGTTTACTTTGAAGAATGTTAGGCATGTTCCCGATTTAAGTTAAAACTTGATTTCTTGTGCATCTCTAGAAAATGATGGTTTGGAGGGAAAATGGGTAAAGGGGTTATGAAAATTCCGAAGGGTCTCTTGTTATTTTTATCACGAAAAATAAAATAACTTGTATGTTTGTCATGCCGAACCCGTGGCTTGATTCTCCTAATCGCGGATAGTGTAGGCGCGAAAAATTGCTTATCAAGACTAACAAGACTCGTGAACGGGTTGATAACCGACGATCCATCCGACGGCCACCTTAACGCCACGACGGATTACGCCGCAAAACGCCAGAAGTTTAGCCAGACGAACCCATGAAGTGATTCTACGAGGCGCATTTGCCACCGGAACGACGCGGCCGGAGAAACCCGACGACGGCTCAACGAGGCGAAGTTGGCTAAATTCAAACATTGACGAGACGGAATCAACCGCATTTAGTCCGCCGATGCAAACGAACCGCTTGAGCTCAAAGTTGATCTGACACCGACTCGAACACAATGGCGACATCAGAGAGCAAAATTAAGCCCGGAGAAGCCAGAAGAATCGACGAAGAAATCGGCCGGTCGGCCAGGCGACGAGCGGCGGAGGCGCGTGACGGCGGCACCCCGGCAGTGGCCAAGGCTCGGCCACTTGGTAGAACGCCCTCTGGCGAGGTGCTAAACGAAAATGGCCCAGGAGGCCACTTTGGTAGAGCCACCTCGGCCAACTGGCGAGGTGCCGGCAGTGGTAGGGTGGCTCGACCCGTGTGCCGAGCCACCTGTTAGAAGGTGGTTCGACAGAACCACCTTAACCTTGTATGCCTCCACTGTTTTTGTATAAATAGGGGTCTTGCTCGATAAAAGGTTGGATTTTGGAGATCTTAAGCTTGGATTTTGGTGATTTTGGTGGACTTGATTTTTGAGGATTGGCTGGGCTTTGGCGGGATTTTCGAGGAGTTTTCAAGAATTCTCCACGAGATCCACGAGCGTCAGCCAGCGCCGTTCCGAGCCCCGAGAGTACAAGTCGTCGACGTCGGATCCACAAATCATGGGGTAAGAAAACTGGTCGAACTAGATACCCTCTAGGTTAAGCTTCGTCTTAATCGGGGATAGCGCGTGATTTCTCCTTGTAGATCTCACCGCTCCGTGATCCTCTCCTTCGTGAGTGTGATCCCATGAGCGATCCTCTCCTTCGTTGAGTGTGATCCCCTTCGTTTCGCCGGTGAACGAGCCTCTCTGCGTAGTTCGAACGGGGTTTACACGGGATCGAATTGGCGGTGGTCAGCGGACGAACAAAAGTCCCGACGCGGGCAAAGAACCCACGCAAGCGGGATCCCGGAAAATAGAGATCCTCGTGTTTGTTCACAAAAGGAAGAGAGTTGTAATTTCGTTTTCATTATGCACTTTGAAATATAAAGGCATTTTCTTTGTTTGAAATTTTGTAGGCAGCCGAAGGCGTACACGAGTTCAAACAAGCAATGAATAACAAACCAACTTTCCCCTTGAACAAAACCACGGTGAAACCCAGCCAACCCTAAAGAAAGCCGTCGTGTCGCTACCATGGATCCGATCCGGTCATCGAGGAGGTCGAGTTCGAGTTCGACCGGAAGAAGTATGAAGAATACCTCTCCTCCTCGTCGAGATCCGGTTCCCATAAGTCCAAGATGGTCTCGTTTGCAGGAAGACCCGATCGACCTCGAATCGGGCGAGAAAATCCACCACCACCGCCGTCAAGCGCGGACAACGGTGGTTCCCCTAACTAACAGCGGCCAAACGAACCCTAGGAAGTCGATCCGCCGATGGCGTCGTGACTCTCTCGAGAGCGTCGAGCGTCGGCACTGGCGAAACAATTAGCCGTGCAAAGAATCAGCGGATGGGGTCGCTATGAGGCGGATCTAAGATCCAAGTTGACTCGAGAGGTTGAAGTCCGAGATCGTAGCCGATTCCTACGGTAGGCGACGAGCGAATGGGTCGAAGTCAAAGCGGAATCGTTCCAGCAGGAGCGTGTCCGGAAGCTCATCTAACCGCGGGCTTTGGTGCAACAAGCCCGCGAGTTGAAGAGGCGGCCCAGTCGTCGACAAATCGGCTAGCGGAAGCCCAAGTCGTCGAGGCTTCAACCCGTGAACCCGGCATCAAACCCTAGCTCGCCCGGCCGAGGCCAACTCCACCGCTCCGTGCTCAAATCGGTGAGCACTTCAACAAAATGCCACGGTTGTGCGAGTTGTGTTAACCTCGTGGGTCTCATCCGTAGATCATCAAATAGTTCAGTATCCTTTGTTGGGTTGGGTCGCCAAAAGATCCTGATGGCTTGTCCCTTAATTGACCTGGCGCTTGGTCACGAGTCATCTTGGGACAAAAGTAAAGCCCATTTCGGAAGCCAATTCATAGAGGCATTTGCGTCATGAACACCGAGCGGTTCGTTAGAAATGGCGTGATCGTTTGCCCAACTAAGTAGTGTCGCATTTTGAAGATCGCCAAGACGGTAGAACCTCTTTCGGTCATTGGGTAGCGAGATTCCGCACCTGGGTTCGGCAGATAATAAACGCTGCTTTCGTGGCCGTGGTGCGTCGTCTTCGCCAAGTAAAGCACTCAACGAATGGTTCGTTAAGCTTTGATATAAATCAAGAACGGTTTACGGAGCGATTGCAACAATGCAGAGGATTCGTCGGATATGTTTTGATATCTTGAATGCCTTACGGCGGCGATCATCGGACAAAGGACACCCCTTTTTGTTCGGCAGAGAATGGTGACATTTTCGGAAGAGGTTGGAGATGGCGTCGGATGCGCTAATCGCCCCTGTAATCCTCTGAGTTCCCTTAGATTCTTTGGGGGTTGCAATTCATTGATTGCCTTTATTTTGTCGGGGTCAATGTGGATACCTTTGTTGGTAACAACGAATCCGAGGAATTTGCTTATTGGACATTCAGGAAAGACTAGTGGGGTTCATCTTTAATTGATGAGTCCGCATGAGGTCGAATCCGTCCTCAAGTCCGGATATGGTCATCTTTGTCGACTTTTCACAACCAAGTCATCGGCGTAACATCGACCGTCTTAAGATGATCACGAAAGATCTTTGTCATTGCTTGTGGGTAAGTGGCGCCGGCATTCTTCAGTCCAAATGGCATGGTATGAAGATGCCTAGAGGGTTACGAGCAGGTGTGCTTTCGTCATCGGATGCATCTTGATTTGGTTGTAACGAGAGAACCCATCCATGAAGGACATTCGCAAATCCACATGTATTATCGGCGATCACATCGGTAATTAGAAGTGGGAAGTCATCTTTTGGGCACGGCATTGGATCTACGTAGTCGACCGCAGTTGATTGTCCGTTCTTTTATACCCAGGACGATATTCGCCAATCCAGGATGTTGAACCTCCGGATGAAACCGGAGGCTATGAGCTTCTTTACTTCGCAACAATTGCCTCCATAATGCGTGGGCCGAAACCGTCTCTGTATTCTTTGTTTAGCGGGTTTGGCATCCACTTTAATGTCGGTGCATTGCCACATTGAGTCGAGCCTGGCATGTCCTCGTAACTCCGGCGAAAACATCGATATACTCTCGACGAGTGATCAACCTTTTCTTTTCCTCAGGGAAATTTGTTGCTAATATTTATAAGTTTAGGGTGTGCTTCATTACCCATGTTGATGGACTACCTCGTCTTGATCCGGAGGCTCCCTGCTCAAACCGGTCCCCATCGCATGTTGAGGTGATGGACCCATGGGTCCTCCCATGTTGGCAATTCTTCATCTTCTTCGGTTAGTGGGGTCCATTTGTAGCCATGTTGGACATCAACCCACGAACATCTTGCCGTCTTGTCGAGTCGAGGCGTGAGAATCGGATGAGTACTCATCATCTAGGTTGGGTGGTTGGTTATTGATCGATAACAACACTCATCTTCCGAAGGATCGCGTATCCCAATCCTTTTGAATCCGTAATAATTATCGGGTTTCCGCCGGTACATATGCTTGCCAGAACGGGAGATCCAGCCCAAAATAAAGTCCTTCTCCCAGCAAAGTCGTACCCCACTTCTTCATGAGGTCTTTGCTTTTCGGGCTATATCTAGAAAGATGAAGTTTGGTTTATCTTCATCGGAACGTCTGCGAAGTAGTTAGGCGTGGGAGTCAACTCCCCTCTGCCATAGACTAAGTCCTTCTTGCGGCCTCCCTTCCCTTGGACGGCGAAAGTCATCTTGGATGAGTCGGGTGCTTACGTATTACGGGATGACCGAATTGGCATATGCAATTCGGGGGTTATACAACTTTCATTACATCATTCAAACACAGCGAGTACTCTAAATCATCTTTTATTTCTTCTTGACAAGTGCCAATTACAACTTTCATGGAAGATCCTCTTCGTCAAGATTGACTACTAAGGGTACAATGTCATTCAAAACAAAACCACCTTTATAGTCAAGCCCGGCTTCGTATCGGCGTCCTCACGCTGTCAGTGCCATGGGCGATGATTGATGTCGGACTCATTACGAAGTAAAGGAGTCGTGAAATAATTCTCCGTCCTTTAAGCGGTTGTTTGTCGCGACCACCGTCTTAACCTCGTTATTAGTGTCGACATATTTGGACGATGGAGGGTAGAGGGACTATAACATGGTTATGGATCCAAGGGCCAACAACAAGTTATAGGAAGTCTGCGTCAATGGCGTAGCGGTGACTTCGGACTTTAAGTCCCCATCGACTTAATGCGGATTTTACCAAGTGGCGAGACCAGCGGTTAAATCGTATATCCGCAGTTCGATCCCGGCGAACTGCAGTGAAGAATCAGTATACATCGGCGCAAAGGCATGATGCTCCGCTGAAACCGGATCAACTTGGATCCGGTTGACTTCATTTGGAACCAATGTACCTGTGAAGTAGAGCTGACTGTCATGCTTGACGTCTTCGTCGCATATCCTCCTTAGAGAACGTGATGCAGGGAATATGCTTGGAGGCCACATTGCATTCCCGGGCTGATGATTCCGGCTCCTCTGGACTTGATTTAATGTGGGTTAGGAAGACCTCCAGTGCATAGCGCTTCTCGTAGCGCCAGCGGGTTTCCTTGGACAACCTCAATAGCTCGTTATAAAGTTATTCTTGCCGGGATGTTGGCCAATTGTGCCATCACATCGAAGCGGTAGGGAGATCTTGTGTTCCCCGGTCTATCCCTTCTAATCGGGCGATTAAATCGGGACTGCTTCGGGGGTTGCACCTCAAGATTTGCAGGTTGTTTCCCCTTCATTCTGGTGGCGTCCTCCTTAGGAGTGGCGGGAACAGATAGCGCACATCGACAGGAAGGAGGCCAAAACGCAGTGATCGTTTTGCCAAAGAAAACGCTAGCGATAACACCGCCATTCCTCCCCAAGTTTACCAACGAGACGTAGGGGAAAATAAAGACCTCGAGAGCAAAATCAATACTTTGATTTCAAGAGGTAAAGAAGACGGGTATACCATGTCCTTACCAAGGGAGGAATCAACTCGTATCCCACAAAATTCAACCTCATCAACTTTACACCGCTTGACGGGGATCGCCCATCAAGACTTGATCTACTTCAAGTCTCATCTAGGTGTTATCTCCGCAACGCAGCCCTTGATGGTTCGATCATTCGCCGGCACCCTTCGCGGGAGTCTGCCTTCATTGGTACCGCCTCAAACCGTGGAGCGCATTAGCCGGATGATATGGAGGCCATGTTTCACCAATTTCTTCGACGATGACATCGAGGTATCCATCGGTTCTTTGTTGGACGAAACGTAAAGACGGGAAACAAATGGATAACTTCGCCAAGAGGTTCGAAATAAGGCAATGAATTGCGAGACCGATAACGGAGAAGTTCATTCTCCAAACTTGTCATAGCAACTCCGCTTTGGACGTGTTGGAAGCAATGGGAACTGCATCGGCCCCAGACCGGAAGATTTAAGGATACGTGGAGAGCAAGCCGAAGCATTCCCGAGGAGGAAGAAAGCGGAGAGAGGTCGCCTATGGTGGATGCTCACAAGCGTAACTTTGTCCCCGTGGTAAAGCGCCGCAAAGTTCAGACGCTAATCAAACGCTCGAATCGCAACCACAACAAAGAAGCCGCATCAACGTGCACCACGCCAATCGCAACCTCAATGGCGCCAACAAACTCGGAATCGAAACCATCCGGTTCGAGGTTTCCCAAGACTTACTCGCTCAAGGACGAGGAAGTTCCGCATCTTCAAATACCTTCGAAAACAACAAAATCCGCTTGCCCCAATTGTAAACCAAGAGGAGGCAAACAAGGTTACAGATCCTAAGATCGTGGCTTACCACATGTACATCATCCTACAAAGTTCGCTACCATCTCAAGGACAAGATTCAGCCTTGATCGATGTTGAGTCATTACTCGAAACCCTCTAAAGAGAAGAAGGGAGCAAATGCGCCTCTATAAGCTTCGGATCAATTCCTTCGGATTGGTTCCAACCAACGCCAGTTGTGAAGGTAGGAATGAAGATGGTGAATGAAGATCCTCACGGCAACGAAGAAGGGCTCGACCGCACACCCACAAAGAACGAGAAATCCTTTGGGTCCACCCCGACTTGCCGGAAGACGATCAAGGACTACATCCTCGCCATAAAGAAGTCCAAGGAAAAGGCAAGCTATGCCATGCCGCTCAAGAATTCCCAGAAGAATGATGAAAAGTAGCCACCTTCCAATTTCCGAAGAGGAGACTCCGCTACTGAGTGGACAAGAATACTCCTACAAGTATCCGTGACACTCCAAATCCAAACGCTAAGACACCGCCGAGTGGGGTGACTCCACTCTTCTCACTCGCGTAGAAAGAAAAGTACCAAGCAAAGGAGAATGTTCTCTCAGTGAAGCTCAACTCCTGGCAGCCCCATTCAATCGCCTCGATGAGGGATAGACCGAACATCTGCTCTCCATACCGCTTCGACGCCATGGCCTGGCTAAACATCCCGCCAATAACTTCTACGAAGTTGTGTCAAACCCGGAAGCTCTACAAGAAGTTTCCGGCCGACTCCGAGGTGTTTCACTGAAGCCGATTCCTAAGAATCGCGACAACAATGCAACTGCAACCAAGCACTTCCCCATTACTTTTACAAAGGAGGATATGCACGAGATTCTAAGCACGACGGCCGCTATACTTCACCGTATATCGGGCTCTGAAGTTAACCGGATCCAAGTCGACCCGTTCACATGAGCATTATGCCCCCGCTACCACATCACCTTGAATCCTCACAAGAGTCGGCATCAACAGCACAATGATCTACGGGTTTAATACCGGTCTCGCCAAAGATCCCGATAAAGTGCCAAATGGGGATTTAAAGTCCAAATCACCGCTATGTGATTGACGCAGACTTCCTATAACTTATTGTTGGTCGACCTTGGATCCATGGTAACGCTATAGTCCCATCTACTTTCATCGTCTCAAATATGTAGACACGAATAATGAGGTCAAGATCTGGTCGCGACAAACACCGCTAAGGGTGGAGAATTATTTTATCGATTCTCCCTACTTAATGAGTCCAAATCAATCATCCACAGTGCACGGACACGGTGAAGAAGCCGATTCGGCCGCTTGATTATAGTGGTGGTTTTGTTTTAAAAGACATTGTACCTTTGTAATCAATCTTGACGATGAAGAATCGTCGATGAACATTGTAATTGGTAAATTGCCATGAATCAATAAATGACGCATTTAGAGTACCCTTTGTCTTTGAATGATGTAATGGCAAAGTTTATACAACGATCCGTGAGTTGCACTTACCAACTCTCTCTTGCTTTACACAAAAGCAATTCCAGACTCCTTTGGACAACACTCGCCATCCCACTAAGATCAAGTAGTGAAAAGACTTCGTTTACTAAAAGGAGATGGCCCAACTCTAATCATTTCTTAGAAGAAGATGAAGATGACAACGGCCTATCCTCAACACATTCGATATAGTCCGTAGACACCGGTATCATGAAGAAGTTGCACGACACAAGGAGAAGGTCTATGTTTCGCGAAGTCCTCGAGTCCCTCCTAAAGCAGCATATGTCCCAAAAGGGAAGCCATATAACTACTATGCATTTAGAAGGGGATTGGGATACGAATCCTCCTCAAAAGATGAATGCTCATGGCTAATTGATGATAATCCACCGATGAGGGAGACTGACATTCGCCCCGATTCTTCTGGCCAGATTCTCGACACCACTTCTGAGAAGCTTTCAAGGCTTTGATGTCAAATATGGTTACGGCTGATCCCGCTACTATTGAGGGTGATGAAGATATGCCAACATGGGAAGACCCATGGATCCATCAACTCAGAGCATTGGGATAGATTCAACAAAGAGAACCCCCACCAGGACGCAGGTAGTCCAGTCAATATGGGTGAGGAGGAGCATCCTAAGCTCATAAACATCGAATACCCTTCCCTGAAGAAAAGGAAGAGTTGATCGCCCTAATCGGGAATATATCGATGTATTCGCTGAGTTATGAGGACATGCCAGACTCGACCTAATGTAACACACATCGCTCAACATCAAGGTGGATGTCAAACCGCCAAGCAACCAAAGCGGTTTCGCCCACAAATCTTGCGCAATCGTCGATTTAAGTAAAGAAACTCATAGAATCGGATTCATCGAGGAAATTCAACATCCGGACAAGGCTAATATAGTCCCTGGCCATGAAGAAGAATGGTTCGATCAGATCTCGTGGTCACTACGAGATCCAACGCCGCTGCTCCAAAGATCTTCCTCTTCCAATCACCGATGTCATAGTCGACAATACGTGTGGATTTGAAAGAATGTCGCTCATGGATGGTTTCTCTGGTATAATCAAATCAAGATGCACCCCGATGACGCCAAACACACAGCCGTTCGTAACTTTACCCAGATATTTTGCTACACGGTCATGCCATTTGCTTAAAGAACGCCGCCAAGAACATACCAAATGAGCAATGACAGAGATTTTCCAGATCATCTTCTAAAACGGTCGAATGTTACGCCGACGACTTAGTCGTAAAAGCCGCGGACAAAGGAGATCACATCAAAGATCTTAGAACGGTATTCGAGCTCATGCGAACTCATCGCTAAAGATGAATCCTGCCAAATCCTTCCTTGGAATGTCGGTGGCAAGTTCCTCGGTTTCGTCATCCGCCAAACAAAGGAATCCGTCGATCGACAAAGTGAAGGCGATTCAAGAATTGCAACCTCGAGAAATCTAGAGAGCTCGGGGTTACAAGGACGATGCGTACATCCGACGGTTCATATCGAACCTATCCGGAAGTGCCACCGTTCTCCAAGTTGAACAAGAAGAGTGTCGTTTATTTGGGACGGCCTGTCCGAGGCGTTCGAGGAGATAAAATCGTATCGCTAAACCTCATTCTTGTTGCACATTATCGGAAAACCGTTCCCGATACGTCAAGAACGGATCACTTTCGTTAAGCGCTTACTGGCGGAGACGACGGCGGTGATCACGAAACAGTGATGTATTACGGCCGAACATTGGATTACGTGAGTCGAACCCGATGGTCGGCGGTTACCACATTAGTGTTCGCAATTAAAACGACACTATTTAGTCCGGACGACGATTTATGTTATCTCTAGCGTAAATCGGTCCAGAATATTATACCCCGGTAGAACAATGAGTTGGCGTTTGGCGAAATGGGCTTTACTCTTGTCCCAATATGACTTGCACTTCAAACAAGCAGTCGATCCAAAGATTTGTGATCTCTGGTGACGAACCGATGCGATTGAGCTATATGGCGATCTTCTGATGAAGTCCGAAGTCAACACTACATCGCACCGACAAATATGGCGTATTTTGATGGAGCTTCCAGACCTGATGTAAGCCCGGATGTTCTAAGATTTCCGGAGTCGGAGTTGTCTTGATTTCCGGAATCATGTCATGCCCCGTGCTTATTCACTCATCAGAACCTTGTTCCATAACGTGGCGAATACTAGCGTTACTTATTGGACTTAGCTTCGTGGAGTAGAGTATCTGAAGCATCTGGTCGCGGTTGATAGTCGGTGATCGAGTGGTGACTATGAAGTTAGGAATGGATCTAATCCCCTATCATCGGATAGCCGTTGAAATAGCGGACTCATTGAAGAGTTTTTCATCGAATATATCCCGCCTCAAAAGCGCTTTATGCGGATGCGCTGGCGGCGTTAATGCGTTAGCACAACCTTAGAGCCCGAGCAACTAGTCACGGTCGGGACTCCAACTCTTCGCACCATTATCGATGAGGCACAAGAAGATAAGGGTAGTTACGAAAGTACATGCAACCCAAACAAGTTGGAGCCCCGAGATCGGCGCTTTCATCATCGATTCGTCTTACATGGTATTACCGGAAGATCGGAAGGAAAGAGTCAATAAAAGCTCCAAGATTCTTTACGACCACGAAACCCGGATGCTATATACGTAGGGTACGATGGTCTTTTACTCCGATGCCTTTCAAACAAAGAGGAAAGAGGTCCTTCGGGAAGCACACGAGGGTGAATGTGGTGCACCACCCCGGTCCCAAACTCTGATCGAATCGGGAGAATGGGCTACTTTGGCCCACAATGATTAATGGCGAGCGATGCACGCGAAATGCAGCGTGTCAAATTCCGCGAATTATATGCATCGTGGCGAGCGGTACATCCTTCACCACATCACGGCCATTCGAGACATGGGAATGGGCGTTGTAGGTCCGTTTTCCTCCGTCGGTCCAAAGCGATAAGCTTTATTCTAGCGATCACGACTACTTCTCAGTGGTCAAGCAATCCCAAAGAGGTCAAGGCGAAGTACCGCCGCCGATTCATCAAACACCATGTCATCTATCGACACGGTGTCCCAAGACGGATCGTGCATGACAGCGGTCCCGATTTATCGGCAATTCCTTCATCGGGTTTTGCGAAAAATTCAAGATACAAGATGTCACCGTCGGCGGCTATAATCGGCAAATGGATTAGGCGTTCAACAAGACGATCATCAAGATTTTGTCGGCTTGTGAAGAATAACAAGCGAGGCGGGATGATCGCTTCGAAAGCACTGGGCATATCGCTGCAGTACGTCTGTAGGCGGGAGCTACCGTACTCTCGGTCACGGGTGTGAAGCAATTCTCCGTTGGAAATCGGTCCGTCGCCAGCGTCGCCCTTGCGGCGAGATGACGGCAGAAGAACAACATCAAAAACGCCTCAAGAGCTTGAGATGTTAGATGAAGCGCTGGAGGCTCAACAATGCATTGAGTTCTATCAAGCTAGAATGTCGAGGGCTTTCAACAAGAAAGTTCGACGAGAGAACCTGGAGGAGATCTCGTCCTCCATTTCGGCGGTAGATAATTCTCAACTCCAAAAGAAAGGTAAATTCAACCCAATGGAAGGACCATTTATAATAGAACCTGATCTATTCAAGCGGTGCATATCGCCTTATCACCGAGAATGGCGGCCAGGCAATTAATCTTAGATAAATGGGAAGTTTATGAAAAGTATTATCCTTAATACATTCGTGATAACCCGCTTTGATGGGAAGTTCCTCGAGAATATCTCACTCATTTTCATGAGGATAACCCTGTTATTGTGTTTTCCTCCAAAATTCTCTCACCGATCAAATTCATTGACGGTGGGCCCACTAAAAATCTCCTGGTCGACCACCGGCAAAATCCCTCTCGATTCTCCACAAACGAGGTCCACTTTCAAATTCGTTAGCAATCCTACAAAAGCGAAGCTATCCATACCCTTCCAAGATTCTGAGTGGAGACCCCACTCTTAGTTTCTTATCTGAAATAGAATACATTCTTCCTTTCCCACCTTCACCGGAGATAGGACACATCCTTCCTCTTGAAGCAAGAGATAGAATACATTCTTCCTCTCTTGTCTTAGATTCTGAGTGGAGATCCCGCTCTAGTTTCATCTTTCAAGATTCTCAAGATGGAGATCCCATTTTCTCTTTCAATCGAAATGACAAAAATCCTTCCTTTCCATCTCGAGATAGGAGACAAGATCCTCCTTCCTCTCCACCTTCGGAAATAGAATACATTCTTCCTTTCCCACCTCAATCAACTAATCCGTTCAATCCTTCTCGGTCAAAGAAGGGGCCAAGATTCATCTTGGGGTATTTTATCCCAGTCTAAGAAGGGATAAAGCCAACGCCACACGCTGTCGGTTTAGTCTTTTTCCGATTGAAGAAGACACCGAGTTCGATTCGGGTATTTCATCCCAAGCCTAAGAGGGATTAGCCAACGCCACACGCTGTCGGGTGGTCTCTGCCCGTAAAGAGCACGTAAGCCTATGTATTCAATATCATAGCAACAAGTCTAGAAGAGTTTCATTCTTCCAAAGACAACGCCACGCGGCGAACGGATCCATAATCCGATGCTAGCCCAACTCAAGCGGTAGTTGGTAAAGGCTAATCAAATCCGCTGATTTACCGAGGGTTTGCCAAAATCCTATAAGTATTATGGTTAATTATTTCAATTTAAATAAAAGAATCATAATAGAGCACAAAAGAGGACGGAATATGTTTTATCGATAAAAGGCTGAAGTTACACAAGTTTTCTAAACTAAGCAGATTTGTGGACAAAGAAATACTTTATTGAGAAAAGCTATCGGTTCCTCCCGGCTCGCCCTAAAAGCCTCCTCACGCCATTAAGGGCCTCATGATCTCCTTCTTGATGTCAACCGCCTTCGGCTTCAGAGTTCGTCTCGCACGCATCAGAGTCTTTGTTGCCTTCACGCCTTCAAGACGCATCGCCAAGCCTGCTCGAGTTTACTATCCTCGCTTCTCAGCGGTGACACAAGACCAAAATGTCCCACGGAAGATGAAGCTTCAAAGAATGCTAGCCCCAAATGATGCACTCCGCCTCACAGATTTGAACTTCGAGTCCAAGAATAACGCTAAGCATCCCGCTTAAGCTGGCCAGCAGCCTCGATATATGAGGCGAGCCCTGCCACTTCAAAATCTTGTAGACTTTGGAGTTTAACCTCTAAATGGTCGAAATCATCGACAAGGTGGCACAGGCGGACTCAATCTTCGGATATTCTCCCATGCCCTACTCCAAATAGATTACGAGTATAAACTAATTCCCGGTTCTTAACGAAGTTCCCGAGAATATTACCATATTCTTAGGGATAACTCGATAACCCTCAACTTCCTCCCATGGGAACCCCAAGGAGGGATAAAATTACGGCGAGGCTTATATCGACGGACAACGCCTACCTCGAAGGACTCCTCCCATCAGACAAGGCCGATTCATGCATCCCACGAGGGCCTACCAATCAACAATTGGGAAGAATACCTCCCACCGTGGATGAACACATCAACGAGAAGTACGCAAGAGCGACGCCAACCAACGCTCGGTCGACGGCGATTCACCGATCAACGGTTCGGATCCATCAAGAATTCTCGATCAACGGAGGAACCTCGATGGTCAATTGGACGACAATCCAATCGACACGAAGTCAACAAAGAATGAACTCAATTACTGCAGCTTGAAATTCGACAACGGTCAAGCAATAAATGCAAAGATCGCGAACACCCCGTGTATCCTACAAAGCAGCGGAGAACACGAGAGAATTGGAGGAATCAAACATCGGAGCCAACCTCAAAAGAAATTCATCTATCGACTTACGGTGAGATTTTGACAACGGCCGACAAAAATGCAAGATCGTAATACCTTCAAAGAATCCTACAAAGCACCGGAAAGACCGAAGGGAATGGAGAGATCAAACGCCGTGGTCATTCACAAGTCCTATCACGCCAATTAAAGAGTGAAGGGTTCACATGTCCAAAGCATCCCGCACTCATCAAGAATCGACCGAGACGCTTTGGAGGGGTATCTCAGAAGCGTTAAAATTGCTTATCATAATTCAACAAGACTCGTGAACTGGGTTGATAACCGACGATCCATCCGACGGCTACGACCTTAACGCCGACGCGGATTACGCGAAAACGCTGAAGCGAAGTCGACGAACCCATGAAGTGATTCGCCGGCGAGGCGCATTTGCCGAAAACGACGCCGTGGAGAAACCCACACGAAGCTCAACGAGGCGAAGTTGGCTAAATTCAAACATTGACGACGAATCAACCGCATTTAGTCCGCCGATGCAAACGAACCGCTTGAGCTCGAAAGTTGATCGGACACGGACTCAACACAATGGCGACATCACCGAGCAAAACTAAGCCCTAAGACCGAAGAATCGACGAAGAATCGACTCGAGAGTCGACGAAAACGACGCGAGACGCATTCGAGCCAGGACGCAAGACTTCTACCAAGTGGTTAGAGTTTTACCACTTTGTCGAGCCACCCTACCAATTGGCGAGGTGCCTCTCGCCAAGTGGGTCGGTGGCTTAACCATGGTCGAGCCACCCTACCAACTTGTTGGTAGCGGTTCTTCAAGCGGCCGAGGTGCTCGTCAAGCGCTGCCACGCACCCCTTTGTTTTGTATAAATAGGGGGTCTTGCTCATTAAAAGGTTGGATTTTGGAGATCTTAAGCTTGGATTTTGGTGATTTTGGTGGACTTGATTTTGAGGATTTGGCTTGGGCTTTGAGGCTGATTTTCGAGGAGTTTCAAGAATTCTCACGAGATCCACGAGCCAACGCCGCTTCGAAAGCACCTACGAGCAAGTCCAACGCCGATCCACAAATCATGGTAAGAAAACTCGTCGAACTACGATACCCTCTAGGTTAAGCTTCGCCTTAATCTCGTGGATAGCTCTGATTTCTCCTTGTAGATCTCACCCGCCCCCCATCCTCTCCTTCGCGAGTGTGATCCCCAGCGATCCTCTCCTTCGTGAGTGTGATCCCCTGCGCTTCGCTTCCTTCGCGGAACGAGCCCTCTACGCCTGGAGTTTCGTAACCCGGGCTTACACCAGATCTGAATTGCGCGTGGTCAACGGACGAACAAAAGTCCCAAGACAGCAAAGAACCCACGCAAGCCGGTGATCCCTGAAAATAGAGATCCTCGTGTTTGTTCACAAAAGGAAGAGAGTTGTAATTTTCGTTTTCATTATGCGCTGAAATATAAAGGCATTTTCTTTGTTTGAAATTTTGTAGGCCAACGGTTGCATTAACGAAGTTCAAACAAGCAATGAATAACAAACCAACTTTCCCCGCGAACAAGGTGATAACTGCTTTTATGGCATAATAGATTAGGTCACATGAGTAATAAAGGATTAGAAATTTTGCATAAAGGAGGTCACTTTGGTAGTGATAAAATATCCACCATCCCTTCTCAGAATCTTGTGTGCTAGGAAAACAACATAGGGTTAGTTTTCCGCTTCTTCTTTCCTAATCGCCTAAGTGTACTAATGTACTTGAATATTTGTATGCCGATGGGTCCCTCTAGTGTTTCTATCGATGGAGGGAACCAATATTTTCTTTCCATAATTGATGATTACTCTAAGAAAATTTGGGTTTTACTCATGAAACAAAAATCAAGTTTTGACAAATTTAAAACTGGAAAATTATGATTGAAAACCAAACGGAAAGAAAATTAAAACTCTTAGGACAGATAATGGTCTTGAGTTTTGTAACAAACAATTGAATGACTTGTGTGCTACTGGGGTATTAAAAGACATAAAACCGTTCCTTTACACACCACAAAGAAAATGGGGTTGCCGAAAGGATGAATAGAACTCTCTTAGAGAGGGTGAGGGCTATGTTGGCCACATCCGCTCTCCAAGAAGTTCGGGGAGAAGCCGCTTAACAAGGCTATTTGATTAATAGGTCTCCTTCTCTCCCCTTAGGAGGAAATGCCTCAATTTGTGTTCACGGCAAACCTCTTGATTTAAATAACTTGAGAATTTTCGAGTGCCGGCTATGTGCATCAAAGGATTGATAAGTTAGAACCTAGATCTAAGAAATGTGTTTTCTTAGGATACCTCAAGGGGTAAAAGATTATAGGCTTTGGAATAAGAGTGAACCGGTTTAAGATAGTAATAAGTAGAGATGTTGTTTTTAATGAAAATGAATTTCCTTGTTTATCTTTACGTTCCTATTTCGAAAATGATGCTCCAAATGAGGTGGAGCAAATGCCTATTATTAATCAATCAATTACCTCCAAGAGAAATTGAATGATATAATTATTGAAAATCAAGATGAGATTATTCCTAATGAGGTGGAGCATAATATGCGTGAAATAGATAACATGCATGATTTGAATGATTATCAACTCACTAGGGATAGAAATAAAAGAACCATTAGGAAACCCGATAGATATAGAGATTGCAATTTGACTCGATTGTAATATGTCCGAAGTTTGCCTTTAATGTGTTTGAATCCCTTGAGTGCAATGAACCTAAGACTTATAGTGAAGCATTAAGGTCAAAATATTCTAAAGAATGGATTAGTGCTATGAAGAGTGAGATGGAATCCCCGAGAATTAACCAAACATGGAAACTTGTTCCTAAAACCGCTAGTTGTTTCCAGAGTGGACTGTAGTGGTCAGTTAAGGTGAAACAAGAATCAAGGTGTTAGGTTTAAGGCTAGGTTAGTAGCTAAGGGATTTACTCAAAAGGAGGGAATTGATTATCTGAAATTTTGCCCTGTTGTCAAATTCACTCTTGTTAGAATTATGCTTGCTTTAGTTGCTCATTTTAATTGGGAATTAAAACAAATGGATGTTACTATCGCTTTCTTACATGGTGACCTTGACAAAAATATTTATATGCACCAACCCGAGGGCTTTGTGGACCCTAAATTGCCCGATCATGTGTGTTTGTTAAAAAGGCTTTGTATGGTTTAAAACAATCACCTAGGCAATGGAATATAAGATTTGATAAATGCATGCAATCTTTAAAGTTTAAAAGGAGTTCTCATTGATCACCGTATTATAAGAATATAGACTCAGGCTCAGATTTCTTTTAATTTATGTGGATGACATGTTGATTGTTAGCCCTTGTTTGAAGTCCATTGAGCATGTTCAAAAATGTCTTTGTGAAAATTTTGACATGAAAGACTTAGGCGATACAAAAGAATTCTAGGCATGAATATTATTAGAGACAAAACAAATCTACTAGTTTTAAACCAAAGTCCATACGTCGAAAAACTTTTGAGTAAATTTGCTATGTCCGATGCCAAATCTGTGAATGTGCCTCTTGCTTCCCATTTTGTGTTGAGTAAGGATCACCCCCAAAACTGAAACCAAATAAATAATATGAAGAATGTGCCATATTCGAATGCTATAGGATCACCATGTATCTCATGGTTAGCACTAGACTCGACATTGCATATGCAAGTAGTTGCTTGAGTAGATATATGTCAAACTCGTATGCCTCATTGAATGCCTTGAAATGGCTTTTAAGATATTTAAAATCCTCTCGTGAATGTAGGATTAACCTTCTAAGTGTTCAAGGTGTTAAACTAGTTGGCTATGTAGATTCCAATTATGCAAATGATAGAGATAATAGAAAATCTACTACTTCCTATGTGTTCACTTTGTGTGGCTCTTGCATAAGTTGGAAATCTCAACTACAACCCATTGTTGCTTTATCTACTATCAACTGAAAGTATGTTGTCGCCAAGCTTTTAAAGAAGCTATTTGGCTTAGGGCCTTATATCCGAAATTGGTTTTCTTGATAAAAATGTGGTTGTATTTTCGATAGTCAACTGTTATTCAACTTTGCAAAAATCGCTTTTCATGATAGAACTAAACATATTGATGTCGATTTCATTACATTCGGGATATAGTTGAAAAGAGTATTGTGAAGTTGGAGAAAATTCCCTAATTTAATCCTACCGACATGGGTACTAAGTGTTTGATCACAAAAATTTATCTCGTGTCAAAGAATTTTGAACTTTGACATTGGGTAATTTTTCCCCTTGCTTTGTGTGTTGCCTTTGTGGCCTATTAACTTACTTTGTGTTTGTTAATAGCTTTGTGATTTTTTCCCTTTGAACTCGATGACCGTTTGGTAGAGTTCGGTCCTTTGTGGACTTGGCATGCTTGGTGATCTTGCCCGATCTTTGTGATCCGAAGTTTACTTTGTGTATTCTCTTCCATTGCTTGTATCCTCTTTGTGATCATACGTAATGGTAATGTTATGGCGATGATGAGTCCCGCAGCCTCAGATTCCTTTCTTCAGCACTACCTTGGGCCAAAGGTGGAGATTGTTGCTATTTGTTTGGCCCATGAACTGCCGCCCATCCGACGGAGAGGCCCGGGCCACCTCCTACTTACCCAATCTGCTTTTCCCCCTTTAGTCCCACGCCTTCAACCCTAGTTTCCTCTCCTCCCTCTCGACGGCCGAAAACCCTAGAAATCTCTCCCTCGTGTCCCGCCTCTTCTATATATAGAAGGGTTGGTAGTAGCTCGAGGGTGAGGAGATTGAGAGGGACTTTGTGCGATCTCTCCCCGCTTCTCTGCGGAAGCTTTTCTCCGCCCATTGCTTTGTGCGATCCCCCCCTTTCTTTGTGAGAGACTGTGTGGCTTTGTCCCCTTGTATCCTTGGTGGTGCACTTGAGAAGGATCCATCGAGACTGATTGAAGCAGGCTTCTGAGCCAAACGACGACATCGATCCTCAACACTTTTGATTTCATTTCGAGCGTAAATTTTCTTGAAATGGGGAATATAAATTAAACGAAAAGCAAATTGCAAGTTAAAAGTGATTTCTGTTTGGCATACTTTGCAGGTTAAAAGTGAACTGCCAAGCACATTCAAGGCTTACCGAAATCAGCAGTACAGGTGGGCTTGTGGACCAGCCAATTTGTTTAGAAAAGCAGTAAGAGAGATTCTGAGGACAAAGGTCAGCATGTTCAACTCTTTCTTGAATATATAATACGTGTTTTAAATAAAACGTGAGAATAAGTTGTCTCCATTTATACTGAAAAAAGAATGTGCCCTATATTACAACTTTATCATCTTTTATTTTGAAAGTCAATAACATTTTTTTTTTCCTGACTGAATGATGAGTTACTCGAACTTTAGAAAGTGGTGGGTACATGATAGGTTGTGGTATTCATGTACTGTCTGTGCTTCTTGTTTACCTGTGTTTTTATTTCGTGCTGATTAGAAAGGGATTTAAAGTATAAACCTTTTAACAATCACTACCCAATTACTGTGTGGAAATAATGGATATATGAAGTGGCAACTAGTTTTTCTAAATGAACTACCAATGGACAAGAGGCAAGGCTCACCTTGCTAGTCACATCAGATATGCGGGTCTCATCACCTTTATATCTTGGTAGCTCATTTGGCTCAACTTATACCAACAAACCTTTACTATACTGATATACTAGTTTTGTGTTTGTTTAATGATAATTAGTTTCTGTGATACCTTTGGTATTTGTGGTCTAAATATATCTTGCAGAAAGTATCTGTGGGGAAGAAAATCTACATGCTGTACAATTTCTTCTTTGTTCGGAGGATTATCGGCCACCTCATCACTTTCATGCTGTACTGTGTTATAATACCGGCATCAGTGTTTGTTCCTGAGGTTGATATTCCAGATTGGGGGGTGGTTTATGTTCCTTCAATAATTACAATTCTAAATTCAGTTGGAACGCCAAGGTATGAACCTTATTTGGCAATACATTTCCTGAAGATCAAGTTGATACATGATCAATCGTTCATTAATTCATAAAGTGTATCGTAACTTGTGCTCACAGATCCATCCACTTATTAATCCTCTGGGTCTTCTTTGAGAATGTAATGTCTATGCATCGGATGAAAGCAGCGATAACAGGTTTACTGGAGGTAGGCAAAGTGGATGAGTGGATTGTGACTGAGAAGTTAGGGTCGGCTTCAAGGGCAAGCACCATCAAAGAAGCAGCCAAAAGATTTAAATGGATGATCACAAGAAGGTATGTTCCTCTTGGATATGTTCTCTATAAAAGATCAAATTGATTCAGCTCTCAAATGCCGTAAATAGTCTGGAATAATCCTGACTTGAAGTTGGCATTGGCTATTATTCTCCACTAGGCTTCTCTATCCGGAGCTGGGGCTAGCAGCATACCTCTTTACTTGCGCGTACTATGACTACAACTATGGAAGGCGTAAATTCTGCTATTACATATTTCCACAATCACTTGCATTCTTCATCATGGGTCTTGGATATGTTGGCACCATTGTCCCTAACTTGTAGGAGGTCGAAAGTACAGCGGCATATTGGCGACAATATGATTACCATCAATTCTACCTTATGTTTTGAGTGAATTGTAGTATGTTTCTTAATAGTTGACTGTAAGTGAAAGTAAATGGGAATGCGAAGAATAATATATAGTTAACATCAGTTTTTTGCAACCTTCTTTGTCCTCCAGAAAGTTATCATTTCCAGTAAAAGAGTGTTATCAGGAGTTGATTGCTAGCAGAATCCAGCTATATATTACAATGGTGACTCGGAGGATGCTCTAAATTATTAGGATTGATCAGCCAATAGGCATATCTTTCATGTTCTCTATGATTAGCTACAATGTAGTTTTATGTATGTCAACTCCAATTAGATTCAGCTGCATAGGCTCATAGGAGATCCAAGGCAAGGAAAAGATGCATCAACGAAGAAAGAAGCGCTTTTTATTTAAATGAACATGCACTGCAATGCATTGCTCAACATTTCCAATTGTATTGCTTAGCATATACGTTTGCCTTTGTTTAGTTATGTATGCATTAATAATTCAGAAGCCAATATAGATTGGACAGAACAGTATATTGACATTTGTTTACTTCTCTCATGATACTTGCTTCCCGTACATCATGAGAGCTTAATTATTTATTTATTTTTCAGATTTGCAATATTTTTCATCTTGAGATAAATGTACTGTAATATTCAGGTTAAACTTTTTGTTTTGTTTTGTTTTGTTTTTCTTGGTTTTTGGGTACATGGAAGATTAATTCGATTTTGTTTTGTTGTGCATGAATATTCTCTCAAATACTCAGATAGAAACAGTCTATCTATGTTTCTGTTTAGAAAAAGAAACAGATTGTAAATTTAAGGAGAGCTTCTCCCAACTTGTAACTCATTAAAATATTATTCCCGAATACCTAATTTAAAATTTGATGGTTATGCAAATGTCACCTTTCAGACCCTCCTCCCTTTTGATCTGATCTGCTTCTGAAGCTGTTATTCTCCTTATTTCAAATTAAAGAGTAGAGTTGGGGAGACCCAAAAATGGGACAGATCCCACGGGACAGCTGAGCTGGCGTTCAATAATCTATACTACTATAAAAAGAGGATTGGGGTGTTAAAACTTTTAATTTTCTTTTTGCCCTCTCAAATTTTGATAAATTCTAACTATGCCATTATCTCTAATTAATCTTTCATTAAATAAATATAACCTCTTATTAATTATGCACCTCCTCACCTTCCTAAATAATTATAATTATCAATTATATTATAACTATTAATTGTTTAAAAATAATACAATGAAATGATTTATAAAATAAGTATACTAATTATTAGTAGTAACCAATTAAATTATTATAATAATTATTTATGAATTATAATAAAATAATTAAAATAATAGTATAAATAGAATAATATATTACTAAATACTATTAAGAATTATACCATAATTCAATAAGCAATAAAATAAATAGAATAAATAGAATAAACATTTAATTGCATAAATAGTGTAATTATTTTAATAATATCACATAAATTATGAATTACACTATTTATTTAGTATTATATTGTTAAATAAATTAATAAAATAATTTAATATTATTTTTAGAGTATTTCCTCAAAGATTATTACATGATACTGAATAATCTATACTTGGAAATGATTGAAACCAACCATTTCATAAAAGAATTATTTAATATTAATAATGGTACTATTAGTTGTTAATGATAGTATAATAAAAATTTATAAAATATTTATAGTACTAAATTATTTAAGAGCATAATTAAAATATTTTATGGTATATAGATAGTATAATTATTTTAATAGTATTACTTGAACTAAGAATTATAATAATAAATGAGGTAAATTACAATAAACCCCCGAACTTTCAAAGATTTTGCAGAATAGACCCTATAAAATTTTGAAATCACACTAAACCCCTAATAGCTTTTGTAGAAAGCCCCAATATCTTTTAGATAAATTACATCAAACCCCAATAACTTTCAAAATGCCTTTTATGTTATTTTCCTGTTCTAATTTATAGGGTTATCTCGCAAAATTTAGAAACTTCTTGGGGTTTTCTTTGAAACAGAAAAGTCATTAGGGATTTAGTGTGATTTTGAAAGTTCATAGGGCTGAAAGTTCATAAGGGTTTAGTGTAATTTACCCTACTAAATAATTATAATGAGAAGTACTATTGCAATATGTTGCGTGTATTAAGTATAACTATCTAGGAAACATCGAAAAAGCTAGCAAGATTAATGCAACTTATTTAATTTAAGTTAAGTTAATAACTTTCAAGTTGGAGGGACATATTTAAGAGAACTTATAGAATTAACAGCTTTATTTAAGAACAATTTTAGATTTGGGGACATAATTAAAATATTTTATGGTATATAGATAGTATAATTATTTTAATAATATCACATAAATTATGAATTACACTATTTATTTAGTATTATATTGTTAAATAAATTAATAAAATAATTTAATATTATTTTTAGAGTATTTCCTCAAAGATTATTACATGATACTGAATAATCTATACTTGGAAATGATTGAAACCAACCATTTCATAAAAGAATTATTTAATATTAATAATGGTACTATTAGTTGTTAATGATAGTATAATAAAAATTTATAAAATATTTATAGTACTAAATTATTTAAGAGCATAATTAAAATATTTTATGGTATATAGATAGTATAATTATTTTAATAGTATTACTTGAACTAAGAATTATACCATAATTCAATAAGCAATAAAATAAATAGAATAAATAGAATAAATAGAATAAATAGAATAAACATTTAATTGCATAAATAGTGTAATTATTTTAATAATATCACATAAATTATGAATTACACTATTTATTTAGTATTATATTGTTAAATAAATTAATAAAATAATTTAATATTATTTTTAGAGTATTTCCTCAAAGATTATTACATGATACTGAATAATCTATACTTGGAAATGATTGAAACCAACCATTTCATAAAAGAATTATTTAATATTAATAATGGTACTATTAGTTGTTAATGATAGTATAATAAAAATTTATAAAATATTTATAGTACTAAATTATTTAAGAGCATAATTAAAATATTTTATGGTATATAGATAGTATAATTATTTTAATAGTATTACTTGAACTAAGAATTATACCATAATTCAATAAGCAATAAAATAAATAGAATAATATATTACTAAATACTATTAAGAATTATACCATAATTCAATAAGCAATAAAATAAATAGAATAAATAGAATAAACATTTAATTGCATAAATAGTGTAATTATTTTAATAGTATTACTTGAACTAAGAATTATACCATAATTCAATAAGCAATAAAATAAATAGAATAAATAGAATAATATATTACTAAATACTATTAAGAATTATACCATAATTCAATAAGCAATAAAATAAATAGAATAAACATTTAATTGCATAAATAGTGTAATTATTTTAATAATATCACATAAATTATGAATTACACTATTTATTTAGTATTATATTGTTAAATAAATTAATAAAATAATTTAATATTATTTTTAGAGTATTTCCTCAAAGATTATTACATGATACTGAATAATCTATACTTGGAAATGATTGAAACCAACCATTTCATAAAAGAATTATTTAATATTAATAATGGTACTATTAGTTGTTAATGATAGTATAATAAAAATTTATAAAATATTTATAGTACTAAATTATTTAAGAGCATAATTAAAATATTTTATGGTATATAGATAGTATAATTATTTTAATAGTATTACTTGAACTAAGAATTATACCATAATTCAATAAGCAATAAAATAAATAGAATAATATATTACTAAATACTATTAAGAATTATACCATAATTCAATAAGCAATAAAATAAATAGAATAAATAGAATAAATAGAATAAATAGAATAATATATTACTAAATACTATTAAGAATTATACCATAATTCAATAAGCAATAAAATAAATAGAATAAACATTTAATTGCATAAATAGTGTAATTATTTTAATAGTATTACTTGAACTAAGAATTATACCATAATTCAATAAGCAATAAAATAAATAGAATAATATATTACTAAATACTATTAAGAATTATACCATAATTCAATAAGCAATAAAATAAATAGAATAAATAGAATAAATAGAATAAATAGAATAAACATTTAATTGCATAAATAGTGTAATTATTTTAATAGTATTACTTGAACTAAGAATTATAATAATAAATGAGGTAAATTACAATAAACCCCCGAACTTTCAAAGATTTTGCAAGAAATAGACCCTATAAAATTTTGAAATCACACTAAACCCCTAATAGCTTTTGTAGAAAGCCCCAATATCTTTTAGATAAATTACATCAAACCCCAATAACTTTCAAAATGCCTTTTATGTTATTTTCCTGTTCTAATTTATAGGGTTATCTCGCAAAATTTAGAAACTTCTTGGGGTTTTCTTTGAAACAGAAAAGTCATTAGGATTTAGTGTGATTTTGAAAGTTCATAGGGCTGAAAGTTCATAAGGGTTTAGTGTAATTTACCCTACTAAATAATTATAATGAGAAGTACTATTGCAATATGTTGCGTGTATTAAGTATAACTATCTAGGAAACATCGAAAAAGCTAGCAAGATTAATGCAACTTATTTAATTTAAGTTAAGTTAATAACTTTCAAGTTGGAGGGACATATTTAAGAGAACTTATAGAATTAACAGTTTTATTTAAGAACAATTTTAGATTTGGGGACATATTTAAAAAAGTTAGCATCGGCATCATTATAATAAAAACATTCAATTAGAATAACTACACAATAATAATTAATTCATGCATTTCTTTTTAAGCAATCTTATTATACAATTTTATTTATTAACACATAGTTTTACTATTCAATAAAAAGTTCAAAACTTATCAATAAAAAATTCAAAACTTAAAACATGTACATTCACGTGCAAAGCACGTGCACTATACTAGTCTCAATTAAAAGAGAATATGGGTATTTTTGACATAAGAAGAGATTTTTGTTTCATTAGTCCTAATTAATTGCTGTCAATTGCAGTGGCATATTGTCAGCTGGGCATGGTTCCGGATTGTTTCGGGTAGAGGTCTCCATTGGTTAAAATCCATGCTAGATGAAGGGGTTTAATTCTTCTTTTCGTCAGGAGAAGAGGAAAAAAGAATACGGCTTTAATTTTTTTGAAATTCTGAAAGTGCCCCTTATGCAGTTCATTTGACCTTTCCAACCTGTAATACAAAGAATATAATAAAAACAAAACAATGATTTCCACCTCACCTGTCCCCCGAGGGGGTCCCAAAGTTTGGGTCCAAAATGAATTATTCACATTCTTGGGGGCTGTTTGGTTCAATTTCTATTAAAAAAAAAGGAAAAGGAAAAGTGCTCAAAATTTGATTTCCTTGTATTTCTATAAAACTTATAGGAAAAGTTTACAGAACTCAAAGAGTACTATTTTTCTTATTTTTTTGCTATTTCGTTGTTTGGTTCAAAACATGAAAAAGTTCCTAACTTTATAGAAAATATGTTGTTTTCTTTTTCTTTTGTTTGGTTGGATATCACTGTTCGCGGGAAAAGTCGGTTCGATCTTCATTGCTGAACTCATTACAGCTTTATGCTTTTACAATGAATTCAAAAAGTTCGTCTTTTTATAAGACTCGATTACAATGAAAATCGAAAGAAAAATTATAACTTTTTTCTTAAAACAAACGCAGAACCCTGTTTATCAGACTCCTGCTTGCGTGGGGTCTTTGTCTGTGTCAGCGTTAATCCGTGGACCGCCGCGTGATATGATCCGGTGAAAGATCTAGATCTACACGATCAAGGGGATTATTTCACGAAGGAAATAATCGACGAAGTGAATGAAATCGACCAAGCGAGATCACCACTCTTCTCGGGATCAAAGCAAAGTTTGATCCGGAGGAATCACGTGTAGATCGGATCTAAGATCTCTCGAACTCTTTCGCTTTGTGTCGATAGGTTCGCCAAAATCTCAGATCTCATGCAAAAGTTTAGATCTCTCGTCCAAAAGTCCCTCCTTTTCGATCTTGATCCGCAACATTCGACTTCTTGTCAAAAACGGATTCGAGAAAATGAGACCCTCCTCTATTTATAGCCTTAAAGCGGTAAATGGGTCGGTTCGCCTAGCGCTGGTGGCTGCTTGGCTAAGCTTCAAGAGGTGGTTCGCCGAGCCACCGGTGGCGCTTGTTTTGTCGTTCTCCGAGTCCGATCCGATTCGGTCTCATCGATATTTGCTGATCTGAAGCTTCACAACTGAGTTTATCCCATTATTCGTGTGCGGTTCGTCGCTTCGTTGACTTGCACGCTTTGCCTACTAGCTTCATGCGTTTCGTCGACTCGCTTCATGCGTTTGCGTCGCGATCACTGGTTATTACGTCGTTGATGGCTCGTCGATCGTCAACTCATTGTCACGAGTCATGTTCGAGGACTTATAGGCAATTTTCAACGCCTACAGATACCCCCTCCAAAGTGTTTCAGTCTCGTTCTTTTATAGAGGAGCCTGAAATACTTTGGATATGATAGGCCCAAACCTTCACACGGCATAACAGGACCTGAAAACAGCTTCAAATCTTAATTTCTTTAATTCTTTCAGATTATCCGGTGCTTTGTCGAACGTCTGAAAGTGTCGCGGTGCTGTATTTATTGTCTGACCGCTGTCGAAATCTTGAACCGAAGCTGGTAACTAAATTTTTGCTTTAGCTTGTGTCGGTGAGTTGTCGTAGAACTGACCATCAAACATCTTGAGATTTCTCCTTTAGTTTGAATTCTCTCGCTGCGACGCTTGTCGAGAACCACCACGTGGGGAGGAAATTAGGGGTTGTCGAGTTATCTTTAAGAATATTTTATAAAAATATTCTCCAGAAACTTCTCAATAAAAATAGGAAACAGTTTAGACTCGTATACCTTATTGGAGTAATTATGAGGCCTGAATAAACTGAACCGGAGGAAAAGTGACCCTCAATAGGTGATAACCCCGTTGAATAAATATTCAGGGCCCCTCCATATGTGGGGAGGGAGAGAGAATAAGAAGAAATCAATTGACGGGCTGATTCGGGGCTGTTTTGATGTCTGGTTTAGCCCTGGTTTGAATTATGGTTCAGGGTTTGGTTCAGACCGGTTCGGTTCGATTCGGTTAGGTTCGAACCGGTTCGGTTCGGTTAGGTTCGAACCGGTTCGGTTCGATTCGGTTAGGTTCGAACCGTTCGGTTCGGTCGAGGTTACCTCCTGCATTCTATTTATCACGGGGATTATCGGCGTTACGGTCTTCATCCCTCTCCGTGTCGCTGTCTACTTGGTTAACGTTATTGCGATGACTTGATTCACCCTGGCGATTCGTTAGAGCTTGGATTTACTGGTCATGCATCTCTCTCATTTGCTGCATGGCCATCTCCATCTCGAACTTAAAATTATCCTTTTGCTTGGCCATAGCCTCTTCAAGCATCTTGGCCACTTGTTCTACACTGATCATGAATGCCTCCCGGAGTTGTCCCGCGCTGGAAACCGTATCATCGGAAGCAATTGCAGAGCTAGCGTTTGACACTTCATCATCTGAGGGTAACCCCCTCTGAACTCTGCCATAGTTAGGTCGTCTGATAGTCCCGGACCGCAACCGAGTCATTCGTTGAGATACCCCGGGAATGGCACGTGACGACGCCCCTTTGCTAGTCATGTTGATGGTGACTTTTGACAATTCATCACCTTGAGGCACCGATCTTCTTTCGCGAAGCGCCTCGACCTGGGTTTGGGCATTTTGGTGCCAAGTCTATCAAAGACCGACACCTTCTCCGGAGCTGTCTCGGTGCAATTGCATTCTGACAACACCGCCCTTATCAGCTTTGGAACACGGACAATGCGTGTTTGACTCTGGGGAACTCCTTTTTCGAGATTTACTCGTACCCCCAACACGATAGTACAACTCATCAGCATGAATACCGGAGCAACCCATCGTGTGTTGGCACGACTTCTCAGGTATAGCGTTATCGTCGTCAGACAAAAACATTTCCTTCTGAGGATGAACCGCGTTATCAGGGCTTTCAAAAGTCACTCGTCTCAATGTTCGCCCTTGCGGGTGTGAAGTTTCGACGGGCGCTTGAACCTCAATTCACAGCCCGGTGCGAGCAGTTATAGAAGTCTTCCTGTCGTGGTGGAGGTGGATGCGACCCCCAGTACTGTGAGTTGACTTGGACCTCTTCAACGGGCCCAAATGTTCCTTAATCAGAATTTTGCCTCGATCATCGTGCAACGGACCGAGGCGCTCTAACACCATTTTCTTGCTTTGGGGTAAGCCAGCGGGATCGACCGAAGTGGGAACAGAGTTAGACGGCGATTTGGATGTGGTAGCCGGAGGTAGAATCAGTACTGGGGTGACTTTTCTTTGATTCAAATTACCCCGTGATGGCCGAGCCTTAGTCGAATCAGCCTTAGTTTGCTGATCCTTAATTGACGTTTCCGCCATTGTCTGAATCGTTGTTCCGAATTTGGGCCTCCAAACTTGGCACATCTTTGGCGGCTTCTTGGCCACTTCCTCTTTGTTCAACATTCGGGTCTCTTGAACTAGAGCCCGTGCATGCGCAAGCAGTGCGCAGCGCTTCCGGATGCACTCCTCGAGCGTTGAACGGTTCCGTATGACGGACACATTCACTTGTTGACAGATTGGAGAAGTTGCCAACCATCTGTTGTTGGGGCCTTTGACCTCTTCTGAACTTGAGATCCGTCTCATAGCGGATCCCATCCCGATTTCGGGATGGCGGCCCGGCCTGGCGAGGCGTTGGCGTTGCGCCTGCGGGCTCTCTTTGAGAGAGTCGGCACGCCATCGGCGGTCATCTCCTGCATGGAGGAGTTTAGATCTGCAGATCCGGCCATCTTTGATGCCGGAGGGACGCTGCTTGCTGCGACTTCGGCAGCAGCGGGGTTGGAATCCTCGCCTTGAGATTCCAAATCCGAGGACCAGCGGATCTTCCTTGCAGCGGAGATCTTCCGGGACTTGTAGGGGGAGGACGATCAGGACGAGGATGATAGATACTCCTCAAACTTTTGTTGGTCGAACTCATATTCGACCTCCTCTTCGACCGGGATCGATATCCGCGGTTGCGACATGACGATCTCATCAGTGAGATCGTTGGCTCCCACTGTGATCGCCAGCTTGTTCGCGGGAAAAGTCGGTTCGATCTTCATTGTTGAACTCATTACAGCTTTATGCTTTTACAATGAATTCAAAAAGTTCATCTTTTTATAAGACTCGATTACAATGAAAATTAAAAGAAAAATTATAACCTTTTCCTTAAAACAAAAACAGAACCCTGTTTATCAGACTCCTGCTTGCGTGGGGTCTTTGCCTGTGCCGGGGTTAATCCGTGGACCGCCGCGTGATATGATCCGGTGGAAGATCTAGATCTACACGATCAAGAGGATTATTTCACGAAGGAAATAATCACCGAAGTGAATGAAATCGACCAAACGAGATCACCACTCTTCTCGGGATAGAAAAAAAGTTTGATCCGGAGGAATCACGTGTAGATCGGATCTAAGATCTCTCGAACTCTTTCGCTTTGTGTCGATAGGTTCGCCAAAATCTCAGATCTCGTGCAAAAGTTTAGATCTCTCGTCCAAAAGTCCCTCCTTTTTCAGATCTTGATCCGTGAGCTTGACTTCTTGTCAAAAATCCGGATTCGAGAAAATGAGACCCCCTCCTCTATTTATAGCCTTAAAGCGGGTAAACGGGTCGGGTTCGCGCCTAGCCACCTCTTGGTGGCTCGGCTTTGGCCGAGCCACCAAGTGGTGGCTCGGCCCAAATGTGGCTCAGCCAACGAGCCGCCCAAGTGGCGCTTGTTTCGTCGTTCTCTGAGTCCGATCCGATCCGGTCTCGTCGACATTTGCTGATCTGAAGCTTCACAACTGAGTTTATCCCATTATTCGTGTGCGGTTCGTCACTTCGTTGACTTGCACGCTTTGCCGACTCGCTTCACGCGTTTCGTCGAATCGCTTCATGCGTTTGTGTCGCGGTCACTGGTTATTACATCGTCGATGGCTCGTCGATCGTCAACTCATTGTCACGAGTCATGTTCGGGGACTTATAGGCAATTTTCAACGCCTACAATCACTTTATATAAAATAGGTTCTTAACAATGCTCATGGGAAATCACATGGGAGGTGGAGAAATGGGGTACGGGTGTACTTAATTAATTTTTTAATATAAATGTTAGATTTCTAAGCAATTTTCTCTCATTTGGGGAGGAAGTTGATTTCTATAAAATACCCCACTTTTCCCTACTTTATAGAAAATATTTCTATAATTTTTTTTTGAACCAAACATAGTTTATAGAAATCTACAGAAATCTATTATTTACAAAAATACCATTGTCAGGTATTTTTCCAAAACTTTTCTATAAAATGGATGAACCAAACACCCCCTTGGTATAGAACACATTTTGTTTCTTCCGTTTTCTAGGTTAAAATTTGTGGTCCAATCCAACAGTCACCAATTAAGAGCCTTTACACTTGTAGTGCATCACCACTACATCAAAGGTTGTAAATTATGATACATTTTTTATCTCTACGCGACACATTTTTGTATCGCACAAATAGAGCGCGACACATAACAAAAGTGTGGTTAGAGCATGTGTGGAGAGCGTCTTTCTACACATGTGCGAATGTGTCACAAAGTCACAACACATATATATGTCGAGCATGGTGACACAAACAAGTGTCACAAAACTCGTGACACATATATGTGTCAAGAGTGGTGACACATAGTTGTGTCTATACGATTAAAAATATAAAGAGTATCATCATTCAATACTATAACTTCCCAAAAGGTCACCCATCCTAGGATTACTCTCACCAAAAAACAATTAACTATGGAGCTTTTTTAGCTTATACACTATCATAAATGTTTAATCATCATTATAATTAAAATCTAAGATTTATTATTTAACCCTATTAATAGATCTTCTCACAATCCATGTTGGACTATTAGCCTTTTTCAATTATATTTAATTGTATATCTAATGACACAAATATGTGTCGTGATTTGTCACACTTTTTATTTGTACACTTTTTATTTGTGTCACTATTGTTTAATCTTATGCAAATAAAATGACTCTTTTATATGTGTCATAAAATAAGTGTGGATAAATACAACTTTTATTGTAGTGCACGTTGTTTTTCCCGTACATTTACTAGTGTAGATAGAAAATTGAGAGAGATATATATTATTCATGAGCCATGTCAGCCTATTGGATCGATGATAGGCTGAGTAGAAGGCAAGAAATGCATAAGTTAAATGCCTGTAAACAAAATAAACAAAACTCGTCTAATATTTATTCTAACAAGTGGTATTAACTATCTTTGAAAATTGAGTCTTGCGTACCAAAAACAATTTGATATGCATGCATATGCTACCCATGGATCAATTGGTTATTGGCTGCATTTGTTCTGGTGCTGAGAGAACATCCCTTGCACAACTCTTTAATTCTTGTACATCTAAAAGCATGTAAATAGCTTTTTGTCTTAACCCCACAAGAGAATATGTCCTCACGCGGCAATTGATCTATATATATATATATATATATATATATATATATATATATATATATATATATATATATATATATATATATATATATATATATATATATATATATATATATACTTTCTACCTACCTTCCTTGAGAATAGAGAGTAGATGCAAAATGATACTGCTTCTTTGTATTCTCTCTCTTTTGATTTTGTGTCATTCTGATTAATGTTTGTCAATTCTCTGAGGGGAGTTTAGTTTGACTGTCAGCATGACATGATCGAAACTCAGTAGCATCGCATCCTTCTTATATGAAATGTGTGCAGCTTCTAAAACATTATGCCAAGATTAAACAATCATCATCCATGCGTTTTCTCAATCACTAAACAATTATTATCAATTATGCTCCAAAAAAGACAGCAAGATTAGAGCAATTATACGGAAAATAATGTAGGAGTCTCACCATGTTCAGATCTCACACATGGGGTTTTTTTTTTTTTTAAAGTAGGCACTTCTTTGTAGTATAAAAAGGCCAAAACCACAAAGGAGAAAGTCGCACCCATAGCCTTCTCTCTAACTAACACGTTTATACGAGTGGAGTTAGAGAAGAAGGCCAAGCTACTTAATGGAAGGTACTAATACTACTATTGTCTTCTTTAGTACTGACTTCTACCTCATCGCATGTGAAAAAAATTCTTAATGTTTCTCTTCACAACTAACATAGTGTTGGTTTTGTTTCAAAAAATGTAGCCAAATTGTCTCGGGTGCTAGTCCTTGTGGCCAATAGGGGATACGAGCTTCTTTCCTCAGTGGCGGAAATTGACTTCCATAAGGGGATATGGTTGATATGGTGGAAGATCAGAGGGAAGGTGATCATTCCAATGGTGAACTTTGCTGTGATCTTGTGCTTGGTCATGTCGATAATGGTGTTTATTGAAAAGGTATCAATGGGTGTTGTAAGCCTGTATGCTAAGGTATTTCGGCGCAGGCCACAGAGGATATATAAATGTGATCCTATAGCAGGGGATGAGGAGACTGGAAACTTGGCTTATCCTATGCTTCTCGTCCAAGTTCCTATGTACAATGAGAAGGAGGTGAGGTTGCATCGTTCTCTCATGAACTCTCTCCTCTCCTTGTATTATTCAACCAAAAGATAGCGTTGATTTGTTAACTTGAATCATTTGTCATAGTTAATCATCAACTAATATGATGAGCAATTCAAAACGCAGGTGTACCAGCTGTCTATAGGAGCTGCATGTAACATGTCATGGCCTACCAATAGGATCATAATTCAAGTTCTTGACGATTCTACAGATCCAATCATCAAGGTTTGAATTTTACTCAATTACCTCTCTCCCCCAAAAAACTTTTTTAGAGGTCCCTGTGTCGGAAATGATAGTTGTTTTCTTTCTAAAAAGTCTTTAACCATCATCATGTAACAATATTCAGACACATTTATCATCTTGCCCCCACTAAGTTAATCAGTAAATGGTCTACATTCTCCTATACTTGCGTTATTAGGGGTAAGATTATGACTGGTGCAGTACATAAACTAGAGTAGATCCAATAGCATTATTTAAACACCTATTGGCAATTTTCAATAGCAGCTGGAAAATCCCTGTATCATGCTCTGCGGTTAAAAAAAAAGTGGGGTGAAATTTTTAATAAATAAATATGAAGATTTTAGCAAGTTCCAACAATTAAACATTTCCAGCTGTCTGAATTTCTTTGAATTAGTCTAGCAGTGATTGACTACCTAAACATATATATGACTTCATCACTCTTCTAGCTGGGGACAATCTGGAATTATTCTTCAGCTGTCACGGCTCATGTTTCGCTGATGAGAATATGATTCCGTTTTTAGAAGTCTTTAGCCATTAATTAAATTGGATCTTGTCAGTTGGATTAGTTAGTTGACAAAATTAATCACCCACTTGTTTACTAACACAATTAGAAATTTGAATAGCACCAATATCCAAAGCTACTTAGCTACTTCCCTCTTCTCAACTTCCATCTTAAACCATTTAGGATGTTAGGATATTTGAACCACAGACTTCTTGTACAACTGCACAAGCTTCAGAATTGCTCTACGTAGAGGCTCTACTAATTACTTGATTCTATATATATATATATATATATATATATATATATATCTTTTGATTACAGGAATTGGTGCGAAATGAGTGCGAGAAGTGGCTAAAGAAAGGAAAGAATATTAGATACGAGACAAGGAATAACAGGAACGGATACAAAGCAGGTGCTCTCAAAGTAGGGATGACATATGATTATGTGCAGACATGCGAATATATCGCCATGTTCGATGCTGATTTTCAACCTTCACCCGATTTTCTCATGAGAACAATCCCTTTTCTTGTTCACAATCCAGATATTGCTCTTGTGCAAGCTCGCTGGAAATTTGGTGAGCTTACTAGTAAACTCAAGAAGCTGCCTAGTTTTTTTTTAAAAAATTTAAATACTGACCTGATAATATTTCTGTTAATGCCAACTTGAGCAAATAACTATTCGTTCAAGCTATATGTATCAAGAATACTATCTCTGAGAGATGCATCTAAAACCACTGGAGAACTGACCAATAATTTTCTTCAATCATTGTATCAAACGTTGCGTAATTAATCCATCACGTGCGAAAAAGAATTATGTCAGCAGCTACTTGCTATTTGTAAACTATTAAATCTGCTATGTAATCAGGTAAGCAGACATACAAGCTAACAGCGTATAAACAATTACACATAAACTAAGCTGTTTTACAAGTCAACAGGTATGAAAGGTTGTCAGAGTATATATTTACTTTTGCAAGTCAACTGTTATGCCTTAGTAAAGTAACAGAGTAGAAGGATCACATACCCTTATACCTTTACTATAAACAAACACATCACATTTAATCAACAACATGATTTATCTCTTCGCCATAAGCCTATTTCTAAAAGAGGCTCATGATACCTTTTTTTTTTATTTACTTTTTTAACTCACTGGTGTTGCAGTTAATGCCAATGAATGCCTAATGACAAGGATGCAGGAGATGTCAATGGACTACCACTTTAAGGTGGAGCAAGAATCAGGTTCATCGACTGTCGCATTCTTTGGTTTCAATGGTAAGTGCCTTCAAAATTGTAATGGACACAAAGGGAGTACTCTGCTGTAATATTACTAAACTTCAACTGTATAGTCAAAAACCTACCTAAGAATGATGTCACTCACTTCAAAAGAGTATAGATACATAAATGTTTTTACAACAATTTGAAATAATCAGTAGACTGGAAGGGAGGGAACAAACTATGGAGAAACAATGTGAAATATTAATGTCAATTAATTTGTAGAATAAACATTATCCCTGAAATGTGGCTATAGGAACTGCTGGTGTTTGGAGAATCCAGGCCATCAATGATGCAGGAGGATGGCAAGATAGAACTACAGTAGAAGACATGGATTTAGCAGTTAGAGCAGGACTCAAAGCCTGGAAGTTTGTTTATGTTGGCAATGTGCAGGTAAAACTTTAATTTGTCTGCATATTTATACTAACCTAGCAAAATGTTGATTACAAAGAGCATCATGAATCCTTTTCTGGGGATTTCTAGGTTAAAAGTGAACTTCCAAGCACTTTGAAGGCCTATCGTTATCAACAACACAGATGGTCATGCGGACCTGCAAATCTTTTCAGAAAAATGTTATGGGATGTTATTTATGCCAAGGTTTTCCTTTCTCGTTGTATTTTAAATTTTTCACTTATGTTAAACTTTACATGTTGATGACAGAGAGCTAGTTTACGTGTTCATTCTTTAGTACCTTGCTAGATAAATATTGATCACAATAAATATTCAGTTAATCTAATATTTTACTTTCTTGGTGCAGAAAGTATCCCTGTGGAAGAAATTCTTTGTGATCTACAACTTTTTCATAGCCCGAAGGATAGTATCGCATACTGTCACATTCTTCTTTTATTGTGTGGTGATCCCTTTTTCTGTGTTCTTCCCTGAAGTTGAAATCCCAAAATGGGGAATGGTTTATGTTCCAACAACCATTACTCTTCTCAATTGTGTTGGAACTCCAAGGTTAGAAACTTCATATTTCTCATCCTTCCTAATCATAGCATACAGCAAACAATTTGAAATATTCTTTCTACTAGTCACTTATAAGATTCTTGCTTTCTTCACTTACGTGAGGACTAATTAACTGTCCTTCTGTCTCAGATCTATCCACCTAGTCATCTTCTGGGTATTGTTTGAGAATGTAATGGCCCTGCACCGATGCAAAGCTGTCTTCATTGGCTTATTAGAAGCCGGTAGAGTTAATGAGTGGGTAGTCACTGAGAAATTAGGAGACCTACTGAAATCAAATCCAACTGCCAGTATTGCTAAGAGATTCCAAAGCAAGTTTTGGGAGAGGTAAACATGTTTCCCTCTTTCACATTTACTAATGGGCATTGTAGTCGACTAATGGGCATTGTAGTCGACTAATGGGCATTGTAGTCGACTAATGGGCATTGTAGTCGACTAATGGGCATTGTAGTCGACTAATGGGCATTGTAGTCGACTAATGGGCATTGTAGTCGACTAATGGGCATTGTAGTCGACTAATGGGCATTGTAGTCGACTAATGGGCATTGTAGTCGACTAATGGGCATTGTAGTCGACTAATGGGCATTGTAGTCGACTAATGGGCATTGTAGTCGACTAATGGGCATTGTAGTCGACTAATGGGCATTGTAGTCGACTAATGGGCATTGTAGTCGACTAATGGGCATTGTAGTCGACTAATGGGCATTGTAGTCGACTAATGGGCATTGTAGTCGACTAATGGGCATTGTAGTCGACTAATGGGCATTGTAGTCGACTAATGGGCATTGTAGTCGACTAATGGGCATTGTAGTCGACTAATGGGCATTGTAGTCGACTAATGGGCATTGTAGTCGACTAATGGGCATTGTAGTCGACTAATGGGCATTGTAGTCGACTAATGGGCATTGTAGTCGACTAATGGGCATTGTAGTCGACTAATGGGCATTGTAGTCGACTAATGGGCATTGTAGTCGACTAATGGGCATTGTAGTCGACTAATGGGCATTGTAGTCGACTAATGGGCATTGTAGTCGACTAATGGGCATTGTAGTCGACTAATGGGCATTGTAGTCGACTAATGGGCATTGTAGTCGACTAATGGGCATTGTAGTCGACTAATGGGCATTGTAGTCGACTAATGGGCATTGTAGTCGACTAATGGGCATTGTAGTCGACTAATGGGCATTGTAGTCGACTAATGGGCATTGTAGTCGACTAATGGGCATTGTAGTCGACTAATGGGCATTGTAGTCGACTAATGGGCATTGTAGTCGACTAATGGGCATTGTAGTCGACTAATGGGCATTGTAGTCGACTAATGGGCATTGTAGTCGACTAATGGGCATTGTAGTCGACTAATGGGCATTGTAGTCGACTAATGGGCATTGTAGTCGACTAATGGGCATTGTAGTCGACTAATGGGCATTGTAGTCGACTAATGGGCATTGTAGTCGACTAATGGGCATTGTAGTCGACTAATGGGCATTGTAGTCGACTAATGGGCATTGTAGTCGACTAATGGGCATTGTAGTCGACTAATGGGCATTGTAGTCGACTAATGGGCATTGTAGTCGACTAATGGGCATTGTAGTCGACTAATGGGCATTGTAGTCGACTAATGGGCATTGTAGTCGACTAATGGGCATTGTAGTCGACTAATGGGCATTGTAGTCGACTAATGGGCATTGTAGTCGACTAATGGGCATTGTAGTCGACTAATGGGCATTGTAGTCGACTAATGGGCATTGTAGTCGACTAATGGGCATTGTAGTCGACTAATGGGCATTGTAGTCGACTAATGGGCATTGTAGTCGACTAATGGGCATTGTAGTCGACTAATGGGCATTGTAGTCGACTAATGGGCATTGTAGTCGACTAATGGGCATTGTAGTCGACTAATGGGCATTGTAGTCGACTAATGGGCATTGTAGTCGACTAATGGGCATTGTAGTCGACTAATGGGCATTGTAGTCGACTAATGGGCATTGTAGTCGACTAATGGGCATTGTAGTCGACTAATGGGCATTGTAGTCGACTAATGGGCATTGTAGTCGACTAATGGGCATTGTAGTCGACTAATGGGCATTGTAGTCGACTAATGGGCATTGTAGTCGACTAATGGGCATTGTAGTCGACTAATGGGCATTGTAGTCGACTAATGGGCATTGTAGTCGACTAATGGGCATTGTAGTCGACTAATGGGCATTGTAGTCGACTAATGGGCATTGTAGTCGACTAATGGGCATTGTAGTCGACTAATGGGCATTGTAGTCGACTAATGGGCATTGTAGTCGACTAATGGGCATTGTAGTCGACTAATGGGCATTGTAGTCGACTAATGGGCATTGTAGTCGACTAATGGGCATTGTAGTCGACTAATGGGCATTGTAGTCGACTAATGGGCATTGTAGTCGACTAATGGGCATTGTAGTCGACTAATGGGCATTGTAGTCGACTAATGGGCATTGTAGTCGACTAATGGGCATTGTAGTCGACTAATGGGCATTGTAGTCGACTAATGGGCATTGTAGTCGACTAATGGGCATTGTAGTCGACTAATGGGCATTGTAGTCGACTAATGGGCATTGTAGTCGACTAATGGGCATTGTAGTCGACTAATGGGCATTGTAGTCGACTAATGGGCATTGTAGTCGACTAATGGGCATTGTAGTCGACTAATGGGCATTGTAGTCGACTAATGGGCATTGTAGTCGACTAATGGGCATTGTAGTCGACTAATGGGCATTGTAGTCGACTAATGGGCATTGTAGTCGACTAATGGGCATTGTAGTCGACTAATGGGCATTGTAGTCGACTAATGGGCATTGTAGTCGACTAATGGGCATTGTAGTCGACTAATGGGCATTGTAGTCGACTAATGGGCATTGTAGTCGACTAATGGGCATTGTAGTCGACTAATGGGCATTGTAGTCGACTAATGGGCATTGTAGTCGACTAATGGGCATTGTAGTCGACTAATGGGCATTGTAGTCGACTAATGGGCATTGTAGTCGACTAATGGGCATTGTAGTCGACTAATGGGCATTGTAGTCGACTAATGGGCATTGTAGTCGACTAATGGGCATTGTAGTCGACTAATGGGCATTGTAGTCGACTAATGGGCATTGTAGTCGACTAATGGGCATTGTAGTCGACTAATGGGCATTGTAGTCGACTAATGGGCATTGTAGTCGACTACTAGGCATTGTAGTCGACTAATGGGCATTGTAGTCGACTAATGGGCATTGTAGTCGACTAATGGGCATTGTAGTCGACTAATGGGCATTGTAGTCGACTAATGGGCATTGTAGTCGACTAATGGGCATTGTAGTCGACTAATGGGCATTGTAGTCGACTAATGGGCATTGTAGTCGACTAATGGGCATTGTAGTCGACTAATCTGATGCATTAGTCGACTAATATGAGTTGTAGTCGACTAATCTGATGCATTAGTCGACTAATATGAGTTGTAGTCGACTAATCAAGCGATTCAAAACGGGTCTAATTAGGAATTGGTTTTAAACCCAATTCGCTTAGAGGTTATTAATAACCCCTAACCCGATTGTTAGGTAAGTTTCAAGCACGCTTTGGAGCACCTTTGAGAGAGTTTGGTGCATCTTTGGAGAGGAGATCTTTTGAGGATTGAGAGGTTTGTTTTAGGGTTTCTTTGTGAGAACTTGTAATCCTAATTTGTATTCTCTTTTCTATTAGTGAAAATCCTCCTTACCCCGTGGACGTAGGCAACTTGCCGAACCACGTAAATCTCGTGTCTTTACTCTTTATTGTGTTTTTGCTATCGCTTGTGGTGGTTTCTCTCGACGGTTCGCGGTCCGCTACCAACAATTGGTATCGAGCTATTGTTCGATTGGAAGTGGTGTAATTTCTAATTTGAGGGGTGTTCGGTGATTCCCGAGAAGCGGATTCACGAAGACAAACAGAGGATGGCGCCAACCAAGAATCACCAAAGTGGGAAAATTCGAGATTGAAAAGTTCAATGGGAAGAACGACTTTTCTTATTGGAGGATGCAGATGAAAAACTTTCTAATTTCGCAAAAATTGCACAAGGCTTTGGATGGAAAGGAGAAGAAGAACAAGGATATGTCCGATGAGGATTGGGAGGTGTTGATCCGAAACACGCGCCGATTATCCTATGCCTCGAGAGGGATGTAGCTTTCTTGGTAGATGGAGAGGAAACGTCACGGCGTGTGGAAGAAGTTAGAGGGTACCTTCATGACGAAGAGTCTAACTAACCGGATCTACTTAAAATTCAAATTGTATACTTGCAAGATGGAGGAGGGCTCATCAATCCGGGAACACATCAACAAGTTTGATAGGATCATATCAGATTTGAAAGACATAGATGTTAAAGTAGGAGACGAGGATCAGCGCTTCTACTACTCTCTAGAAGTCTTATGAGAACCTGGTGCAAACACCGAGGCTTGTGGGAGAAAATCGAAGATGGATGAGACTAGAACGGCACTTCTAGCTTAACGATCTTCTAAGACTGCAACTAGTGACATGGCCACCGGCGGTAACAGGAACAAGCGACAGGACTGCTTGCAAGAGGAAGGAGCAATGAGCGAGGAAAAGGCAAGGGAGGAAAGTCTAGATCTAAATCAAGACCTCTTGCGGAAAAGGATGTTTCAAGCGCGTGAAGTCGGGCATTTCAAAGTCGACCGTCCAAATAAGAGAGTAGGTGGAAAGAAGAACAACAATAAGACCGAGAGGAGAGAGGGCAAGGAAGAAGCGAGCTACGCTTCGGAGGAAGGAGCGATAAGGAATGCTATGTCGCCACGGGTGGCGAGGAGATCTCCGGAAGTGGATACTTGATTCGGTTGCTCTTACCATATGTGTCCAAATAGGAAGTGGTTTACTACCTACGAGGCATTGATGGTGGAACTGTATTGATGGGGAATAACCATGCTTGTAAAACAGTGGGGCTAGGTAATATCAAAATCAAGATGCATGATGGAGTGGTTCGAACCTTGACGGATGTGAGGCATGTTCCCGACTTGCGGAAGAATCTTATCTCGGTTGGTGCTTTGGACCCGGTGGTTGCGTGATTGTGACGAAAACGGAGTGAAGAAGGTTGTTCGTGGTTCCTTAGTAGTGATGAAGGGTGTTCGCCACGGTAATCTATATACTCTCGTGCACGACGGTGACAGGAGATGCAGCGGTTGAACCGGCGAAGTGGTGGAGACCCATGTGAGCACACACGGTTATGGCATAGGCGGCTTGGGCATATGTCGAGAAGGGTCTAGTTCTCTTGGTAAAGAGGGTCTCACAAGAATCAAGGAACCTAGCATGGATTTTTGCGAGGATTGTGTGTATGGAAAGTCACACGTGGTCAAGTTTCAACAAAGAAGTCTAAGAGCAGAGGGATACTAGATTATGTGCACACGGATGTTTGGGGTCCGGCTCGCACAACTTCCAAGGGTGGTTCCGTGTATTATGTCTCGCTTATTGATGATTATTCTAGGTATGCTTGGATTTATTTTCAAGCACAAGAATGAGGTGTTCGAGACATTCAAGAAGTGGAGAACAATGGTTGAGAACAGACAGAAAGAAATTGAAGACGCCGAGATCCGATAACGGCATGCAGTATACGATGGTGCTTTCAAGGAGTTCGTGATCGAGGGAATTGTTCGACACCGACATCAGTCTACACCACGCCAGAATGGGGTCGCGAGAGATCGAACCAACACCGTGGGAAAAGGCGTGAGTATGCGATCTTATGCGTGATTGGGCAACGAATGGTGGGCGTAAGCGGTGGCTACAGCCTTGTTACATTGTGAACCGCTCACCACATTCGACATTGATGGTGATACACCCTATAGGGTGTGGTCGTGGGAGCATGCGATTATGATAGGCTCGTAATTTTCTGGATGTACCGCCTACTATCACGCCAACGAGGGAAAGCTTGACGCGAGGGCCAAGAAGGCAATATTCTTGGGATATGCAAGGGCGAAAAGGCTATCGCCTTTGGTGTACGGAAGATTCAAAGTTCGTGGTCGCCAGGATGTTACCTTTGATGAGAAATCCATGATTGCGAGTGTTCTCGAAAAGTTGGGATGATTGTCATTGCTTGAACTGCTTACAAACCTCACCGCACAACGAAATTCGAAAAAGATTGCCTTTTATAAGGCTTACAATGAAAATCAAAGAATTACAACTTTAACCCTAAACAAACACGAGGATCTCTATTTTACGGGTCCCCGCTATGGGATTCTTTGCCTATGCCGGGATGTATTCCGTGGACCACCGCGATTCCTTTCCCAAGTGTTGATCGAATGAGATCTCGATTCGATCTAGATCTAAAATCCCTCCTTTTTACGTGGGAATTCTTAGATCGATCGACCGAGATCTAAACGACACGGAGATTAATTCGCCAAGGAATTAATCAGCGTAGTGAACGAATCATTAGCGAACTCGTTATCTTCTTCGGATCAAGGCCAAGCTTGATCCAAAGGATGGTTTGCTTTGTAGATCCGGATCAAAACTTTGGATCTCGAAGTCGCAAATCTCCCCGCAAGTCTAGATCTTGATCTCCTCTCCCTTGGAAATTCTCTAACTCTAGGCACACACAAGAGTTCGGCTATCTCCTCTGTTTTATCTCTGCCGACCTCGAAAATGAAACCCTAGCCGCCACATTTATAGATCACGGCGGCGGATCTTGGTGGCCGGGCAAAAGCCCATTCGCTGGTGTCTCGCCGAGGCGAGACATACAGGTGTCTGTTTCGGCCGAGACACCTATGGGTGTCTCGCCAAGCGAGACACCGGAAGTGTCTCGCTTCAGGCGAGACACCTCTCAGTCTTTCGGTGGCGAGACACTGGATGTGTCTCGCTTGGGCACCTCCCAGTGTCTGGCGAAGCACCTCACATCTCGCTTCGGGCGAGACACCTCTGGTGTCTCGCCGGGCGACACCTCTGGTGTCGGTTTTGACCGGCGCTGCGTGGCTTCTCTCTGCTGGTTTTCGAGCTTAATTTGAGGCTTCAAAGTTGGGTTTATCCCTTCACTCGCACTCATGGCGATCAGTTCACCAAGGTTCCGAATCACGGGATGTTCAAAGGAGAGAGCTCTTTCGTAATTTCGGCGCCGCCGGACCTCGATGGGGCCGCCCCTTGATTCCCCGCCTGCTAACTAGCGGACCGGCCGAAAACTCAAGTAGGCGTCTTGAGGAGAGCTGCCATGCTGCTGCTCACTTGTTGTGTCGTCAACGATTTGCCATTACTTCATCGGATGACTTGTCGATTATTCTCGCCATCACGAGCTACGTTCGGGGACTTATAGGCAATTTTCAACGCCTGAGGCGCCCAAGGATGATGGTGTTATGACCGGTGAGACTTCTAAGTCTCGTGTTATTGAAATAGAACCTAAAGACCAACTAGGTTCTAATCGTGCTCAAGTGGGAAGTCGTAGATGATGAGCTTGAGCAGAGGAGGTTCAGCAGAAAATACACGTGCACTACAACAACAGCAGCTCGAGGATAATTTGGCTTCCACTAGGCCAAAGCGAGCATACAAGCGTGCATCGGCCGGGGCTGATCAACCCCTAAAGCACTATGGGCGTGCTAATATGGTTGAATACGACTCTCGGTGGAGGAGGACGAGCGGTCTCCTTCAAGGAAGCTATTCGACAAGGATAGTGAGAGTTGGTTGGCTGCGATGGAGGAAGAGATGGAATCTCTTCGAAGAACCAAACATGCGAGGTGGTCCCATTGCCCGTAGGAAGAAAAGCTATTGGTTGTAAGTGGGTGTATAAAAGAAAGGAAGATCTTCGTGAGCTCGGTGGTGTAAGATACAAGGCGAGGCTAGTGGCTAAGGGTTTTGCACGTAAAGAGGGTGTGGATTACAATGAGATATTTTCTCCAGTGGTGAAACGCGACTTCTATTCGGTGCTATTGAGTATTGTTGCTCATGGTGATCTTGAGTGGATCAACTCGATGTTAAAACACCTTCTTGCACGGAGACTTGGATGAAGAGATCTACATGCATCAACCCGAGGGCTACAAAGTTGAGGATAAGGAGAATCATGTGTGTCGTTTGAGGAAGTCACTGTATGGATTAAAGCAATCTCCGGCAAGGGTACAAGCGATTTGACTCCTTCATGTGAAGCATGGGTTTTCCGGCGATCATGATTGTTGTGTTTACATCTGAAGCTTCATGGAGGTAATTTTATCTATCTTCTTTGTATGTGGATGACATGCTTATTGCTTCTAAGAGCGGGTGGAGATAGATAGGTTGAAATCTCAACTTGGTGAAGAGTTCGAGATGAAGGACATGGGTGCCGCTAGGAAAATACCGGTATGGAGATTAGAAGAGAGCGGACGAATCGACGATTGTTCTTGAGTCGAAGGGCTACATAGAGCGGGTGATCGCGAGGTTCGGGATGCAAAGTGCTAAGTCGGTGGTGACTCCATTGGCTCCACACTTTAGGCTTCGGTAATCAATCTCCCACTACAAATGAAGAGAAGGCGACATGGAGCGTGTTCCCTATGCTAGTGCAGTTGGCGCTTTAATGTATGCAATGGTGTACACGCCGCATATTTCACAGCGGTTAGTGTGGTCAGAGATTCATGGCGAATCCGGAAAGGCGACCGGGAAGCGGTGAAGTGGGTCCTCGTGTACTTAAAGGGTACAGCTTGATAATGGTCGTGTTTTGGTGGAGAAACATGTCGATTGATCGGTTTGTGGACTCGATTATGCGGCGATCTAGATAGACGGCGATCTACTACCGGTTATGTATTTAAGATACATGGAGCTCCGGTTAGTTGGCGATCGATGTTACAGCTACATGGCACTTTCTACTACGAGGCCGAGTACATGGCCATGGCGAGGGAGTGAAGAAAGCATTGTGGTTGTGGGGTCTTCTAGACGATTTGGGGATTGAGCAGAAAACGTGAACTTGTGGTGTGACAATGAGTGCAATTCACTTGGCGAAGAATCAGTTCATCATGCTCGTATCAAGCATATTGATGTCGTATCATTTTGTGCGGATGTCATGCGGAGGTAATTTTATCTATCTTCTTTGTATGTGGATGACATGCTTATTGCTTCTAAGAGCGGGTGGAGATAGATAGGTTGAAATCTCAACTTGGTGAAGAGTTCGAGATGAAGGACATGGGTGCCGCTAGGAAAATACCGGTATGGAGATTAGAAGAGAGCGGACGAATCGACGATTGTTCTTGAGTCGAAGGGCTACATAGAGCGGGTGATCGCGAGGTTCGGGATGCAAAGTGCTAAGTCGGTGGTGACTCCATTGGCTCCACACTTTAGGCTTCGGTAATCAATCTCCCACTACAAATGAAGAGAAGGCGACATGGAGCGTGTTCCTATGCTAGTGCAGTTGGCGCTTTAATGTATGCAATGGTGTGTACATGAGATATTTCCTGGCGGTTAGTGTGGTCAGAGATTCATGGCGAATCCGGAAAGGCGACCGGGAAGCGGTGAAGTGGGTCCTCGTGTACTTAAAGGGTACAGCTTGATAATGGTCGTGTTTTGGTGGAGAAACATGTCGATTGATCGGGTTTGTGGACTCGATTATGCGGGCGATCTAGATAGACGGCGATCTACTACCGGTTATGTATTTAAGATACATGGAGCTCCGGTTAGTTGGCGATCGATGTTACAGCTACATGGCACTTTCTACTACGAGGTCGAGTACATGGCCATGGCGAGGGAGTGAAGAAAGCATTGTGGTTGTGGGGTCTTCTAGACGATTTGGGGATTGAGCAGAAAACGTGAACTTGTGGTGTGACAAATGAGTGCAATTCACTTGGCGAAGAATCAGTTCATCATGCTCGTATCAAGCATATTGATGTCGTATCATTTTGTGCGGATGTCATAGAGGAGGTGATATTTCTCTCATGAAGGTGCACACGAATGAGAATCCCGCGACATGTTAACCAAGGTGGTCACAGTGTAGTAAGTTTAAGCATTGCTTAGACTTGCTTCATATCACTCTTGTTGATTTGCCCAAGAGGGCATGGCCTTCTGCGGTAATGGGTAAGGTGGAGATGATTTGAGGTGAACTACGGTGAGCTTGATCGGTGGAGATGCGTGGCGTCAGCGGTGTAGTGGCGCACTGGATTGGCCTGGATTGGTGATGGTGATCTCTAGATGTTCTTGGTGTTCTTGGTGTTCGGTCCAAAATTTGAGGTGAATCAAATGATGTACGAGGTGGAGAATTGTAGAACATGCACAAAACATGCACAAACAGCTTTTCAGTTCAAGAGTCGACTACTAGGCATTGTAGTCGACTAATGGGCATTGTAGTCGACTAATGGGCATTGTAGTCGACTAATGGGCATTGTAGTCGACTAATGGGCATTGTAGTCGACTAATGGGCATTGTAGTCGACTAATGGGCATTGTAGTCGACTAATGGGCATTGTAGTCGACTAATGGGCATTGTAGTCGACTAATGGGCATTGTAGTCGACTAATCTATGCATTAGTCGACTAATATGAGTTGTAGTCGACTAATCAAGATTCAAAACGGGTCTAATTAGGAATTGGTTTTAAACCCAATTCGTTTAGAGGCTATTAATAACCCCTAACCCGATTGTTAGGTAAGTTTCAAGCACGCTTTGGGGCCTTTGAGAGAGTTTGGTGCATCTTTGGAGAGGAGATCTTTTGAGGATTGAGAGGTTTGTTTTTAGGGTTTCTTTATGAGAACTTGTAATCCTAATTTGTATTCTCTTTTTCTATTAGTGAAAATCCCCCCTCCTTACCCCGTGGACGTAGGCAACTTGCCGAACCACGTAAATCTCGTGTCTTTACTCTTTTATTGTGTTTTTTGCTATCGTTTGTGGTGGTTTCTCTCGACGGTTCCGCGGTCCGCGCGCCCAACAGTATTCATCACTTTGTGTATTCATGGGAGCATCTTCTTTACCAGTCTTTATTCCAGTTCAAAGGGATACTCCGGGGTCAGACATTCCAAAATAGAAAAGTATATTGGTTCGCTTTCAGCCCATACCTCAGTCACACATGAGATATGTTAATGGGATAAATTCTTCAGATCCTTTCCCTTGAGACTCTTGCTGAAAAACTCCCAAGTATTGAATTAGTTTGGAATGCTTAAAAAAAGTTTAACTTGCTTACTGTTGAACAGGGACCAAGAACAATAATTGTAAAGAAGATGTCCATACTTCATTTGTTGAGCTAAGGGAAAATAATCCGATTCCCTATTTCCAGGTGAAGATTCTAAATTTCAAAGTGTGAGAAACAATTCAAAATTTCACAGATTCTGGCTCAAACTATGAACTTTCTTACCTTTTTCACATGATTGCTATGTATGGTGTCACACATTTTATGTTGCATGCTTAGAAAACTATTGAAGTATCAACCTATTTAGCACATGTACATTGATTATTTTACCATTTGTACCTATGATTTCTTACTCAGCCTACATCATAGGCAACACAATGCTCAAAACAAGGTTTTAAATGTATATGTTGATAACGGTATTGGTTTTCATTTTATTGATATCAGTGTATTGGTTTTGAAGTTGGACGATTTCTATAAAGATGGATTGGAATTATCAATGCATAGGATAAGTCTGTTTAATCATAATGTTTTTTTGTTTATTGTTTTCTTTTCAATTTTTCTTCAACACCATCAAATCAAATTTAGTGCTTTAAACCTCAGGTATCTTGCATTATTAGTTATTAGAAAATATCAAATTATGTTATTTGTCATTATGAAATATCAACGCTATCGGCCTTGATTGACATGCTTAAAATCTGATATGATATGATCAATACATATCAATATCGGCCGATACCTCAAACCTTACTCGTCATTACCCACTATCATACCTTCTTTTTGCAATTAGAATGTATTCACTATTCACACCTTCAAGGGCTTTCATGTGAATTAGAGAGAGTATATATTACTGAAATCAAATTAAAGAAAATATATAGTCTGATGTAGGAAAGCAGTGACTAAGACCTAATCAATCTGAAGGAGAAGAGAAAGAACAAACGCAAATCGTACAGCTGGGCTACATCTAGCAAAAGTGGAATTTGAACTAAATGGTATATTTCTCTATGTATGACAAAAGTAAAATACTTCATCTTCTATCACCTTCTTATCGCCTCGTGTTCCTCCTCTTTCTATAACTAATTCACCAATGCATGATATGTTAATACGTGCCAAAAAATAAAAGTCATACTTTGATCTCATCTCACATAGTGGCATTGCACTCTCCGTCATGCCAGTTAGCTAACAAACTGCCGTCCTAAGATGAAGGGACAAATTGAACTGACAAGGCACGAACTTCAAGAGATTTACTAAAGAAATTTGTTAGTGTGTCTCTTAAGAAAATTGTTACTGTGTTTCTCTCGAATCTTATTATAGATAAGGTAACGAAAATAACATAGATTTTAAGTTTTATGTTGCACTCTGTGATATGTGGTAATCTAGAGAGCTTTTGCCAGAGAAAGAGAGTGTGAGTGATGATTTTCAACTGTCAACCCTAGATGTCTGATTCTTACCCTCTCTGATATATTGGCTTCAAAGTGAGAGGAAAGGGATGACTTGGACTGTTTGATGTATTTCTATTCCGTATATTAAAGTATCAAGAAAGGTAAAAATTATAATTTGTTATGGATGGATAGCATACGGTCAGTCGCCATACTCTGCCTGATGATTGCTATGATGTAGCTTAAATATTTTATTGAGAAATATTTTACCAACTCATAGGGATGGAACCGCAAATCTTCTTGTTGTAATTAATTAGTCACCTATATTATCATACAATTAAGTCTCCCCCATTGCTATTAGATATCATCAACTGATACCTCTTCTAGTGTCTTAAAAAAATATAAAACACCTCTGTAATTGACACCAAAAACTCGAGCATGTTTTGACACCAAAAACTCATGTTGTCAATCGCCTTAAAAAAATATAAAACACCTCTGTAATTGCTCACCAAGCAATGTACGTGATGGGGTTGGGGGCACATTTATGGGACTCCAAGAGTGGGTCATGTAGCGTTACGCCTGTTTTTGCTTTTGCCAACCGGTCATATATTTTTTTCTTCTGTTACATTGGATCTTCTAGACTTAATTTAGGGCAATTCATTCCTTAAGTTATAGAAATGGTGGGTGTAGCTTTCTCTCTAGATATGATGATGTTTTCTTTTTAAATGTAATTACTATCTTAAATATAACTCCTGACCGTTGGATTGTGAGTTTCTATTTATGGGACCCAAGTTGTTTCCCAATTTACACTGGTGATGGAGCTAGCTGTCCTAACAAATGACCACACAAGCTTTGCTCCTACAAATTAATTGTCCCTTGATCATTTTTAGAGAGACCGTCCAGCCCCCCCATCACCCTAGCTAGCATTGTTGCATGTATTCTTCAGAAATAAAGAAACATAGAAAGAAAGAAAATTGATCGATCCCTCCTGATCATTTATTTTTGGAGACTGGCCTACAAGAGTGCAGCCAACTCAAATTATTGCGGTGCATGTTGATGAGAAATGCCAAAGAAATTAAGGAGCTTGCCAAGCGACAAATTAAGTCGTATCCTGCGTGTCTGAATGGGGGAAAGGAGACAATAACCGAGAGAAAAGGTGTTTTGCATTATTCACTGATCATATCTGAATGGGAGGAATCCCATGCTTCGCATCATCCCACATTGCGGGGCTCTTAACTTTTTGTTCTCTGTCGATCGGTCACCCAAGAGATTCGATGTTAAAAAGCCGGAAGATTTGTTTCTCCTTTGCTACCCTGAATAATTAATGGTGTGGCGCAGTCAGAATAATAAGTGGGATAGAAGAGTCCAAGACTACGTACCAATGATTTGATGTACATGTTGCCTAGAGATACCGATCGATTTCCAGAATTTCTTGTGTTAGCTGTGCATTGTGACTTTAATGCAATAATAGATCGTTCAGATAAGCCGATTAGAGCTGGCTTGGGACAATTGGAAGCTAAGGTCCTGTTGAGGAACAGTGAGAAGTTGGATTGAATATCATCGATCGATCATTGCCTTTATAGCGTCAAAACAATTTAGTATATGAGTTGCTATTATCATTTTTTTTTTTTTTTTTTTTTTTGTCTTCTGCGTATTATTGCCGATCGATCTACTTAAACCAAGAGGATAACTGTTCCATTTGTCATATCTGGCTTTACTATTCATTCGGCCATGTTTCCTTCCCAAACAACCTGGGGAGAGGATGGCGGGTAAATGAACCACATCTTGCATCAAAGAGAAAATGAGAATAATACGTGAACTTTGTGGAAGGAAGTTGACTAGTCCACTCGATATAATTATTCCTCATTCCGTTATCAAACGGATCCCAAATGAATAGTGATGCAAAAAATAGGTGGCAGGAGTGTTCGCCTGTATAGCTGGGCGGTGGTCGGTCATGTGGTAAACCTATCATTTTTCTAAATTTTGTGAGAGCCTTCCACGTTTTCCATCAGATTTTACTGTTCCAAATTATATATATATATATATATATATATATATATATATATATATATATATATATATATATATATATATATATATATATATATATATATATATATATATATATATATATATATATATATATATATATATATATATATATATAAACTTAAGTTGATAGGAAATAGTCATCCACCAATTTTTCAATCGCCTTAAAAATATAAAACACCTCTGTAATTGACACCAAAACTCATGTTGTCAATCGCCTTAAAAATATAAAACACCTCTGTAATTGCTCACCAAGCAATGTACGTGATGGGGTTAGGCACATTTATGGGACTCCAAGAGTGGGTCATGTAGCGTTACGCCTGTTTTTGCTTTTGCCAACCGGTCATATATTTTTTCTTCTGTTACATTGGATCTTCTAGACTTAATTTAGGGCAATTCATTCCTTAAGTTATAGAAATGGTGGGTGTAGCTTTCTCTCTAGATATGATGATGTTTTCTTTTTAAATGTAATTACTATCTTAAATATAACTCCTGACCGTTGGATTGTGAGTTTCTATTTATGGGACCCAAGTTGTTTCCCAATTTACACTGGTGATGGAGCTAGCTGTCCTAACAAATGACCACACAAGCTTTGCTCCTACAAATTAATTGTCCCTTGATCATTTTTAGAGAGACCGTCCAGCCCCCCATCACCCTAGCTAGCATTGTTGCATGTATTCTTCAGAAATAAAGAAACATAGAAAGAAAGAAAATTGATCGATCCCTCCTGATCATTTATTTTTGGAGACTGGCCTACAAGAGTGCAGCCAACTCAAATTATTGCGGTGCATGTTGATGAGAAATGCCAAAGAAATTAAGGAGCTTGCCAAGCGACAAATTAAGTCGTATCCTGCGTGTCTGAATGGGGGAAAGGAGACAATAACCGAGAGAAAAGGTGTTTTGCATTATTCACTGATCATATCTGAATGGGAGGAATCCCATGCTTCGCATCATCCCACATTGCGGGGCTCTTAACTTTTTGTTCTCTGTCGATCGGTCACCCAAGAGATTCGATGTTAAAAAGCCGGAAGATTTGTTTCTCCTTTGCTACCCTGAATAATTAATGGTGTGGCGCAGTCAGAATAATAAGTGGGATAAAAGAGTCCAAGACTACGTACCAATGATTTGATGTACATGTTGCCTAGAGATACCGATCGATTTCCAGAATCTCTTGTGTTAGCTGTGCATTGTGACTTTAATGCAATAATAGATCGTTCAGATAAGCCGATTAGAGCTGGCTTGGGACAATTGGAAGCTAAGGTCCTGTTGAGGAACAGTGAGAAGTTGGATTGAATATCATCGATCGATCATTGCCTTTATAGCGTCAAAACAATTTAGTATATGAGTTGCTATTATAATTTTTTTTTTTTTTTTTTTTTTGTCTTCTGCGTATTATTGCCGATCGATCTACTTAAACCAAGAGGATAACTGTTCCATTTGTCATATCTGGCTTTACTATTCATTCGGCCATGTTTCCTTCCCAAACAACCTGGGGAGAGGATGGCGGGTAAATTAACCACATCTTGCATCAAAAGAGAAAATGAGAATAATACGTGAACTTTGTGGAAGGAAGTTGACTAGTCCACTCGATATAATTATTCCTCATTCCGTTATCAAACGGATCCCAAATGAATAGTGATGCAAAAAATAGGTGGCAGGAGTGTTCGCCTGTATAGCTGGGCGGTGGTCGGTCATGTGGTAAACCTATCATTTTTCTAAATTTTGTGAGAGCCTTCCACGTTTTCCATCAGATTTTACTGTTCCAAATTATATATATATATATATATATATATATATATATATAACTTAAGTTTATAGGAGCCTTGATATATATATATATATATATATATATATATATATATATATATATATATATATATATATATATATATATATATATATATATATATATATATATATATAACTTAAGTTTATAGGAGCCTTGATATATATATATATATATATATATATATATATATATATATATATATATATATATATATATATAAAGATCAAACTTGTTAACAAAGATTAATTTAGTGTTCTTGCACATGTGGACTCCTGTAGATATAGGGAACTTTTGATGAACCTTGTTAAATGATTAAGCTGATAGGAATAGAGCTTTCAACCCATGAACCTCATCAGCACAAACAGACAGCAAAAATGTGATTATCAGACCACAAAATTATCAAAAAAAAGACGTGATATGATTGTCCACTGATTACCATATCATAGAACACTTTCTAATAACTTTTAGTTCCAAGCTTTTTTCTGCATTGTCTTATTTATCAAAGAGTAAAACAGAGACTAAAAATGCAGTAACAAAGTTCTCTTACCTCGAAGAAATGGATTTTGCAAGAGGCAGACCATTTTGTCTTCATATTTAAGAGAGCGAAGAACCCCCACAAGCATCGTGGCCTAGTTCCACAAGCATTTAAAATACTTTATGATACAAATCATTTGACAAAAGTGTAAAATGATAATTGTAAATGGTAGACGTGAAGTACCTTGATCCATACCATGATAGTATAATTTTATAGTTTGACACAATGGAACACACGTTAGTACTCGATAGTATATATATATATATATATATATATATATATATATATAACTTAAGTTTATAGGAGCCTTGATATATATATATATATATATATATATATATATATATATATATATATATATATATATATAAAGATCAAACTTGTTAACAAAGATTAATTTAGTGTTCTTGCACATGTGGACTCCTGTAGATATAGGGAACTTTTGATGAACCTTGTTAAATGATTAAGCTGATAGGAATAGAGCTTTCAACCCATGAACCTCATCAGCACAAACAGACAGCAAAAATGTGATTATCAGACCACAAAATTATCAAAAAAAAGACGTGATATGATTGTCCACTGATTACCATATCATAGAACACTTTCTAATAACTTTTAGTTCCAAGCTTTTTTCTGCATTGTCTTATTTATCAAAGAGTAAAACAGAGACTAAAAATGCAGTAACAAAGTTCTCTTACCTCGAAGAAATGGATTTTGCAAGAGGCAGACCATTTTGTCTTCATATTTAAGAGAGCGAAGAACCCCCACAAGCATCGTGGCCTAGTTCCACAAGCATTTAAAATACTTTATGATACAAATCATTTGACAAAAGTGTAAAATGATAATTGTAAATGGTAGACGTGAAGTACCTTGATCCATACCATGATAGTATAATTTTATAGTTTGACACAATGGAACACACGTTAGTACTCGATAGTAGAGATACAAATGCAAAATAAGTTGTGTGATAAACTAGACAAATTTTGAGCCAACATGCGAGTGAGATACCTATTGGTTAACTCATGACAATATTGATCATGCAACTTGTATCTGTTTAACTCAAAGTCAATACACAGTGCCTGTTCCTGGATCAATATTAGGCTTATTAGCACACAACTGACCGGATTTAAATTAGAGATGGCATGGAGTGTACTTAAGCGTATTGCCAGAGGTACTTATACTATAGTACAACTGGAAATAAACTACTAATTAGCCAAATTATATATTGATATTGAAATCAAGACTGGAACAAAATTGCAGGCTTGTTAGCTTGCATTCTTCCAAAGATGCAGTTTCCTGAAGAAAACTAGTTCAGTTTACAAAAGAAAAGACCCTTTCGCATTAGGGATGGTTAAGAACCATTTCCATGTTTGCTAGCTTGCATATTCGAAAGGTGTCATATACTACCATCATTCAGTATATAGTCTTTGCATCTGTTTCTTTTGAACGTCTTTAGGCTCATGCAGAAGTATTAGACAGCCCACTGACGGGTGCTAAAAGTGCACCTTACAAGACTTTGTTTGTGTTCCAAACTCCCGTGCTGATACTTTTGCATGTGGAACACAGAATCGACTTTCAATAGGACTTATGTGGCTGCTATATATGCTAAAATTAATCTCAATAACTACTAAACAATCAGATCCAAGCTAGGAAATTATATAATGGCTATCGATCAAATAGAATTAAGATCATGCATGTATCAATTATGACTCTCCCCCTTCGTTGAGTTTAAGAATAGATTCACTCTTCATTAAGTTTCATGAGTAGGAAGATATATTTTTGCCATCAAGCCTCTTGCTGAAGCCACCTTTAATCTATAAATAAATCTTTTTCGGTTTCTGCGCATGTCTTTTAATCTGGGGGGGACTGTAAAGAAAGAAATAGCTTTATTCTTCCAAAACGAAGGAAACTTACACACAGATGATAGAATAATCTATCATCCTTATAGCCCATCAGCAACCCTCCAAATGAAGTGCTGGTTTTGCCTCATCAATCGCTTGTCTTCTTCTCCTCTCCTATACATTACCCCCTCCACCACCCATTTCGCTCTGCACTTTTCTATGATCTGCTAAACTTAAAGCAGCAGGGGACCATGGCATTAATTATACTATAATTGCATGCATGCAAACACATTTATCCCATCTAATGCCAACCATAAAGCTCATTATTCCTTTCTCATCTCTCGTATAAAAAGCCACATCCACATCCCATCAAAAAAGTAAGGCCTCATTTTTCTTCTGACTCGACTCCTCTGCAGAACTTTGAGCTAGCAGAGGAACATTCAGAGATGGATGCCATAGCCGTACAAGGTACGTGAGAACTGAGTTAGGTTTTTCTTTTTTTTTTTGGTAGTAAAATGGCTTTAATAATTTAAATACTTCCTTTACTGATTGATCATTTTCCTTTTTTTTTCCTTTTCCTTTTCTTTATCTAACCTTTGGAATGCAGCCAATGCCTCCCAGTCCCTTATGCTATCGCTCGCAGAACCAGTTCAAATAATCTTCTTGTCAGTAACTGGGGCTCTGCCTGACGAATTTGAGCTGATATGGTGGAGGCTGAGAGAGAAGGTACTCCTGCCGATGATGAAGGTTGCGGTCATCTTGTGCTTGATCATGTCAGTGATGTTGCTCGTTGAGAAGCTGACAATGGGGCTTGTGAGTCTTTATGTTAAGGTGTTCGATAGGAAACCAGAAAAAGTCTACAAATGGGAGCCCATGAAGGAAGATGTGGAGCTGGGAACTCTAGCTTATCCTATGGTTCTCATCCAGGTTCCAATGTTTAATGAGAAAGAGGTAATTCCTCCTAAGTATGTATAAACAGTTGGCTGAACTTACCAACTTTTTTATACCGACGCCGCGTGTGGGAATGACAAAAATGCCCACTTGACACACTGTGTTGAAGCAGTTATATATATATGTGTGATGTGTATGCATATTCATACTATGTCCATGAACAATGACATTTTTCCGCTAAACTTTTCATACCAAGCTTCTCAGAAATATCTAATTTTGCTAAGATTCTATCTGCTGCAGGTCTATAAGCATTCTATTGGAGCTGTATGCAGTCTTGTGTGGCCATCTGATCGACTGATAGTGCAAGTGCTCGATGATTCAACTGACTTAAGCACAAGGGTCTGTAATGCGTGAACAAGCTACTAAGATAACAATTTGAAGTCCTAATTTCCTTAACTTGCTAGTTCAATCAAGAAATTTTTACTGCAAAGGGACTTCTCCCATTCATATAGCTTCATCCAAATAACGTTTCAAGGAAGCTTTTCAGGAAAATGCTACATGGGTCATCCATTCTTGAGAATAAAAATATATGAAATTACATCTAACTTTTTAATTATGTTACCATGGAGCTGAGAAAGGAAATACTTGATAACTGGAATCTGTCTATGACAGTTAAACTTGATTAGAACCAAGCCCTAGCCCTAGTGAAACCAAATGAAGTGCTGGTTTTGCCTCATCAATCGCTTGTCTTCTTCTCCTCTCCTATACATTACCCCTCCACCACCCATTTCGCTCTGCACTTTTCTATGATCTGCTAAACTTAAAGCAGCAGGGGACCATGGCATTAATTATACTATAATTGCATGCATGCAAACACATTTATCCCATCTAATGCCAACCATAAAGCTCATTATTCCTTTCTCATCTCTCGTATAAAAAGCCACATCCACATCCCATCAAAAAAGTAAGGCCTCATTTTTCTTCTGACTCGACTCCTCTGCAGAACTTTGAGCTAGCAGAGGAACATTCAGAGATGGATGCCATAGCCGTACAAGGTACGTGAGAACTGAGTTAGGTTTTTCTTTTTTTTTTTGGTAGTAAAATGGCTTTAATAATTTAAATACTTCCTTTACTGATTGATCATTTTCCTTTTTTTCCTTTCCTTTTCTTTATCTAACCTTTGGAATGCAGCCAATGCCTCCCAGTCCCTTATGCTATCGCTCGCAGAACCAGTTCAAATAATCTTCTTGTCAGTAACTGGGGCTCTGCCTGACGAATTTGAGCTGATATGGTGGAGGCTGAGAGAAGGTACTCCTGCCGATGATGAAGGTTGCGGTCATCTTGTGCTTGATCATGTCAGTGATGTTGCTCGTTGAGAAGCTGACAATGGGGCTTGTGAGTCTTTATGTTAAGGTGTTCGATAGGAAACCAGAAAAAGTCTACAAATGGGAGCCCATGAAGGAAGATGTGGAGCTGGGAACTCTAGCTTATCCTATGGTTCTCATCCAGGTTCCAATGTTTAATGAGAAAGAGGTAATTCCTCCTAAGTATGTATAAACAGTTGGCTGAACTTACCAACTTTTTATACCGGCGGCGATGTGGGAATGACAAAATGCCCACTTGACACACTGTGTTGAAGCAGTTATATATATATGTGTGATGTGTATGCATATTCATACTATGTCCATGAACAATGACATTTTTCCGCTAAACTTTTCATACCAAGCTTCTCAGAAATATCTAATTTTGCTAAGATTCTATCTGCTGCAGGTCTATAAGCATTCTATTGGAGCTGTATGCAGTCTTGTGTGGCCATCTGATCGACTGATAGTGCAAGTGCTCGATGATTCAACTGACTTAAGCACAAGGGTCTGTAATGTGAACAAGCTACTAAGATAACAATTTGAAGTCCTAATTTCCTTAACTTGCTAGTTCAATCAAGAAATTTTTACTGCAAAGGGACTTCTCCCATTCATATAGCTTCATCCAAATAACGTTTCAAGGAAGCTTTTCAGGAAAATGCTACATGGGTCATCCATTCTTGAGAATAAAAATATATGAAATTACATCTAACTTTTTAATTATGTTACCATGGAGCTGAGAAAGGAAATACTTGATAACTGGAATCTGTCTATGACAGTTAAACTTGATTAGAACCAAGCCCTAGCCCTAGTGAAACCAAAGGCAGTTTGTTTTGTTATCTTGAATTGTCACACATAGGCCCCCTCATGATTAAAGAGTAGAGTTTTGCCCCCACAGGAAAAGCTAATAAGACAGATCAGCCTCTTTTTATCTTCTTCAGACATAGTTATGGTTTTACATTGTCGCACACCAATGGGGCTTGTGAGTCTTTTGTTAAGGTGTTCGATAGGAAACCAGAAAAAGTCTACAAATGGGAGCCCATGAAGGAAGATGTGGAGCTGGGAACTCTAGCTTATCCTATGGTTCTCATCCAGGTTCCAATGTTTAATGAGAAAGAGGTAATTCCTCCTAAGTATGTATAAACAGTTGGCTGAACTTACCAACTTTTTTATACCGACGCCGCGTGTGGGAATGACAAAAATGCCCACTTGACACACTGTGTTGAAGCAGTTATATATATATGTGTGATGTGTATGCATATTCATACTATGTCCATGAACAATGACATTTTTCCGCTAAACTTTTCATACCAAGCTTCTCAGAAATATCTAATTTTGCTAAGATTCTATCTGCTGCAGGTCTATAAGCATTCTATTGGAGCTGTATGCAGTCTTGTGTGGCCATCTGATCGACTGATAGTGCAAGTGCTCGATGATTCAACTGACTTAAGCACAAGGGTCTGTAATGCGTGAACAAGCTACTAAGATAACAATTTGAAGTCCTAATTTCCTTAACTTGCTAGTTCAATCAAGAAATTTTTACTGCAAAGGGACTTCTCCCATTCATATAGCTTCATCCAAATAACGTTTCAAGGAAGCTTTTCAGGAAAATGCTACATGGGTCATCCATTCTTGAGAATAAAAATATACGAAATTACATCTAACTTTTTAATTATGTTACCATGGAGCTGAGAAAGGAAATACTTGATAACTGGAATCTGTCTATGACAGTTAAACTTGATTAGAACCAAGCCCTAGCCCTAGTGAAACCAAAGGCAGTTTGTTTTGTTATCTTGAATTGTCACACATAGGCCCCCTCATGATTAAAGAGTAGAGTTTTGCCCCCACAGGAAAAGCTAATAAGACAGATCAGCCTCTTTTTTATCTTCTTCAGACATAGTTATGGTTTTACATTGTCGCACACCAATTGGACTCTCTGCTGACTTTGACAGTGGAACATAAAGTGATACAAATTCAAATGACAAAAGGGTATGCAATAACTTCTGAGGAAGGATGTCATCCTTGTTATGCTTCATATGTGTGTAAAAAAATTTATGAATCTAGCCATAGAGATCTCCTACAGAGGGTGCTTAAGAGGCTAAATCTCAGCATCAGCACCTTGAAAGAATCTAGAACGTTACAGCTGCAGAAAATTGAGATCTGAGGCTTAGAAGGAGTTCATTTTTGTTATATTAATAACGGTCAAAGTTTTTCATCTTATACTTGATTTAGGCCGATTGACGATAAACTGAATCCATCAAGTTTTTTCTAATAACTTCTGCAATGTTTCTTTGATCTCACGCTAGTTAAAATTGCAGGATTTGGTACAGGCAGAGTGTGAAAGATGGCTCAGAAAGGGAATGAATATACATTATATCTCAAGAGATAATAGAAATGGGTACAAGGCAGGAGCTATGAAGGAAGCAATGGAAATTGACTATGTTCAGAGATGCGACTATGTTTCTGTTTTTGACGCCGATTTTCAACCAGCACCAGATTTTCTTATGCGAACTGTTCCTTTCCTCATGCATAATCCTGAAATTGCGCTTGTCCAAGCTCGATGGAAATTTGGTGAGCTCATATACAGTTTCCAAACTACAGGTCTTGTAGAAATTAATTTCTTTAAAACAAATAATTTGGTGGGAAAATACTGGGGTTTTGATTGTTTCATTCCTAGCCATGATGCTGTTATGGTTACCAACGTCTTGTTTATGCCTTTCTGGTGACAAGACAAAAAAAAAATAGTCAATAACAAGTAAATGAGAATAATCAGAGTGAGAGAAAAAGAACAGCGTGACATGTTACCAATATGCTCATATTTGAGTAAGAAACTTATGACCTTAGCGGTACAACTATAAATTCAGGACATATTAAATGGGCTAAAATACCCATTTAACCTATAAAGTGACACTCACTAACCAATAAGGGCTCAATAGTGACGTTGATGATAATAACACCTATAAATTGACACCATTTACACCTACTTCGGTCGCCGGAGTTTCGATTTGACCGGAAAAATTATGCATTTTAGCATATATACTCATATCTCTCACACTTATAGATTTGCCCTTCAAAATTCAAAAAATATGTACAAAAAATTCATATCTCTCTCTCCCCATCATCTCCTTCATCTTCCTCTTCTCCCCTCTCTCACACACGCTCCACTTTCTTCCTTCCAAAAATTACTCCCTCTCCCCTTTCCTCCTTCCCAAAACTCCCTCCCTCCTCATTATCTGTTTCATCCTCCTCTTCTTCTGTCTCTTACTCCCTCTCCCCTTTCCTCCTTCCCAAAATCCTCACCCTCCTCTCCCTCCTTCTCCACCGATGTTCCTCTCCTCAACCTCTCTCTATTCTCTCATCTCAGTCTTCTCCTCCCCTTCCCTCCTCTCCTTTCCTCTCTCCTTTCTCCCCTCAAACATTACGAAAAGTGGGAAGGGAGTGCAAAAAGGGGAGGAGAGAAGGGAGGAGAGAAGTGGAGGAGGAAAATGAGGGGAGTGAAGAGAGAGAGGTTGAGAAGAAAGAGTGAGTTGGGTTTATATGCAAATATTTTAATTCAGAGAATAAATATGTAAATGTGTGAGATATTAGGGGCATATATGCAAAAATTCATAACTTTTCTACCCAAATCAAAACCCCGGCGACCGGAGTGGCTGTAAGTGGTTGACTATATCAATTTATAGGTGTTATTGTCAGTTTTAAGCCTTATTAGTTAGAGGGTGTCACTTTATAGGCTAAAGTGGTATTTTAGCTGTATGAAACGTAAAAGTTGATGTGAAATCAGTTTTATTCAATAAACATAATTTTTAAGATATTTTCCTGTTCCATTTTAGCTAATAAATTGGATTTAACTGGTATGCAGTAAATGCTGATGAATGCCTAATGACAAGGATTCAAGAGATGTCATTAAACTACCACTTCAAGATTGAACAAGAATCTGGTTCATCTACCTATGCATTCTTTGGTTTTAATGGTATATTTCCTGACTTGACATTTATTATTTATATTAACATGTCACGTAAATTTTAAAATATGATATAAACCTTCCAAATAGAAGGGAAGGAAAAGTACTTCTTAAATACGAGAAGAGTTCTTATACCTCAGTATCCAAAACAATCTCTAATCATGAACGCATATACAGTTGTACTGAATAGTGATCATTCCTAGCAAGAAACAGTTTGGTAACCTCATTTAAAATAACCAGCTTATCTCAAGTCCAGAATAGTAATCCAGCTTTCTTTACTGAGATATAATTTGAACGTTTTAATTTTGAGGCTTACATTAAACTTTAGGAGTTCTCAGTCCCTTCCTCAAAATCCTTTGCTCATGCTTCCAACATTATTTCCGGTTTGTGTTTGATCAAGTCTGCAGCTAAGTAACACAATAAGAAGAAACTACATAGAAAAAGTACATACAACACTTAAATCATGAATTAAAACTTGCTACGAAGCATGGACACATGCATAATAAAAACAGTACAAGAATATCTCAACAACAAAAATAATAGTATTACTAATAATAATAGCACATGACATGACACAGTAAGTACATAAAATAAATAACTAATTATAGACTTTCATGTGCAAGAATAGATAATATGATCTTTAATTATGTGACTGAGATAAACTGATGAAGGATTTAAAACAAAAAATGGACTGATATATTTATATTAGTTACAATGTTAACCATACAATATTCTTCAAAAAAAAAAAAGGTTAACCATATAATACATGTTTGCTCTCCATACACTTAAAACTAGTGTAGATTTTATCTGTGTCTAACCTTGTGGCCTGCATCTTTATACTATGCATCTTCCCTTAAGAGCATATTAATCATTTAATAAAACATAAAATGCGCCCTAATGAGTAGTGTAGATCTCGACGATGCGGGTTCATATATTATCCATCTTCATTTGGAATACAATAGTATATAGTTCAGTTGCAGTCGTTAATATGGAAAATGAAATAGCAATCATTTGGATAAAATATTATTATATTATGTAGATTTGAGAACATCTGAGAGAGCAATGAGTGTCATATGAGAGTCAAAGAAATTACCTAAACATAAAAAATGTTATAATCAGCATTCATGAAGTACCATGTGTCCAAGGACTGATATATAATAAATGTGTTCAGGATACTCTTACGTGAATAGCGTTCCATAGATAGAAGTATCCATATCATATTATATATGCTACTGCTACCCTCCACTCTAAACTGGAATATAAAAACATCAGTACATCTAATTCTGACTGATGTAGGGACTGCTGGAGTTTGGAGAATATTGGCTATTAACGAAGCTGAAGGGTGGAAGGAAAGAACGACTGTGGAGGACATGGATTTAGCTGTTAGAGTTAGCCTTAACGGCTGGAAATTTGTTTATGTTGGTGACGTCAAGGTATTCACTTCAAGTTTATTCTAGGAGACGTTACACATGTGAAAAAAAAAAACTGAACATTTTTTACACTATCATTAATAATAGAATCATACACATCATCTTGCTGATCATTATACTTTTAGTTCTGAGATTTAAGAGTGGTGCAACAAGTTCTTTATTAAAGTTCATAGTAGTCGTTTTTGTAGTATCTTTCATTCTTAATTAATGGGGAGTGTTATGTGATCAGAATTGAGTCGAAAATTTTTACATACAGTTAGTGGATTAATTTCATATGTCATTTGCAACTGAAATATAAGGCAACTTGTTTATCACCAAATAGTTACAATCTTCACACGATAAGTTGTACCTTTGTAGGTTAAAAGTGAATTGCCTAGTACTTTCAAGGCTTACCGCTTTCAACAGCATCGATGGTCTTGCGGACCTGCAAATTTATTCAGGAAAATGGTACTGGAGATTATAAAGGCCAAGGTTAGTACATTTCTTCCTCTTGAAAAATAAGATAGTAAAAAGTGAATCCAAATTCTTATGAAATTCCATTCTCTTTTATATTGCAGAAAGTGCCCTGAAGAAGAAATTCTTTTGATATACAACTTTTTCATTGCTCGGAGGATTACATCACATATTGTGACCTTCTCCTTCTACTGTGTGGTTATTCCACTATCTGTATTTTTCCCTGAAATTTACATCCCTAGATGGGGGGTCGTTTATATTCCAACAATTATTACACTGCTTAATTCAGTCGGAACTCCAAGGTTAGGAACTTCGATTCTAAATATGATTCGTTTAAAGTTAATTGCATTTTATTTCACAATTAACTTCACTCAAATGTTGGTTTAATTTTTTTGCAGCTCCATTCATCTAACTGTCTTTTGGATCTTGTTTGAGAATGTCATGTCTTGGCACCGGTGCAAAGCTGTCTATATTGGGCTTACAGAAGCAGAAAGGGTAAATGAATGGATTGTAACAGAGAAACTAGGAGACATGCTGAAAAAAAAAAACTGAACATTTTTTACACTATCATTAATAATAGAATCATACACATCATCTTGCTGATCATTATACTTTTAGTTCTGAGATTTAAGAGTGGTGCAACAAGTTCTTTATTAAAGTTCATAGTAGTCGTTTTTGTAGTATCTTTCATTCTTAATTAATGGGGAGTGTTATGTGATCAGAATTGAGTCGAAAATTTTTACATACAGTTAGTGGATTAATTTCATATGTCATTTGCAACTGAAATATAAGGCAACTTGTTTATCACCAAATAGTTACAATCTTCACACGATAAGTTGTACCTTTGTAGGTTAAAAGTGAATTGCCTAGTACTTTCAAGGCTTACCGCTTTCAACAGCATCGATGGTCTTGCGGACCTGCAAATTTATTCAGGAAAATGGTACTGGAGATTATAAAGGCCAAGGTTAGTACATTTCTTCCTCTTGAAAAATAAGATAGTAAAAGTGAATCCAAATTCTTATGAAATTCCATTCTCTTTTTATATTGCAGAAAGTGCCCCTGAAGAAGAAATTCTTTTGATATACAACTTTTTCATTGCTCGGAGGATTACATCACATATTGTGACCTTCTCCTTCTACTGTGTGGTTATTCCACTATCTGTATTTTTCCCTGAAATTTACATCCCTAGATGGGGGGTCGTTTATATTCCAACAATTATTACACTGCTTAATTCAGTCGGAACTCCAAGGTTAGGAACTTCGATTCTAAATATGATTCGTTTAAAGTTAATTGCATTTTATTTCACAATTAACTTCACTCAAATGTTGGTTTAATTTTTTTGCAGCTCCATTCATCTAACTGTCTTTTGGATCTTGTTTGAGAATGTCATGTCTTGGCACCGGTGCAAAGCTGTCTATATTGGGCTTACAGAAGCAGAAAGGGTAAATGAATGGATTGTAACAGAGAAACTAGGAGACATGCTGAAAACAAAACCACTTGCTAATGTTGTTGAAAAGTTTAGGACCAAATTCTGAAAAGGTAATCATCCCAAACTTCATCCTGTATAAGCTATAATTGTTGTTAGCATGTAGGCAGTGACAATACAGGCTGTGAATAATTGACATTTTTTGATGAAGAATTGCCAATCTTAGTTTGAACTAGCTAGTAGTGAGCATATATAAGATTAACCAGCTTCCGTGATTATCAGGTTCCATTTCACAGAGATTATGATCGGAGTCTACCTTCTAATATCGCATCATTAAACTTTAGGAGTTCTCAGTCCCTTCCTCAAAATCCTTTGCTCATGCTTCCAACATTATTTCCGGTTTGTGTTTGATCAAGTCTGCAGCTAAGTAACACAATAAGAAGAAACTACATAGAAAAAGTACATACAACACTTAAATCATGAATTAAAACTTGCTACGAAGCATGGACACATGCATAATAAAAACAGTACAAGAATATCTCAACAACAAAAATAATAGTATTACTAATAATAATAGCACATGACATGACACAGTAAGTACATAAAAATAAATAACTAATTATAGACTTTCATGTGCAAGAATAGATAATATGATCTTTAATTATGTGACTGAGATAAACTGATGAAGGATTTAAAACAAAAAATGGACTGATATATTTATATTAGTTACAATGTTAACCATACAATATTCTTCAAAAAAAAAAAAGGTTAACCATATAATACATGTTTGCTCTCCATACACTTAAAACTAGTGTAGATTTTATCTGTGTCTAACCTTGTGGCCTGCATCTTTATACTATGCATCTTCCCTTAAGAGCATATTAATCATTTAATAAAACATAAAATGCGCCCTAATGAGTAGTGTAGATCTCGACGATGCGGGTTCATATATTATCCATCTTCATTTGGAATACAATAGTATATAGTTCAGTTGCAGTCGTTAATATGGAAAATGAAATAGCAATCATTTGGATAAAATATTATTATATTATGTAGATTTGAGAACATCTGAGAGAGCAATGAGTGTCATATGAGAGTCAAAGAAATTACCTAAACATAAAAAATGTTATAATCAGCATTCATGAAGTACCATGTGTCCAAGGACTGATATATAATAAATGTGTTCAGGATACTCTTACGTGAATAGCGTTCCATAGATAGAAGTATCCATATCATATTATATATGCTACTGCTACCCTCCACTCTAAACTGGAATATAAAAAACATCAGTACATCTAATTCTGACTGATGTAGGGACTGCTGGAGTTTGGAGAATATTGGCTATTAACGAAGCTGAAGGGTGGAAGGAAAGAACGACTGTGGAGGACATGGATTTAGCTGTTAGAGTTAGCCTTAACGGCTGGAAATTTGTTTATGTTGGTGACGTCAAGGTATTCACTTCAAGTTTATTCTAGGGAGACGTTACACATGTGAAAAAAAAAAACTGAACATTTTTTTACACTATCATTAATAATAGAATCATACACATCATCTTGCTGATCATTATACTTTTAGTTCTGAGATTTAAGAGTGGTGCAACAAGTTCTTTATTAAAGTTCATAGTAGTCGTTTTTGTAGTATCTTTCATTCTTAATTAATGGGGAGTGTTATGTGATCAGAATTGAGTCGAAAATTTTTACATACAGTTAGTGGATTAATTTCATATGTCATTTGCAACTGAAATATAAGGCAACTTGTTTATCACCAAATAGTTACAATCTTCACACGATAAGTTGTACCTTTGTAGGTTAAAAGTGAATTGCCTAGTACTTTCAAGGCTTACCGTTTTCAACAGCATCGATGGTCTTGCGGACCTGCAAATTTATTCAGGAAAATGGTACTGGAGATTATAAAGGCCAAGGTTAGTACATTTCTTCCTCTTGAAAAAATAAGATAGTAAAAAGTGAATCCAAATTCTTATGAAATTCCATTCTCTTTTTATATTGCAGAAAGTGCCCCTGAAGAAGAAATTCTTTTTGATATACAACTTTTTCATTGCTCGGAGGATTACATCACATATTGTGACCTTCTCCTTCTACTGTGTGGTTATTCCACTATCTGTATTTTTCCCTGAAATTTACATCCCTAGATGGGGGGTCGTTTATATTCCAACAATTATTACACTGCTTAATTCAGTCGGAACTCCAAGGTTAGGAACTTCGATTCTAAATATGATTCGTTTAAAGTTAATTGCATTTTATTTCACAATTAACTTCACTCAAATGTTGGTTTAATTTTTTTGCAGCTCCATTCATCTAACTGTCTTTTGGATCTTGTTTGAGAATGTCATGTCTTGGCACCGGTGCAAAGCTGTCTATATTGGGCTTACAGAAGCAGAAAGGGTAAATGAATGGATTGTAACAGAGAAACTAGGAGACATGCTGAAAACAAAACCACTTGCTAATGTTGTTGAAAAGTTTAGGACCAAATTCTGGAAAAGGTAATCATCCCAAACTTCATCCTGTATAAGCTATAATTGTTGTTAGCATGTAGGCAGTGACAATACAGGCTGTGAATAATTGACATTTTTTTGATGAAGAATTGCCAATCTTAGTTTGAACTAGCTAGTAGTGAGCATATATAAGATTAACCAGCTTCCGTGATTATCAGGTTCCATTTCACAGAGATTATGATCGGAGTCTACCTTCTAATATGCGCATCATTTGACTTTGCCTTCGGAGCAGATCACTACTTCATATACATCTATCCTTTAGCCATCTCATTCTTTGTGATGGGTTTTGGCTATGTCGGCACCTTTATCCCTGGCAGCAAGTAGGCGGGCTCCCAAATGGAATCTGACATTTCTCCATTGCTCTGCTTGTATACACACCGGGAACATTACCATTAATGCATTTGTGGATATGTAATATAATAAAAGTATATGAGGATGAACTATTTGTGTAGTAGAGAACGAGGGAAAAGATGATCCAAATTTACCCAAAAGGAACAAGGGTTAAATGTACGTAGCTATTTTAACTTTGCTCTCCTCTAGTTAAACAAAGTCAATAAATTTACCTAAAAGCACTAGACACTTGCAAATGGAGGAAGCTAAGAATTAAAATAGATTCTTTGTTCAGCACCATTGACGATTAAGGTTCTACAATGATCCTTAATTCCTAGGTGAGGGACATTTTATTTTCCCTGATGCCCAGCTGCAAATCAAGCAGGTCATTCTACTCTAAAAAATACATAAATAAATCACTCCCTCTTTTCGTCAAAATTCTGATCCTCTCATCTTTTCGAAAAGTACTGGAATGCAATTAACGTGCGGTAATAATGAGGTGCTGGAATGCAGGAAACTATATAAGTATCGAATAACCGATCAATAATACAGCCAGTGTTTCGTATTGATAAGATGGCAATAGGCCTCTCGAGCAATGGCGACATCGAATCGCATAAAGTTGAGCTATAACAGCTGAAAAAACGAGAAACAGCAAGAGTTGCCGCCGTAAACCATTCTGTGCCTGAACTAGTTGGTTCAAGAAGAAATTACAAATAACATTAGCATAGGATTCGATGGAAAGTCATTCCATCATGCTTTTAGGCTAACCGTGACATGCCGGTTCTGTTGCCAAAACTTAAGATTAAGTGAAGAATAGTCATTAACATTTATTAGTCGAAAAAAAGAACGCTCATGATAAACCTATAATCAGCCACACTATCATCTCTCAGAGCCAGTGGCAAGCCTCCAACAACACCCTACCTCTAAAAATAGGAATTCTTTGTATTCTATTATGTGAATTTGCAAAACTACCTCTTAAGTCTCAATATTTATAAAACTATCCAATTTAGAAAAAAGCTCCAAATCAACAAATCATCAATTTTGTTGGATATAGTGAGAAAACATTTGACTATTTTATTAATATTTCTATATTGCAGTTATAAGTTATCAGCATGTCAAAGTTAATGTTTTATTGCTTTGGGGTATCTTAAATGAGGTGCAAATTGGGAATAGTTTAGTAATTATCAAGATTGCAAAATAGTCTTGCAAATATAAATCATAGGAGATAAAATGTAAAATCCCTCCAAATTTCTCAAAACTCCTCCGTTTCTCTAGCAAGTTGCGAATAGATTGCAAGTTGTTTGGATTTCTCGCGAGCTCCCTCATCCGCCCTAATCGCATCCCCAAAGACTCAACTAGCTAGATCTCATTCTCATGCATTCCTTTTGGCCTATCCGACTACCTTCTTTTCATCACCCGCGGTCATCCTTAACCAAACCTTATCCTAGTTTATTTTTCACCTTTTTTTCTCTCTCGTTTAGCTTGGACTCCTCCTTACCGATGTTTCTGGCTCCGCCACGGCTCAGAGCCCACAAATTAAAACCACTGTTAAAAACCACAAAAACCTAATAACAATGCATCTTTTTAAGTCTTGCACCCAAATTATGGCACGTGTCAAGATACCAATTCGACCAATCAGGATTTAGTTCACTTTTTAACCAAATCAGGACCATTAGAAGAAAATGATAGAACATAAACGCCAAAAAGAAGAAAAGCAAGAGCGACCAAGAAGGTCACGTACCACAAAACTCTATCATCTAATCAGTGAGTGGGCCCCGCTATGGGTGTTGCCTGCTCGATGCATCTAAAGAAATAGAGGACAGGGGGAAATAATAATAAACAATAACCAAATAAAGTTAATACTTCTCCACCACCGAACCACGTTTCTCGGTGTAGAAAGGAAAGGACGGAGAGGGAGAGAGCGGCGAGGGGAGAAGAATCGAAGAAATTTCTAGCTGTCGTCTGTTGTCGTAATTAAAGGACGACTAAATAGCCCAATTACCCGAATTAGCCGGAGATGGCGGTGAGGATAACCGCACCCATATTCCTCACCTCCTTCCTCCTCCTCCTCCTCCTCTTCGTCTCTGCCGCCGGTAACCTAACCGCATTCGATGGCGGTGACCACACCACATCCCCTCTCCTCTACCCCCTCTTCAACGCCACCCAGTCTCTCCGGAGCTCCGTCGTCGGAGGAATCGAGGGAGCGTTCAGATCGGCGGGGGAGTGGATCCCTGAGGAGGCCCGATCCGTGCTGGTTACGGTGCGTTCGAAGGCGATTGCGCCGGTGATGAGGGCGGCGACGGCGATGTGCATGGTGATGTCGGTAATGCTGCTGGCTGAGGTGGTGTACATGGCGGCGGTGAGCCTCGGCGTTAAGTTGCTCCGGTGGAGGCCGGAGAAGAGGTACAATTGGGAACCGATTAAGGAGGAGGATGTGGAGGCTGGGAGTGTAGCTTCTTACCCCATGGTCCTTGTCCAAATTCCAATGTACAATGAGAAAGAGGTCCAAAATTATCCTTTTACTCTTCTTTCCCTAAGGTGTCGCTTGGCAACGGGTTAAGTGAGGGGTTAAGGAGATTTAATTTCTTCTTAACCCGTCAAATACAAAAAAATCTATACAAGAGTTAAAAGTGAGTTAACCTTTTATAGTTTGCCAAACACAAAAAATATAGAAGGGTTAAGCTAACCTTTCTGGAGGGATTAAAATGAGTTAACCCCTAGAAATGAGGGGTTTACTAACACTCATATTTAGAAGGATTAAGAGTTAACCCCTCTATTTATGAAGAAAATAATCAAAATCCTCGTTATTCTCAAATACTAAAAATTATCACAAGAGCTAAAGTAAAACTTATTTAACGGGTTAATAATTAGTCCTTCCGGCTATCGGATGGACTAATTATGTTAATCATTCTCCTTAATCCTTATTCCTTAACCATTTGCCAAACGAGGCCTAAAGATGTGTCTAGCAATACTTAAAACTGGACCAACACTGAATCTGTCTCTTTTTTTTTTGGATAAACAAAGCCAGAATTGGCCCAGTTTTTTTAAGTCAAATTTTGGTCTTTAAACGGGTTCTTTTTCAAACCACCATTTATGGAATAACTCTAGTCCAGTTTAGGATAAAACCGGGCCAGGATTAATCCTGGCCTAATTTTAAAGGTTTTGCTAAATTGACTAAAGTTTAACCCCCCTTTTACTCTTCTTTTTTATTTTATATATTTTTTAAAATTTTACGGACAGGTGTATAAGCTTTCCATCGGAGCGGCGTGCAAGCTATCGTGGCCGTTGGATCGCCTGATAATACAAGTGCTTGACGACTCGACTGATCTGACGGTTAAGGTAGACTTGCTTTTAATTTTCCCAACTCTCTATGCGTGCATCCTTTAAATTCCTTAAATAAATAAATGAATGGGCATATACTTGCTTTTATTAGTCGCAAGATAGTAGATGCCTCTTGTAAATAGGAAGCGGGTTGGGACGTATCTTATGTACTGTGGATCTCGTGAAACATGTCACCTCAAAGAGCCCTAATACTGTCCTTTCACAGTTGTTGCTTTAACGGTTATATTTTGGTTTACTTGCATATTTACCCTTAAATCATGTGTATTTGCAAAAATGCCCCCAAATCTTAGTATTCTCCGCTCAAATCATCCACTTTGGGGGAAAATGCCCTTAAAATCAACAAATCATCGACTCAGTGATAATTATAAAAATTAGCTTATTAAAGTTGATGATTAATTGCTTTGAGGGTAATTTTTTAAAAATTGATGATTTATGGGGTAATTTTGCAAATACTTAGATTTGGAGGGTATTTTTGCAAATACCCATGATTTAAGGGGTATATATGCAAATCACCCCTATATTGTTTTTGCGCTTGTAAGTTGGTAGACCCAATTGGTTTTTAGGTGTTGCTTTGTGGTTGGGCATTCAACGCTTATTTGGCATTATTTACCATAAATGATTTAACTCGATTAAAAGAAGTCACTTTGTGCTAAGGGGCTGTTTGTCAGTGAGAATTTGCTACCTTGCATTGAATTCACAAGTTTAAAATCTTATATTTTTATCAAATACTATGATTACTTGGAAATTTTCGTCCCAAGGATGCATGTAAAGAAACTGACTGTAATCACTTTTTTATTATGTAAACTGACTATAATCACTTGTTTATATCAAACTGTGGTTTTAGGAAACGGGTTCTTTTTCAAACCACCATTTATGGAATAACTCTAGTCCAGTTTAGGATAAAACCGGGCCAGGATTAATCCTGGCCTAATTTTAAAGGTTTTGCTAAATTGACTAAAGTTTAACCCCCCTTTTACTCTTCTTTTTTATTTTATATATTTTTTAAAATTTTACGGACAGGTGTATAAGCTTTCCATCGGAGCGGCGTGCAAGCTATCGTGGCCGTTGGATCGCCTGATAATACAAGTGCTTGACGACTCGACTGATCTGACGGTTAAGGTAGACTTGCTTTTAATTTTCCCAACTCTCTATGCGTGCATCCTTTAAATTCCTTAAATAAATAAATGAATGGGCATATACTTGCTTTTATTAGTCGCAAGATAGTAGATGCCTCTTGTAAATAGGAAGCGGGTTGGGACGTATCTTATGTACTGTGGATCTCGTGAAACATGTCACCTCAAAGAGCCCTAATACTGTCCTTTCACAGTTGTTGCTTTAACGGTTATATTTTGGTTTACTTGCATATTACCCCTTAAATCATGTGTATTTGCAAAAATGCCCCCAAATCTTAGTATTCTCCGCTCAAATCATCCACTTTGGGGGAAAATGCCCTTAAAATCAACAAATCATCGACTCAGTGATAATTATAAAAATTAGCTTATTAAAGTTGATGATTAATTGCTTTGAGGGTAATTTTTAAAAATTGATGATTTATGGGGTAATTTTGCAAATACTTAGATTTGGAGGGTATTTTGCAAATACTTAGATTTGGAGGGTATTTTGCAAATACTTAGATTTGGAGGGTATTTTGCAAATACTTAGATTTGGAGGGTATTTTGCAAATACTTAGATTTGGAGGGTATTTTGCAAATACTTAGATTTGGAGGGTATTTTGCAAATACCCATGATTTAAGGGGTATATATGCAAATCACCCCTATATTGTTTTTGCGCTTGTAAGTTGGTAGACCCAATTGGTTTTTAGGTGTTGCTTTGTGGTTGGGCATTCAACGCTTATTTGGCATTATTTACCATAAATGATTTAACTCGATTAAAAGAAGTCACTTTGTGCTAAGGGGCTGTTTGTCAGTGAGAATTTGCTACCTTGCATTGAATTCACAAGTTTAAAATCTTATATTTTTATCAAATACTATGATTACTTGGAAATTTTCGTCCCAAGGATGCATGTAAAGAAACTGACTGTAATCACTTTTTTTTTATTATGTAAACTGACTATAATCACTTGTTTATATCAAACTGTGGTTTTAGGAAACCGGATTCTTCTTACTTATGTCAAACATAGAAACAAAAGCATGCCTATGTAATCCCTGCTTTTTCTCTAAGTCAGCTACATCAATTCTCGTCCCATCTTCTCTTGAAAATTTTATTAAAAGTAAAAGTTTGAAATTATCAAACATCTTATCTTTAGCCCTTATTGGTTGCAGAAACAATTGTAGCTTATAATTATGAACATCCTATGACATATATTTTCTTCTGTTTTCCCCCTTTTTGAATACTTGTGAAATATATTCTCCATCTTGGCCAGGTAAAAAATACATATAGAATTGTGTACACTAGGATGATTTAGTTAGATCATTTAAGATTATTCTGGCAGCTCATTGTGTTGATTTTGATCTATATATTCAATTCATGGCCCAAGTTGCATCTGCCATGTATTGGTTTTAGTGGTCAACTATACATTACTTTTATTGGTTTAGACTTTGAAGACTCAGTGATCCATTAAGGCTGGACATGCCATGTTGGCAACAGTTTGTGCTAGTGGTGCAAGTTGGACGGGGTTGCACATGATATATTGATCAACTAATTAATAAGTTTTGAAGACCAAATTAGGATTCATTCTGGGTTTCTTGAGAAAATTAAAATTCGACATAAACTCTGGTTGTGTATGAATAGTGACTCATCAAAAATCAAAATACAACTGTAACTGATGTGACTTGTGAGTTAGGTATTAGTTAATTGTATTTTGCGAATTAAGATGTTCACTTTTTTATCATACTTGCTACTTAGGATATGTTTCATTACATGCAACAATTTGGGAAAATGTTATTAAGAAAAGCTTCCCACTTGATAAGAGGGAGCTAGTTCAGTTACATGTTCAAAAATGAGCACAAGAAAGGCATGATGCTGCTATGCTTTTAACTATCTGATTGTTCATTTTTTGTTTTTCTTTAATTTATAGGGTTTGGTAGAAGTTGAATGCAAGAAGTGGGCAAGTGAAGGCATGAATATATTCTATGAGGTTAGAAACAACAGGAAGGGATACAAAGCAGGTGCCTTGAAAGAAGGCATGCGGTATAGCCACGCTCAACAATGTGAATTTGTTGTTATATTTGATGCTGATTTCCAACCAGCATCTGACTTTCTTATGAGAACTATCCCTTTCCTTGTGCATAACCCAAAGGTCTCTCTTGTTCAAGCACGCTGGGAATTCGGTATGTTCTTGTTTTGTTTGCTATGTCAATCAATTTTGTTAGTGACTTGTAAGTATGGTAGTTTTTATTATTTTTCCTTTCCTTCTTAGATCGTTCAGACTTAAGAGTGTGCGCAAGAAGAATGAAATTTTGATATGTAAATAGTAGAGTAATGCATTTGCACAGAGGAAATTTCAGTTTCAGAAAAATGTAGGGATGAACTGAGCAAGATTGTACCTCCTATGTGCACAAATTCATGTCCAAAGCCCATTTCATTTGTTATAAGAAGTGAGGCTTCTCTCCTGGTTTGGAAATTGTTCATCTTATCTTTAGCCCTTATTGGTTGCAGAAACAATTGTAGCTTATAATTATGAACATCCTATGACATATATTTTCTTCTGTTTTCCCCTTTTGAATACTTGTGAAATATATTCTCCATCTTGGCCAGGTAAAAAATACATATAGAATTGTGTACACTAGGATGATTTAGTTAGATCATTTAAGATTATTCTGGCAGCTCATTGTGTTGATTTTGATCTATATATTCAATTCATGGCCCAAGTTGCATCTGCCATGTATTGGTTTTAGTGGTCAACTATACATTAATTTTATTGGTTTAGACTTTGAAGACTCAGTGATCCATTAAGGCTGGACATGCCATGTTGGCAACAGTTTGTACTAGTGGTGCAAGTTGGACGGGGTTGCACATGATATATTGATCAACTAATTAATAAGTTTTGAAGACCAAATTAGGATTCATTCTGGGTTTCTTGAGAAAATTAAAATTCGACATAAACTCTGATTGTGCATGAATAGTGACTCATCAAAAATCAAAATACAACTGTAACTGATGTGACTTGTGAGTTAGGTATTAGTTAATTGTATTTTGCGAATTAAGATGTTCACTTTCTTTATCATACTTGCTACTTAGGATATGTTTCATTACATGCAACAATTTGGGAAAATGTTATTAAGAAAAGCTTCCCACTTGATAAGAGGGAGCTAGTTCAGTTACATGTTCAAAAAATGAGCACAAGAAAGGCATGATGCTGCTATGCTTTTAACTATCTGATTGTTCATTTTTTTTGTTTTTCTTTAATTTATAGGGTTTGGTAGAAGTTGAATGCAAGAAGTGGGCAAGTGAAGGCATGAATATATTCTATGAGGTTAGAAACAACAGGAAGGGATACAAAGCAGGTGCCTTGAAAGAAGGCATGCGGTATAGCTACGTTCAACAATGTGAATTTGTTGCTATATTTGATGCTGATTTCCAACCAGCATCTGACTTTCTTATGAGAACTATCCCTTTCCTTGTGCATAACCCAAAGGTCTCTCTTGTTCAAGCACGTTGGGAATTCGGTATGTTCTTGTTTTGTTTGCTATGTCAATCAATTTTGTTAGTGACTTGTAAGTATGGTAGTTTTTTATTATTTTTTCCTTTCCCTTCTTAGATCGTTCAGACTTAAGAGTGTGCGCAAGAAGAATGAAATTTTGATATGTAAATAGTAGAGTAATGCATTTGCACAGAGGAAATTTCAGTTTCAGAAAAATGTAGGGATGAACTGAGCAAGATTGTACCTCCTATGTGCACAAATTCATGTCCAAAGCCCATTTCATTTGTTATAAGAAGTGAGGCTTCTCTCTCCTGGTTTGGAAATTGTTCATGTTATCGATAGCATACGTTGTCATTAATTTCAGCTACCGGTTAAAGCCATCCACTTGATCAATTCCAGAAGTTCCATTGGGTACACAGTTTTTCATATTAGCTTCAACAGAGCAACTAATGTGCCGTAACGCACACAAAAATTGACTTTCAGGACTCTGTACACAGGGTTTCTTTTATTGTGTACCCCATGGTGATGGTATTAAAGAGTGACTCAGCTCTTGTTCTTGATTTTGAAACTTGAACAATTACGTGTATCTCAGTGTATTTTTGGTTTCAGTACATATGGAAAGTTTCTTTAATTGGATATTTTCAGGATACCAAAAGGAATAATTTAGCCTCCTGTAATTGGTCTTCAATGTTCTTTATTGATATTCTGTGCCTGTTTTTCACAGTATGATGCTTTCTCCTTGGTAAATAAGACCATTGCTAGACTTCTCTCCTCATGAAGCGCATACTTGCTTTTCCAGCTAAAAGTTCCCATTTTGGTCACTCTTAACTACCCATGCCTGCATCAGAAAGTTGACTTTTGGCGGAATTCACATACTTTTTCAAGCATATATATCTTGATGAATTAGTTGACTACATTACATGGCAATTCATTAGTCTGAAATTTATTTTTTTAAGGACTAAGTTTGCATAGAAACTTCTATTCATTCTGATATATTATTTTTCAAATGACAGGAAGCTGACGTGGCATTTCCCGGGCGATTTTGCAGTGAACTCCAGTGAGTGCCTGATGACAAGGATACAGAAGATGACCCTTGATTACCACTTCAAAGTTGAGCAGGAAGCAGGTTCATGGACACATGCCTTCTTCGGATTTAATGGTAAGTCATGATGACCCCTCGGTGGCCTATTTGCTTAAGTAGGAAGTATTTAGTGGTTTGGTAAAGACGACAGCAGCCTTAGTCATTGTCTCTTTTATTTTGTAGGATTTTGCATTAGATTCTTTTCTTTATGATATTTACTTTTCTTGATATGAAAAACAAACATGTTGAAATTGTCTCATTTTTACAGGAACTGCTGGCGTCTGGAGAATATCAGCTCTTGATGAAGCTGGAGGTTGGAACGACAGGACCACTGTAGAGGACATGGACTTAGCTGTTCGGGCAGGGCTCCATGGATGGAAGTTTGTGTATCTTGGCGATCTTAAGGTAATAGACCCATGTTAACCGATTATTTCTTGTTTTCAACTCTTACTGAACCAAACAGTTCATATGACCCTCAGGTTATAGATGCTAAACAAACTGATTTTTCGGGTTAAATACATTTCAATTTTAAAGAAAAAGCCTACAACCCTCGTAAAAAAAAGTTGCAAGTTAATATATCAGAAGTTATACCTGCTTATTTTGTTTTTTCAAGAATATAAATGGACGCGAAGTTACTGCATTCAAGTATGGCCAAGGATCTCTTGTGTATATTAAGTGATCACAAGTAGGGAAACCAGAATAACAATTTGAATCCCTTATATTGCACCCATAGGCCACTATTCTATTTCTAGCAACAGATAATGTATAACCTCTTGTGTATATTAAGTGATCAAAGTAGGGAAACCAGAATAACAATTTGAATCCCTTCTCTTGCACCCATGGGCCATTATTCTTGCAACAGATATTGTATATATTTCCTATATCTGCTTGAACAGTAATCAGAATGCTGGGCATTAAAAAAACAACATGTGCAAAAATTGAGTGTAGCAGAAATGAGAATGTTGAGATGGTATTGTGGGTATACACTAAAAGATGGGAGAAGAAATAAGTGCATCTGTAGTAAATTAAAAGTTGCTTCTATTGAGGATAAAATGAGAGAGAATCGATTAAGGTGGTTTGGTGGTCATGTATAACGGAGACCTCTTAGTGCACCGGTTAGGAAAGTGATAATATTATATTTAATAGAGCAAAGAGATTTAAAGGTAAAAGAACTTGGTTAGAAGCAATTAAGAAGGATACAATCATAGCGAACTTAACAGAGGAGATGGCCCATAATAGAACAGAATGGAAGAATAGGATTCATGTAGCTGACCCCAAACATTTGTGATAAAGGCTTTGATGTTGTTGTTGTTGTTGTTGTTATTGTTGTCAGTATCCTTACAATAGAGAATGTATGTGTTCTCTATATTTACTTGAATAGTAATCATCATTTATTTCTCTAAGGGATAACATGTTACTAAATCTTTTATCATGGTATTAATGTACATGTTACAATCATTTCCAGGTGAAAAGTGAGCTGCCAAGTGATTTCAAGGCATACAGGAATCAACAACATCGCTGGACCTGTGGGGCTGCAAACTTGTTTAGAAAAACGGCAAAGGAGATTATGACTGCGAAGGTTAGCCTTACGCGTGGAAAGCAAATTAAAACGCACGTGAACATTGGTTAGTTCTGGTGCGTAACGCTAATATGCATTTATCATGGAGCAGGAAGTATCTCTATGGAAGAAGCTCTATGTGCTGTACAGCTTCTTTTTCGTGCGGAAGATCATATCTCATATCGTCACCTTTTCGCTCTACTGTGTCATAATTCCAGCATCCGTCATTGTTCCAGAAGTTAGCATTCCTGTATGGGGAGTCGTTCATATTCCTACAACTATTACGCTTCTGAATGCAATCAGAAACCCTAGGTTTGGTATTCTCTATTTACAGATTCCCGTATGGGGAGTTGTTCCCAATATTCCTACGGAGTTGCTTTGAACTTTTAATATCTATTTCACCCAATGTTTGACGTAATCAATTTTGTACGTCACAGCTCTATACATCTAATTCCGTTTTGGATTCTGTTTGAGAATGTGATGGCCATGCACCGAATTAGAGCAACCCTGATTGGGCTAACAGGAGCAGGGAGTGTAAATGAGTGGGTGGTGACAGAGAAGCTTGGAGGTGTTCCAAAAGCTACCCTTACAACTCCTTTACTGCAAAAATCTAAGCCACTCACGTACAGGGACAGGTAGCTAGTCTCTGCAAGTAGGAGGGGTTTCTTAATATGCAATCGAGTGGGCTATTACTAATATTTTTGACATATTTTCTCTCAGGATTAATCTGCCGGAACTTGGATTTGCATTCTTTCTCTTCTTCTCTGCTTGCTATGATGTTGCATTTGGGAGCAATTACTACCACGTATACATATTCTTCCAATCTTTTGCATTTTTTGTTGTGGGCTTGGGTTACGTCGGCACCTTTATCTCCAGTTCCTAGCGATGCTTGGTAGTTTTTGCATCTTCATCTCTAGGACGGCATACAATTGTTTTGCTTAGCGTGAAATCCTTTGTGGTACATACGAGGAGAAGAGAATTTATTCAGATAGCAGTACGTGCTCATTTTATAATACTACTGGGAGATTCACTAGCTTCCCCAAAGTAGCATAGCTTCTGGAAAGTTGAAAAGGGCCAGGTTTTGGGAGCCCTCCTCTATAGAGAGGATCTAAGAACCATTCTTTTGCTGTTTGAAAGCGAGGGTACTTTGAGGAACAGGGGGTGCATAAATTGGCGATGATGATGATTTTTATTTTTATTTTTATTTTTTTGTTAATTCTTATTAAACATACTGGTTTTATGTGATTTATATTAGTTTCTTACATCTTGAGTCATGATCATGGTCTTGTACATGCAGCATCTGATGGGAAAGGTTTGCGTTCGTCTAGTAACAGCTCTGTTTACAATCAATTCTTACTACCCCTGGCAAGATCCCCACTTCTTATGAATTATAAAGCAAGATGTCAATGAATCTTATATGGAACTAACATTTTAGTTTTTCTGGGGGGTGTTTTTCCCCCTCTTTCCTTTTATTTGAATGCTAGTCTAGTTACCAATTTTACTGCACCTCAAATAATATATTTCGAAAGAGAATATGGGCCTGAGATGTTACTATTTTCAGCTGGGGGCCTTTGGATAACGACCTTGGAAATCCACAAAACCCAAAAATATCTCCTTTTATAAACAGATTCGATATGTTGGCATAATGAGCAGTAAGAATAGATGAAGAAGTATAATTGTTTTGTATTTTGGAGGAAAAATTATACTCATATCTTTGCCCCTTATTATGTCATTCCTTAAAGTGAGGTAATGTTTAGAGCATTTTCAAAAAATTTGTTATATCTAAAGTTATATACATTATATAAAACAGGATTATTTCGATATTAGCCCCTAAATCTTTGAAATTGATCTCAGCATCCTCCCCAAAAAAAAAAAAAACTCCAATCTTTAAAATTGATCTTAAGCCCTCAAATAGTATTAATATACTAAAAAAAGGGTTAATTGCGAACACACCCCTTGTAGTATCACTGGGTTGCATTTACTACCCCTGTAGTATTGTTTGTTGCGTTTACCCTAGGAGGGCATCTCACATTTAATATTGGTTAGAGGGAGTTTGGTTCCTAGGGGGTGTAAACGCAACAAACAATACTACAGGGGTAATAAGTGCAACTCAATGATACTACAGGGGGTGTGTTCGCAATTAACCCAAAAAAAAAAGCTCCCTTAGTTAAAACCTGGTTAAAATGGGGTGAATATTTTGTTTGCATTATTTTTTATTTTATTTTTTATTTTTGATGATTTGCAAGTTATACCCTCTAACACAACCCAACTGCATTAGCCACTTTAACCTATAGCCGTTAAGTTCTTCAAATCTATTTAATAAAACCCTAACTCAAATACATTTTTTACTTCATCTTCTCCAACATCTTCCCCAGCAGGAACTATCCGTTATAAATTTGGAATCAGCGTTAAAGAGAGTCGTTGGGGAAGACGTTGTAGACAATGAAGTGGAAAATGGTTTTGGGTTAGGGATTTATTAAACAAATTTGGGGAACTTAACGGGTATAAGTTAAAATGGTTAATGGAATTTTCTTTGCTTGTGCTTGAGATCGAGGATGAATTGAGAGGAGTTGGGTGATGGGCTCAAAGGCTTTCTCTTCCTCCACTAATTATGTTTTAATTATCATGTTTGTTTTGCCTACTAAGTGTTTGTTGATATGCCTATGTTTCAATTGCCCTGTAGAAGTTGCAAATGTTAATTGGTGTACCAATTCCTTAGCTTCTAACTTTTTGATATAAGTATTTTATGTGCCATGGTTACATTGTCAAAGCTTGTGATTCCATTTTGAGTTTAGTCTTGACTCTGTGAAGATTTTTATCCAACCACAATATATGACTATCTAAGGAAGCAATCTCAGATATGAGCTAGATGAGTTGTTATCTCAGATATGAACTAGATGAGTTGCTATTTCATGAGCAATTGCAAACTTTAATTTTACGTATATTTATTATTTTTGGCTTGACATATAAAGGTTGTGCTATTAATATCTTGTTTTAGTTATTAATTATTGGAGTTGTTTGTGTTTTATGGAGGTAATCTTATCCATGGTAAGATGAATATTTTGAATGGGGTCTACATAACTATCACATTTCAGTTACATGTTCAAAAATGAGCACAAGAAAGGCATGATGCTGCTATGCTTTTAACATATCTGATTGTTCATTTTTTTGTTTTTCTTTAATTTATAGGGTTTGGTAGAAGTTGAATGCAAGAAGTGGGCAAGTGAAGGCATGAATATATTCTATGAGGTTAGAAACAACAGGAAGGGATACAAAGCAGGTGCCTTGAAAGAAGGCATGCGGTATAGCTACGCTCAACAATGTGAATTTGTTGTTATATTTGATGCTGATTTCCAACCAGCATCTGACTTTCTTATGAGAACTATCCCTTTCCTTGTGCATAACCCAAAGGTCTCTCTTGTTCAAGCACGTTGGGAATTCGGTATGTTCTTGTTTTGTTTGCTATGTCAATCAATTTTGTTAGTGACTTGTAAGTATGGTAGTTTTTTATTATTTTTTCCTTTCCCTTCTTAGATCGTTCAGACTTAAGAGTGTGCGCAAGAAGAATGAAATTTTGATATGTAAATAGTAGAGTAATGCATTTGCACAGAGGAAATTTCAGTTTCAGAAAAATGTAGGGATGAACTGAGCAAGATTGTCTCCTATGTGCACAAATTCATGTCCAAAGCCCATTTCATTTGTTATAAGAAGTGAGGCTTCTCTCTCCTGGTTTGGAAATTGTTCATGTTATCGATAGCATACGTTGTCATTAATTTCAGCTACCGGTTAAAGCCATCCACTTGATCAATTCCAGAAGTTCCATTGGGTACACAGTTTTTCATATTAGCTTCAACAGAGCAACTAATGTGCCGAACGCACACAAAAATTGACTTTCAGGACTCTGTACACAGGGTTTCTTTTATTGTGTACCCCATGGTGATGGTATTAAAGAGTGACTCAGCTCTTGTTCTTGATTTTGAAACTTGAACAATTACGTATCTCAGTGTATTTTTGGTTTCAGTACATATGGAAAGTTTCTTTAATTGGATATTTTCAGGATACCAAAAGGAATAATTTAGCCTCCTGTAATTGGTCTTCAATGTTCTTTATTGATATTCTGTGCCTGTTTTTCACAGTATGATGCTTTCTCCTTGGTAAATAAGACCATTGCTAGACTTCTCTCCTCATGAAGCGCATACTTGCTTTTCCAGCTAAAAGTTCCCATTTTGGTCACTCTTAACTACCCATGCCTGCATCAGAAAGTTGACTTTATGAATTCACATACTTTTTCAAGCATATATATCTTGATGAATTAGTTGACTACATTACATGGCAATTCATTAGTCTGAAATTTATTTTTTAAGGACTAAGTTTGCATAGAAACTTCTATTCATTCTGATATATTATTTTTCAAATGACAGGAAGCTGACGGCATTTTCGGCGATTTTGCAGTGAACTCCAGTGAGTGCCTGATGACAAGGATACAGAAGATGACCCTTGATTACCACTTCAAAGTTGAGCAGGAAGCAGGTTCATGGACACATGCCTTCTTCGGATTTAATGGTAAGTCATGATGACCCCTCGGTGGCCTATTTGCTTAAGTAGGAAGTATTTAGTGGTTTGGTAAAGACGACAGCAGCCTTAGTCATTGTCTCTTTTATTTTGTAGGATTTTGCATAGATTCTTTTCTTTATGATATTTACTTTTCTTGATATGAAAAACAAACATGTTGAAATTGTCTCATTTTACAGGAACTGCTGGCGTCTGGAGAATATCAGCTCTTGATGAAGCTGGAGGTTGGAACGACAGGACCACTGTAGAGGACATGGACTTAGCTGTTCGGGCAGGGCTCCATGGATGGAAGTTTGTGTATCTTGGCGATCTTAAGGTAATAGACCCATGTTAACCGATTATTTCTTGTTTTCAACTCTTACTGAACCAAACAGTTCATATGACCCTCAGGTTATAGATGCTAAACAAACTGATTTTTCGGGTTAAATACATTTCAATTTTAAAGAAAAGCCTACAACCCTTGTAAAAAAGTTGCAAGTTAATATATCAGAAGTTATACCTGCTTATTTTGTTTTTCAAGAATATAAATGGACTAGTTACTGCATTCAAGTATGGCCAAGGATCTCTTGTGTATATTAAGTGATCACAAGTAGGGAAACCAGAATAACAATTTGAATCCCTTATATTGCACCCATAGGCCACTATTCTATTTCTAGCAACAGATAATGTATAACCTCTTGTGTATATTAAGTGATCAAAGTAGGGAAACCAGAATAACAATTTGAATCCCTCTCTTGCACCCATGGGCCATTATTCTTGCAACAGATATTGTATATATTTCCTATATCTGCTTGAACAGTAATCAGAATGCTGGGCATTAAAAAACAACATGTGCAAAAATTGAGTGTAGTAAATGAGAATGTTGAGATGGTATTGTGGGTATACACTAAAAGATGGGAGAAGAAATAAGTGCATCAGAGTAAATTAAAAGTTGCTTCTATTGAGGATAAAATGAGAGAGAATCGATTAAGGTGGTTTGGTGGTCATGTATAACGGAGACCTCTTAGTGCACCGGTTAGGAAAGTGATAATATTATATTTAATAGAGCAAAGAGATTTAAAGGTAAAAGAACTTGGTTAGAAGCAATTAAGAAGGATACAATCATAGCGAACTTAACGAGGAGATGGCCCATAATAGAACGAATGGAAGAATAGGATTCATGTAGCTGACCCCAAACATTTGTGATAAAGGCTTTGATGTTGTTGTTGTTGTTGTTGTTATTGTTGTCAGTATCCTTACAATAGAGAATGTATGTGTTCTCTATATTTACTTGAATAGTAATCATCATTTATTTCTCTAAGGGATAACATGTTACTAAATCTTTTATCATGGTATTAATGTACATGTTACAATCATTTCCAGGTGAAAAGTGAGCTGCCAAGTGATTTCAAGGCATACAGGAATCAACAACATCGCTGGACCTGTGGGGCTGCAAACTTGTTTAGAAAAACGGCAAAGGAGATTATGACTGCGAAGGTTAGCCTTAGGCGTGGAAAGCAAATTAAAACGCACGTGAACATTGATTAGTTCTGGTGCGTAACGCTAATATGCATTTATCATGGAGCAGGAAGTATCTCTATGGAAGAAGCTCTATGTGCTGTACAGCTTCTTTTTCGTGCGGAAGATCATATCTCATATCGTCACCTTTTCGCTCTACTGTGTCATAATTCCAGCATCCGTCATTGTTCCAGAAGTTAGCATTCCTGTATGGGGAGTCGTTCATATTCCTACAACCATTACGCTTCTGAATGCAATCAGAAACCCTAGGTTTGGTATTCTCTATTTACAGATTCCCGTATGGGGAGTTGTTCCCAATATTCCTACGGAGTTGCTTTGAACTTTTAATATCTATTTCACCCAATGTTTGACGTAATCAATTTTGTACGTCACAGCTCTATACATCTAATTCCGTTTTGGATTCTGTTTGAGAATGTGATGGCCATGCACCGAATTAGAGCAACCCTGATTGGGCTAACAGGAGCAGGGAGTGTAAATGAGTGGGTGGTGACAGAGAAGCTTGGAGGTGTTCCAAAGCTACCCTTACAACTCCTTTACTGCAAAAATCTAAGCCACTCACGTACAGGGACAGGTAGCTAGTCTCTGCAAGTAGGAGGGGTTTCTTAATATGCAATCGAGTGGGCTATTACTAATATTTTTGACATATTTTCTCTCAGGATTAATCTGCCGGAACTTGGATTTGCATTCTTTCTCTTCTTCTCTGCTTGCTATGATGTTGCATTTGGGAGCAATTACTACCACGTATACATATTCTTCCAATCTTTTGCATTTTTTGTTGTGGGCTTGGGTTACGTCGGCACCTTTATCTCCAGTTCCTAGCGATGCTTGGTAGTTTTTGCATCTTCATCTCTAGGACGGCATACAATTGTTTTGCTTAGCGTGAAATCCTTTGTGGTACATACGAGGAGAAGAGAATTTATTCAGATAGCAGTATGTGCTCATTTTATAATACTACTGGGAGATTCACTAGCTTCCCCAAAGTAGCATAGCTTCCGGAAAGTTGAAAAGGGCCAGGTTTTGGGAGCCCTCCTCTATAGAGAGGATCTAAGAACCATTCTTTTGCTGTTTGAAAGCGAGGGTACTTTGAGGAACAGGGTGCATAAATTGGCGATGATGATGATTTTTATTTTATTTTATTTTTTGTTAATTCTTATTAAACATACTGGTTTTATGTGATTTATATTAGTTTCTTACATCTTGAGTCATGATCATGGTCTTGTACATGCAGCATCTGATGGGAAAGGTTTGCGTTCGTCTAGTAACAGCTCTGTTTACAATCAATTCTTACTACCCCTGGCAAGATCCCCACTTCTTATGAATTATAAAGCAAGATGTCAATGAATCTTATACGGAACTAACATTTTAGTTTTTCTGGGGGGTGCTTTTCCCCCTCTTTCCTTTTATTTGAATGCTAGTCTAGTTACCAATTTTACTGCACCTCAAATAATAAATTTCGAAAGAGAATATGGGCCTGAAATGTTACTATTTTCAGCTGAGGGCCTTTGGATAACGACCTTGGAAATCCACAAAACCCAAAAACATTTTATCTCCTTTTATAAGCAGATTCGATATGTTGGCATAATGAGCAGTAAGAATAGATGAAGAAGTATAATTGTTTTGTATTTTGGAGGAAAAATTATACTCATATCTTTGCCCCTTACTATGTCATTCCTTAAAGTGAGGTAATGTTTAGAGCATTTTCAAAAAATTTGTTATATCTAAAGTTATATACATTATATAAAACAGATTATTTCGATATTAGCCACTTTAACATATAACCGTTAAGTTCTCCAAATCTATTTAATAAACCTTAACTCAAACACATTTTTCACTTCATCTTTCCACGCCTTCACCAAATGAACTATCCGCTATAAATTTGGAATCGTTAAAGAGAGTCGTTGGGAAGACGTTGTAGACAATGAAGTGGAAAATGGTTTTGGGTTAGGGATTTATTAAACAAATTTGAGGAACTTAGCAATTATAAATGGTTAATGGAATTTTCTTCTTGTGCTTGAGATCGGGATGAATTGAGAGGAGTTGTGATGGGCTCAAAGGCTTTCTCTTCCTCCACTAATTATGTTTTAATTATCATGTTTGTTTTGCCTACTAAGTGTTTGTTGATATGCCTATGTTTCAATTGCCCTGTAGAAGTTGCAAATGTTAATTGGTGTACCAATTCCTTAGCTTCTAACTTTTGATATAAGTATTTTATGTGCCATGGTTACATTGTCAAAGCTTGTGATTCCATTTTGAGTTTAGTCTTGACTCTGTGAAGATTTTTATCCAACCACAATATATGACTATCTAAGGAAGCAATCTCAGATATGAGCTAGATGAGTTGTTATCTCAGATATGAACTAGATGAGTTGCTATTTCATGAGCAATTGCAAACTTTAATTTTACGTATATTTATTATTTTTGGCTTGACATATAAAGGTTGTTATTAATATCTTGTTTTAGTTATTAATTATTGGAGTTGTTTGTGTTTTATGGAGGTAATCTTATCCATGGTAAGATGAATATTTTGAATGGGGTCTACATAACTATCACATTTCAAGTTCATGATACAATCCAAACAATGTAATACTATCATTTGGATTCATAATGAAATCTAAAACAAACAATGTAAAAAAATGAAATGTGATGAGGTGGACAATCACTTTCATTTTGTGTATAAACATCCAAGCAACCCCTCATACTGGAGGGTAATCCGGAAGTAGAAAAGAAAAGTAAAAGCGTCCAGGGTGTTTAGAAGAGGGGCAATTACACGGTCAAGGAAAAAATATGTGCAAAGTCCAGAGTAACCTGGGTCGGGCTTTCCCTATCAAAGGAGGGAGATATTTTTCCCAAAGCGGGGAAATTATTGACATTAGGATCAGCCGATCAGGATTAGGATAGAGGATGAAACGAAACTTCTAGGTCTTTCCACACTCTTCTCAACTCACTGCTCTCCTTTTTATTTATTATTATGTTGTTATTAATTAAAGTAAATCCCCCCTCCCCAAAAACAAGCAAGCAAGCCCTTGGTCCGTCCGTCCGTCCGTCTTCAATCAGGTCCTTCCCTTCTCCTCCTTGATTCTCAATCTCTCTCTCTCTGTCTGTCTGTCTGTCTCCACTGTCCACTGATGGCGAGCGAATCCAGCGAGAGCCGGAACCCTAACTCGATCCTCGACCAACTGCTGCCAGAAGGTAGCGTCGTCTCCTCCTCCACGATCGTTGTGGGTCTGATGGGGCCCTCGCCTGACGGGGCGCCGGATCGGGTGGTGTTTCTGAACCCGGTGACGCAGGGGATGGTCGTGCTGCGCGGCGACGCGGGCGAGATATCGGAGATCCTTGGAGAAGGCGGCGGAGGGGCGGCGCCGGCGTCGAGGGCGTCGATAGAAGCGATGAGGTCGGTGGGGTTGGAGGAGTTGGAAGGATCAACAACAACAGCAACGACATCAGAGGAGGAGTGCTCGGTGTGCCTGGATGGTCTGAAGGGGATAGTAAAGGAGATGCCGTGCAGGCACCGTTTTCACGGGGGCTGCATCGAGAAGTGGCTGAAGATGCACGGATCTTGCCCCTTGTGCAGGTTTAGGATGCCGATTGAGGAGGACGACGACAAGGGTCTGAAGAATAATGAAGGAGGAGGAGCAGAAGAAGAGAGAAGGGCCAGAGGGAGTTTTTTGTTGGGGCTCGTGCTTTCTGTTAGGGATGCCATACGAGCGCGGCAGCAAGATGCTGCTGCTGGCGGCGATGATGATGAGGAGGAGGAGGAGGAGGATTGAACATGTTATGCATATTCTTTTATTCTTTCCCTTTGTTCTGGTTTTAATCTATAATAAAACCCTAACTCAAATACATTTTTACTTCATCTTCTCCAACATCTTCCCCAGAACTATCCGCTATAAATTTGGAATCGCTAAAGAGAGTCGTTGGGAAGACGTTGTAGACAATGAAGTGGAAAATGGTTTTGGGTTAGGGATTTATTAAACAAATTTGGGGAACTTAACGTATAAGTTAAAATGGTTAATGGAATTTTCTTTGCTTGTGCTTGAGATCGAGGATGAATTGAGAGGAGTTGGGTGATGGGCTCAAAGGCTTTCTTCCTCCACTAATTATGTTTTAATTATCATGTTTGTTTTGCCTACTAAGTGTTTGTTGATATGCCTATGTTTCAATTGCCCTGTAGAAGTTGCAAATGTTAATTGGTGTACCAATTCCTTAGCTTCTAACTTTTGATATAAGTATTTTATGTGCCATGGTTACATTGTCAAAGCTTGTGATTCCATTTTGAGTTTAGTCTTGACTCTGTGAAGATTTTTATCCAACCACAATATATGACTATCTAAGGAAGCAATCTCAGATATGAGCTAGATGAGTTGTTATCTCAGATATGAACTAGATGAGTTGCTATTTCATGAGCAATTGCAAACTTTAATTTTTACGTATATTTATTATTTTTTGGCTTGACATATAAAGGTTGTGCTATTAATATCTTGTTTTAGTTATTAATTATTGGAGTTGTTTGTGTTTTATGGAGGTAATCTTATCCATGGTAAGATGAATATTTTGAATGGGGTCTACATAACTATCACATTTCAAGTTACATGATACAATCCAAACAATGTAATACTATCATTTTAGGATTCATAATGAAATCTAAAACAAACAATGTAAAAGCCAAAATGAAATGTGATGAGGTGGACAATCACTTTCCATTTTGTGTCATAAACATCCAAACAACCCCTCATACTTTGGAGGGGGTAATCCTGGAAGTAGAAAAAGAAAAGTCAAAGCGTCCGGGGTGTTTAGAAGAGGGGCAATTACACGGTCAAGGAAAAAATATGTGCAAAGTCCAGAGTAACCTGGGTCGGGCTTTCCCTATCAAAGGAGGGAGATATTTTTCCCAAAGCGGGGAAATTATTGACATTAGGATCAGCCGATCAGGATTAGGATAGAGGATGAAACGAAACTTCTAGGTCTTTCCACACTCTTCTCAACTCACTGCTCTCCTTTTTATTTATTATTATGTTGTTATTAATTAAAGTAAATCCTCCCCAAAACAAGCAAGCAAGCCCTTGGTCCGTCCGTCCGTCCGTCTTCAATCAGGTCCTTCCCTTCTCCTCCTTGATTCTCAATCTCTCTCTCTGTCTGTCTGTCTGTCTCCACTGTCCACTGATGGCGAGCGAATCCAGCGAGAGCCGGAACCCTAACTCGATCCTCGACCAACTGCTGCCCGAAGGTAGCGTCGTCTCCTCCTCCACGATCGTTGTGGGTCTGATGGGGCCCTCGCCTGACGGGGCGCCGGATCGGGTGGTGTTTCTGAACCCGGTGACGCAGGGGATGGTCGTGCTGCGCGGCGACGCGGGCGAGATATCGGAGATCCTGGAGAAGGCGGCGGAGGGCGGCGCCGGCGTCGAAGGCGTCGATAGAAGCGATGAGGTCGGTGGGGTTGGAGGAGTTGGAAGGATCAACAGCAGAGGAGGAGTGCTCGGTGTGCCTGGATGGTCTGAAGGGGATAGTAAAGGAGATGCCGTGCAGGCACCGTTTTCACGGGGGCTGCATCGAGAAGTGGCTGAATATGCACGGATCTTGCCCCTTGTGCAGGTTTAAGATGCCGATTGAGGAGGAGGACGACAAGGGTCTGAAGAATAATGAAGGAGGAGCAGCAGAAGAAGAGAGAAGGGCCAGAGGGAGTTTTTTGTTGGGGCTCGTGCTTTCTGTTAGGGATGCCATGCGAGCGCGGCAGCAAGATGCTGCTGCTGGCGGCGATGAGGAGGAGGAGGAGGAGGAGGATTGAACATGTTATGCGTATTCTTTTATTCTTTCCCTTTGTTCTGGTTTTCTACCTAGTGTTGATTTGGCGTTTTTGTATATAGAATGGGGAAATTATTATTAATACGAATAATATTACCACCATATTTATCTACGACTTGTATTTTATATGCCGCAAAAATGAATACTTTTGCTAACCGGAATAAATCCTATGTAAATTCTTCTACCCTCTCGACATTGCAGACTCTTTTCCATCACACGCTGGTCAATAATCAGAAGACGAAGGGGGGAAAAATAAATCTCCTTATAATGTTCTTGGCTAGCGATTGTGGATATGATGATGATTTAGCTAAAACTGCGAACTGGTTTTTATCCCCCGCTCACTTTATATTTTAAAATTTTCTTATTATGCAAAAGCATCACAACTAAACAGACTGGCTGCAGCCGTGCTCGCCGTGATCTTATCACGGACAACTATAGAAAAAGGGGAAAATAAGCAAACAGACGAGCTCGAAATTTCTTGTTAGCCTCCCTTATCATTTGTAAGGTATCCCGATTATGAAATTCCAAACAAACCGTCATGCCCTACTCTCCGGCATCTCTATGCACAATATGCATTCCATATACCTTACCTTAAAATAATAATAATAATAACAACAACAACAACAACATCAATAATAATAATAATAAGGCCAACTTTGGGAATGTCTGCTGCACGCCACGATTCATTACATTCCATTCCAATAACAACACCAAACAAGAAGAGGAAGACAGAAGCCACTAGTCTCAAAGATCTCTCTCTCTCTGTCTGTCTGTCTGTCTCCACTGTCCACTGATGGCGAGCGAATCCAGCGAGAGCCGGAACCCTAACTCGATCCTCGACCAACTGCTGCCCGAAGGTAGCGTCGTCTCCTCCTCCACGATCGTTGTGGGTCTGATGGGGCCCTCGCCTGACGGGGCGCCGGATCGGGTGGTGTTTCTGAACCCGGTGACGCAGGGGATGGTCGTGCTGCGCGGCGACGCGGGCGAGATATCGGAGATCCTTGGAGAAGGCGGCGGAGGGGCGGCGCCGGCGTCGAAGGCGTCGATAGAAGCGATGAGGTCGGTGGGGTTGGAGGAGTTGGAAGGATCAACAGCAGAGGAGGAGTGCTCGGTGTGCCTGGATGGTCTGAAGGGGATAGTAAAGGAGATGCCGTGCAGGCACCGTTTTCACGGGGGCTGCATCGAGAAGTGGCTGAATATGCACGGATCTTGCCCCTTGTGCAGGTTTAAGATGCCGATTGAGGAGGAGGACGACAAGGGTCTGAAGAATAATGAAGGAGGAGCAGCAGAAGAAGAGAGAAGGGCCAGAGGGAGTTTTTTGTTGGGGCTCGTGCTTTCTGTTAGGGATGCCATACGAGCGCGGCAGCAAGATGCTGCTGCTGGCGGCGATGATGATGAGGAGGAGGAGGAGGAGGATTGAACATGTTATGCATATTCTTTTATTCTTTCCCTTTGTTCTGGTTTTCTACCTAGTGTGGATTTGGCGTTTTTGTATATAGAATAGGGAAATTATTATGAATACGAATAATATTACCACCATATATTTATCTACGACTTGTATTTTATATGCTGCAAAAATGATTACTTTTGCTAACCGGAATAAATCCTATGTAAATTCTTCTACCCTCTCGACATTGCAGACTCTTTTCCATCACACGCTGGTCAATAATCAGAAGACGAAGGGGGGAAAAAATAAATCTCCTTATAATGTTCTTGGCTAGCGATTGTGGATATGATGATGATTTAGCTAAAACTGCTAATTGGTTTTATCCCCCGCTCACTTTATATTTTATAATTTTCTTATTATGCAAAAGCATCACAACTAAACAGACTGGCTGCAGCCGCGCTCACCGTGATCTTATCACGGACAACTATAGAAAAAGGGAAAAATAAGCAAACAGACGAGCTCGAAATTTCTTGTTAGCCTCCCTTACCATTTGTAAGGTATCCCGATTATGAAATTCCAAACAAACCGTCATGCCCTACTCTCCGGCATCTCTATGCACAATATGCATTCCATATACCTTACGTTAAAATAATAATAATAATAACAACAACAACAACAACATCAATAATAATAATAATAAGGCCAACTTTGGGAATGTCTGCTGCACGCCACGATTCATTACATTCCATTCCAATAACAACACCAAACAAGAAGAGGAAGACAGAAGCCACTAGTCTCAAAGATTCTCTCTCTCTCTCTCTCTCTCAGAGTGTCATGAGCCATGCCTTTCAGAGAACAAGAGGAAATTGTTCCCTCTAATGCCAACAAAGCCTCTTTTTTTTAATTAATTATTATTATTAGTATTATTATTATTATTCCCCAGTCCCTGAATCTCGAGGCCTTTCTTTCTACGCACCTCACTATCTGTTGAGATCAATCCCTTCTGGCCCAAAAACAGTAGTGTGCTCCGTCTGATGCACTCTTCTCCTTCTCTCAACTGTTTCCTCAGAAACACCACCTGCATAACATGGATTGCTCTCATTTGATTCATCAGGACTCCAACTGTTTGAACATTCACTAGTCTCACGGTTTCTCTGCTTCCCATCATTGTTCAACTCCCGCTCCCTCTCTGAACAAGTTAAGCAACTCTCTGTGGAGTAATCAGCATTCAGAAATTGATGAGGAACCGAGAATAACAAGCTCGGGCATTCGGCCTCAGTGTCTGCAGCTTCCAGTTGCACAGAAGAGCTGAAGGTACAGGCGGCTAGTGTTTCTTGGGCTTTCTTCAGCACTGACTGCAAGTATTTCCCTTGAGCTTCTATCCTCAGCTGCAAGTGTTTCTGCACCTGCAGGCCAAAGTATGCATACAGATTAATAGAATGAATAGATGAACCTCAAACTTCTTAATATTTCACCTCAATTTGTTCTAGTAATCTCCTCTGGACCTCCATCTGGAGATTTAACATGGTGGTGGAACTGCAAATTCAACAGGTTAGCTAGCAACCAAAATCATGAGCATTCACCAATTGATGGAAAGATAATATCGTACTTATGGAACTGTGGTTGGGTTTTACTCTCATCCACATACTGAAGCACATCCTCCCTTGGCCTGTAATCTGCAGCCATGATGCCTGTACACCACCAGTTGTTAATTTAGAGTCCAAGCAATAAGCCCTACTTAGTGGTGATGTGTGAATGTAGAAATAAAATCGTTCTCGATGAGACGTACGTGACAAACCTTCGATTTTGCTGCCCGCCTTACTATCTCTGCTCTTTGCCAGCCTATATTTCTGCCAGTAAGAAAGTAGATGGTTCCCTTTAGGTATATAGTTCATCCCAGTTTGCAATTCGAAGGCACTCAGGCTGTTTAAACAGATATATTCTTACCTGCAAATGGCTCTTCAAATGGTAAAGCGTTATCCCGGGAATCCCCATAACCCGCAAAACTGATTTCGGAGTAGCCTCTGCAATTTAGAGAGGGAAGAGGAAAAAGGAAGAAACATAGAAGAAGATGAAAGAAGCTGAAAAATAGAAATAAAATCTAAGGAAGTGCAATGTGATACTTCAATGAATTTATTGCGTTAAATAGAGGGAACTCACTTTCCGGTCCTCCAAGCTTGGAAACTGCCTCGACAAAGTGTAGGTGAAGCTGTCGGGTCCATTTCAGGCGAGGCTTAGCATCAGTAGCTGACAGAGCCAGTCCATGGCCATCGATTTCATTAGACATTTCCTGCAACCTACCCAACGAAGACTCAAGTCACAAACACTCTGAATATCAGAGTTTCAAACTTGAGACAGATATCAGAATAGCACTCTTACTTATTGGGTGTGGTTACCTATTGGGTTCCAGTCTCCCCTTAATTATATGAACATACATGAGTGGGCTGTGATGAAGAATATATGCATGAGCTGTGATCTATCTTTTTTTTTTACTTTCTCCATGTCATCTTCCTCTAGATTGTTAATTTGTTCACTCCTTTGACTAGAAAGGAAGAGAATCTTTGATGCAGGTAAAGAGAGAAAAGCAAAACAGTTCAAATTTGGTTCTCAAAAGGAGAGAAAAGAAAGAAGTTAAGGGAGGTGTGGGCATCGTTTTGTTGCTGATCTACCTCACCTCTCTCGGCTCTTTGCTGGATTCTCTCCTCCATTGGACAGCCCCACCATTTTGAATAATAATGAAAGTTGCTACTTTCTCCTACAGCACCTAGCTTTGAATGGAAGATATAATTGACCGCTCCTTTTCTTTTCTAAATAAATGTCAAAAGGGAAGTTTCACACTTCACAACCCACCAATATTCTTTAATAGAGGTGGAAGATTGTCCTTGGATTTTTGGGTGATTGGAGAATCAAAGAATCTAATCCGAGATATCGGAAGAGAAAAAGATTGCAACTTAGCTTGGTCATTAGTGCATGGATAACAACAAATCTCATTTCTCAAGTATATTTCAACGACAGTAATCATAACAAGATTACAAAAGAAGGAAGATGACATCCTGAATGGAATCAGTTGTCCTTTTAAGACGAGCCTGCTTCTGAAAGCAAAGTAGAACGCAGGGAGAAGCAACACCCACACCCTGTTTCCAGATTGGTCTGCTGCGGTAACTCTGAAGGACTTTAATGAGTTGTAGGAAATAAATATTGTTTATAAACTGTTGAAAGCAGCATCTCTTATTCACGAAATCCCTCTCATATCTTCCTCATGTCTGAAAAACCAAGGACCCGGACGGTTCAGAATGTCCTGATAAATTCTCTGAGGGAAACAGTTCCCGCATTTGTGTCCGTCCACTTTGTTTTCAGCATCTTTTCCTTGTGAATACTTTTGCTTTACATGGAATTTACCCAATAACAGAGACTCTTCCTTCCTTCCCCTGCATATCAGAAACTCATGGCACAACTTAAAAACAAGCGAAAGATTCAACCAGTCGAGGAAAAGCACCTGAGATTCATGAACAGCACAACACAGAACACGGTAATGACGTACTGAATCAAGAAAGTTCTTCAAAAAACCGCGGAACATTCAGAAAACCGCAGTCCCACTAAAATATGCAATACTAACAAATAGAGGACTAATAGCATCACCTAAGGTGGATTATGGTACCAGATTACGTTTTCCCCCCTGTATGGTGTAGGGATATACGACTAACACTAGGGATACAAGAGGTAAGCACCCTCATCCGGTGTGCTGTTAACTTTTTAAAAATTGTGTATTTAGTTAATTTCAAGGAACTTCATCGTTAGTTATTTCCTAAAGTTCCTTGAAGATGCAACATCATTTAGTAGCACCTGATCTAATACTTGGTCATTCTTTCTTCCCAAAATGCTCTCATCTCTAGGCACTACAGACTGACAGAGCAAGTATAAGAAAAGCATGCATGATAAACTCCTGTCAACTGCTTTATTATGAAATTCTCAACATATCCCTAAAATCGGCTTTGAGAAAGTATCCCTAAAATCAACAAATTATCAAACTTGGGGCTAAAAAGTTGACTACTTTGTTGATAAACTGAGATGTGGAGGGCATTTTTGCAAATACCGATGATTTAGGGGGTATATGTGCAAATAACCCTTGTAGGAAGGGTGGAAAGAGAAACTGAAGTACCTACTGTACCTTTTTCTTAGTAAGCAGCAGATGTACTTTCTTGCTTTAAAATATTCCAAAACAAGTAAAGCAGATTCCCGGATGATGCTCAGTGCCCAGCTCCATTAGGCAGTAGGTGAGTGAATCGGTAAGTCATTTAGCGAAGGTGCTCATCAATAATTCCTAAAGAGCTCATCAAAAGTCAGTCCCAAAAATTCAAAAGCAATTGCCAAGGAGGTGAGAATATGGCCCAAGGAATCAGGAAAAGGACTAGGAAGATACCCCACTTAAAAAAAGCAAAAATTGTTACATGTATCCTTGCTATCTCAGGCTAACTACCATTATTATGAGGGAATCATACTGCACTAGTCCAGGGTCATGCAATGATCATTAATTTTGACCACATCGAAAAGAATCTTCTCTGCAGTCTGCAGGAAAATAGGAACCGATGCAAACCTTAGCTAATAATATGTTTGTACCAAATACGGCAACAATTGTGAAAGATAAGCTGAGCTTCACGTGCTAGCTAATCACAGCTTCCAACTGTCAGCTCATTTCATAACAGTTGGCTAGTTCAGGTCTGATAACATGACCGTTGGTTTCAACATGTTAAGCTGGACTGAACACCGCCGAGAAACCACCGCAAACGAAAGCCAAAACACAATAAAGCAAGAAGACACGAGATTTACGTGGTTCGCAAGTTGCCTACGCCCACGGGTAAGGAGGGAATTTTCACTAATAGAAAGAGAATACAAATTAGGATTACAAGTTCTCACAAAGAAACCCTAAAACAAACCTCTCAATCTCTCAAAAGATCTCCTCTCCAAAGATGCACAAACTCTCTCAAAGGCGCTCCAAAGCGTGCTTAAAACTTACCCTAACAATCGGTTAGGGTTATTAATAACCTCTAAACGAATTGGGTTTAAAACCAATTCCTAATTAGACCCGCGAATTTGCTTCGTGATTAGTGAATTACAACTCATATTAGTCGACTACAACTCATATTAGTCGACTACAACTCATATTAGTCGACTACTCGGACTCAACGAGAAATACACCTTTCATGCGTTTACGGTGTAGTCGACTACAACTCATATTAGTCGACTACAACTCATATTAGTCGACTACAACTCATATTAGTCGACTACAACTCATATTAGTCGACTACAATGCCTAGTATTCACTAATGAACCCGAAAACTGTTTGTGCATGTTTTGTGCATGTTCTACAATTCTCCAACTCGTACATCATTTGATTCACCTCAAATTTTGGACGAACACCAAGAACACCAAGAACATCTAGAGATCATCATCACCAATCCAGCCAATCCATGCGCCACTACACACCGACGCTTCACGCATCTCCACCGGATCAAGCTCACCGTAGTTCACCTCAAATCATCTCCACCTTACCCATTACCGAAGGGCCATGCCCTCTTGGGCAAATCAACAAGAGTCGATATGAAGCAAGTCTAAGCAATGCTTAAACTTACTAACTGCGGACCACCTTGGTTAACATGTCCATGGATTCTCATTCGTGCACCTTCATGAGAGAAATATCACCTCCCTCTATGACATCCCGCACAAAATGATACCGACATCAATATGCTTGGTACGAGCATGATGAACTGATTCTTCGCCAAGTGAATTGCACTCGATCGTCACACCACAAGTTCACGCCAATCCCCAAATCGCCTAGAAGACCCCACAACCACAATGCTTCCTTCACTCCTCGCCATGGCCATGTACTCACTCAGAGTAGAAAGTGCCATCAGAGCTCGCAACATCGACGCCAACTAACCGGAGCTCCATGTATCTTAAATACATAACCGTAGTAGATCGCCGCCTATCTAGATCGCCGCATAATCGAGTCCACAAACCCGTCAATCGACATGTTTCTCCACCAAAACACGCACTGTATCAACCGTACTTTTAAGTACTGAGGACCCACTTCACTTTGCTTCCCGTCGCCTTTCCGGATTCGCCATGAATCTATCGACCACACTAACCGCCGGAAATATCACGGTACACACCATTGCATACATTAAACCGCTAACCGCACTAGCATAGGGAATACGCTCCATGTGCTTCTTCCACAGTGGGAGATTGATTACCGAAAGCCTAAAGTGTGGAGTCAATGGAGTCACCACCGACTTAGCACTTTGCATCCCGAACCTCGCGATCACCCGCTCTATGTAGCCCTTCGACTAAGAACAATCGCCGATTCACCGCTCTCTTCTAATCTCCATACCCGTATTTTCCTAGCGGCACCCATGTCCTTCATCTCAACTCTTCACCAAGTTGAGATTTCAACCTATCTATCTCCACCCCGCTCTTAGAAGCAATAAGCATGTCATCCACATACAAAGAAGATAGATAAAATTACCTCCTAGGTTCAATGTAAACACAACAATCATGATCGCGGAAAACCCATGCTTCAAAGATGAAGGAGTCAAATCGCTTGTACCACCGCCGGGAGATTGCTTTAATCCATACGTTGACTTCCTCAAACGACACACATGATTCTCCTTATCCTCAACCTTGTAGCCCTCGTGTTGATGCATGTAGATCTCTTCATCCAAGTCTCCGTAAGAAGGTCGTTTTAACATCGAGTTGATCCGACTCAAAATCACTATGAGCAACAATACTCAATAGCACCGAATAGAAGTATGTTTCACCACCGGAGAAAATATCTCATTGTAATCCACACCCTCTTTCTCTGCAAAACCCTTAGCCACTAGCCTCGCCTTGTATCTTACACCACCGAAGTTCAAAGATCTTCCTTTCTTTTATACACCCACTTACAACCAATAGCTTTTCTTTCCTACTGCAATGGGACCACCTCCCATGTATGATTCTTCCAAGAGATTCCATCTCTTCCTCCATCGCAGCCAACCAACTCTCACTATCCTTGTCCCGAATAGCTTCCTTGAAGGAGACCGGCTCGTCCTCCTCCACCGAGTGTGTATTCAACCATATTAGCCCATAGTGCTTTAGGGGTTGATCAGCCCCCAGCCTTCAAGATCGCTTGTATGCTCGCTTTGGCCTAGTGGAAGCCAAATTATCCACTTAGCCTGTTGTAGTGCCTGTATTTTCTCTGAACCTCCTCCTCCCCGCCAAACTCATCATCTACCGACTTTCCACTTGAGCACGATTAGAACCTAGTTGGTCTTTAGGTTCTATTTCAATAACCCGAGACTTAGAAGTCTCACCGGCCATAACACCATCATCCTTGGGCCCTCGCAATCATGGATTTCTCATCAAAGGTAACATCCTGTGACCACGAACTTTGAATCTTCCGTACACCAAAGGCGATAGCCTTTACGCCTTTGCATATCCCAAGAATATTGCCTTCTTGGCCCTCGCGTCAAGCTTTCCCTCGTTGACGGATAGTAGGCGTACATCCAAAATTTCGAGTCTATCATAATCTGCATGCTCCCACGACCACACCTATAGGGTGTATCACCATCCAATGTCGAATGTGGTGAACGGTTCACAATGTAACAAGTCAGAGCACCGCTTCACCACCATTCAATCCCCGCATAAGATCGCATACTCACCGCCTTTTCGCGGTGTTGGTTCGATCTCTCAGCGACCCCATTCTGGCGTGGTGTAGACTGTCGGTGTCGAACAATTCCTCCGATCACAAAACTCCTTGAAAGCACCATCGTATGCTCATGCAGTTATCGGATCTCGGCGTCTTCAATTTCTTTCTGTCTGTTCTCAACCATTGTTCTCCACTTCTTGAATGTCTCAACACCTCATTCTTGTGCTTCTAAAATAAATCCAAGCATACCTAGAATAATCATCAATAAACGAGACATAATAACGGAACCACCCTTGGAAGTTGTGAGCGGACCCCAAACATCCGTGTGCACATAATCTAGTATCCTCTCGCTCTTAGACTTGCTGCTCAGAACTTGACCTGCGTGACTTTCCATACACACAATCCTCGCAAAAATCCATGCTAGGTTCCTTCAGATTCTTCGCCAGACCCTCTTTACCAAGCGAGAACTAGACCTTCTCGACATATGCCCAAGCCGCTTATGCCATAACCGTGTGCTCACATGGGTCTCCACCACTTCCTTCGCCAACCGCCGCATCTCCGCCACCGCCGTATTCGAGAGAGTATATAGATTACCGTGACGAACACCCTTCATCACTACTAAGGAACCACGAACAACCTTCTTCACTCCGTTTCCGTCACAATCCGCAACCACGGAGTCCAAAGCACCAATGAGATAAGATTCTTCCGCAAGTCGGAACATGCCTCACATCCGCCAAGGTTCGAACCACTCCATCATGCATCTTGATTTTGATATTACCTAGCCCCATTGTTTTACAAGCATGGTTATTCCCCATCAATACAGCTTCCACCATCAATGCCTCTAGGTAGTAAACCACTTCCTATTTGGACACATATGGTAAGAGCAACCGGAATCAAGTATCCACTTCCCGGAGATCTCCTCGCCACCGTGGCGACATAGCATTCCTTATCGCTCCCTTCCTCAAACGTAGCTCGCTTCTTCCTTGCCCTCTCTCCTCTCGGTCTTGTTGTTGTTCTTCTTTCCACCTACTCTCTTATTTGGACGGTCGACTTTGAAATGCCCGACTTCACCACACTTGAAACATCCTTTTCCCGCAAGAGGTCTTGATTTAGATCTAGACTTTCCTCCCTTGCCTTTTCCTCGCTCATTGCTCCTTCCTCTTGCAAACAATCCTCGCTTGTTCCTCATTACAAGTGTCACTAGTTGCTTCCCAAGATCGTCCGCTAGAAGTGCCGTTCTAGTCTCATCCATCTTCGATTTTCTCCCACAAGCCTCGGTGTTTGCAGGTTCTCATAAGACTTCGGCAGAGACAGTAGTAGAAGCCCGATCCTCGCCTCCTACTTTAACATCTATGTCTTTCAAATCTAATATGATCCTATCAAACTTGTTGATGTGTTCCCTGATTGATGAGCCCTCCTCCATCTTGCAAGTATACAATTTGGATTTTAAGTAGATCCTGTTAGTTAGACTCTTCGTCATGAAGGTACCCTCTAACTTCTTCCACACCATGCAGCCGTTTCTCTCCATCTACCAAGAAAGCTACATCCCTCTCGAGGCATAGGATAATCGGCCTGCAGCCTGAGATCCAACTCCTCCCAATCCTCATCGACATATCCTTGTTCTTCTTCTCCTTTCCATCCAAAGTCTTGTGCAATTTTTGCGAAATTAGAAAGTTTTTCATCGCATCCTCCAATAAGAAAAATCGTTCTTCCCATTGAACTTTTCAATCTCGAATTTTCCCACTTTGGTGATTCTTGGTTGACGCCATCCTCTGCTTGTCTTCGTGAATCCGCTTCTCTCGTGAATCACCAACACCCTCAAATTAGAAATTACACCACTTCCAATCTGAACAATAGCTCGATACCAATTGTTGGTAGCGGACCATGGAACCGCCGAGAGAAACCACCGCAAAACGTAAAGCCAAAACACAATAAAGCAAGAAAGACGAGATTTACGTGGTTCGCAAGTTGCCTACGCCCACGGGTAAGGAGGGGAATTTTCACTAATAGAAAGAGAGAATACAAATTAGGATTACAAGTTCTCACAAAGAAACCCTAAAACAAACCTCTCAATCTCTCAAAAGATCTCCTCTCCAAAGATGCACCAAACTCTCAAAGGTCGCTCCAAAACGTGCACAACTTACCCTAACAATCGTTAGGGTTATTAATAGCCTCTAAACGAATTGGGTTTAAAACCAATTCCTAATTAGACCCGCTGAATTGCCTGCATTAGTCGACTACAACTCATATTAGTCGACTACAACTCATATTAGTCGACTACAACTCATATTAGTCGACTACAACTCATATTAGTCGACTACAACTCATATTAGTCGACTACAACTCATATTAGTCGACTACAACTCATATTAGTCGACTACAACTCATATTAGTCGACTACAACTCATATTAGTCGACTACAACTCATATTAGTCGACTACAACTCATATTAGTCGACTACAATGCCTAGTAGTCGACTCTGAACTGAAAAACTGTTTGTGCATGTTTTTGTGCATGTTCTACACAACATGTAGTGAATAATAATTTCACAACTATACACATAAATAATACTTTTTTGACTTGATAAGTACAATGATATATCACATTGATATTCAATGCAAACGATAAAGACATATGAAATAAGGTATAAGATAAAATAGCATCTCTCTCCTTGGTAGTGATGAGAATAACAGGTAAAGAGAGAACACAGAATGCAACTAATGTAACCATTTGCCAGCGTTCTCTTTCTTTTCTGTTTTATCTCTAGAGAGGTTTCCATGACAATCAATATTTCTTCCTATTTACAGCTCTTTATAGTTTTTCTCCCCTGCAGCGGGTTTCCAAATCTTTTACCTTTGTATCTACAGTTCCTTTAAATGGTCCTCCTTCCTGGAAGATAGCGAGGCAGCAGTTTCATCCGCACCAACCATGCTGCTCATCTAAATTGTAGAGATCTGTAGAGAATGAGTTTATTGCTCCCAAATCTTATTTGAATCGGAGTTTCTGCAAGAAGATCAATTAAACCACACGCCACGAGTAAATGCTGACAACGGATATAAGGAGGAAATCACAGGGACCGTCTTCCAGATGCAAGAGACCCCTAGTTTTGGGTGAAGTGGGGAAGGGGAAGAGAGATGGATGTACGAGTTCTTTTGACTTAAAAAGAAGGAGCAATTGAAAAGGGGAAAATGAAAAAAGAAAATAGTTTAGCAAATGAGATAATAACCTTTTTTTTTAAAAAAAAATTCAATCCTTGTATATTTACAATCAGAAATACACTCCTTCCTTTCCAAAGAACCTTCTAAAGGAATTGTTTGGACGCTAGCGATCACCATCGTCACAACTCACAAGTGGAGAAACAGAGTAACATATAAACCACAGTCTAATCTCTTTGATCCAAACGCAACCTACTACTCCGTCTACAAAATTGTCATCTCCCGTTATATTATTTTCTTCACCTGCTAAACCATGGGCAGCAACTAATTCCATACCTTATCTCGGAATTTGACAAACCTTTTTCTTTCCTGAGAATCAGAGCAGAACCATATCAAAAAGCATCTTGAGGACTGACTGACAAGTGAACATGACTTGATTCCAGGCACTGCAAGCCTAAGCTTTAGGAATCGTAAATTATTACTAAATTCTTAGCAAACATTACGAATACTAAAAGGGCATCCCGTTCATGATTAGACCTCCAAAATCCAGTTAGCAAGTTACAATTGGTAGTTCACAAGACGTAAATAACTCGGGAGTACAAGTACCTAATCCTTTATCTAAATTAATCAAACACACCCAAATAATGAAACTTATGAAAGTATACAAACTACATTTATGAAGCAATTTGTATCTCTGATTAAACCATCATCCAAATGTTTAGCTGATAGAATCTTTATCCAGTAGCTACTTTCACTTGTAAATGAAATATATAATGCAAAACATCATGTATGAGAGAGCAAACTTTCTAACAATATATTCATTATCGATAGCAAAATAGAAGTAATGACACCAGAACTTTGTTCTACGTCATGACAGACCAAGCTACAGTTAGTTAAATTATGAGGATTATTTGATCCTTATCCTTCTTGGAAACTATTTTCTCGGGGACGACACTTGGCAAAAATCCAGGCATATACAACTTCTAATTTATGCAGCATATGAACTCATTTTGGGATCTATGATCATCATGTGACACGATGTTATCATAAGATTATAACTTTCTAAACAGGAGAGAAGGCGTGATAAAAAATTATGTCCGTCTTCCCTTTAGAAAAGTGTAAATGTTTCAAGAAATAAAAACTGAATTGATAAAAATCAAATATTAGCTGAATAATTTATTAATAATAGTTATAGAGAAATATTTATAGTATGGATTTGTTTAGATGAGGAAAAAGTATAGAATATGCATTTAGTGCAGCTGAATTGTCAGAAATTGCAATCAATCTTCAATACTTAATGACTCATAGAGAATTGTCTGAAGTCATGCTTTAAGTTATTAGGAGTTTGTTCAAGATCAATGGTGAACTATGTTGCATGGGTATGCAGGACACTCCTAATTTGTAAGAGGTTGGGTATGAGGACACGGCTATACTAATTTACATGATAATATTGTTTTTGCATTTGCATTTTTTGAGAATCGTAATTCATATAACATTTTTATGTTTCTTTCAGTATGTATGTTATAAACTCGAAAACAACTCATTTTTGAACTGGATATGGAAACAACACTCTAAATTCACAGTTCTTAATTGAGTATGTGCTGAAACAAACCCAACCTCTGTCCAACCAGTTTCAGAAAGTAGATCTGAAGTGTAGGACACGCGTGTTTGAAATGAAAAAGGTATTATATAATTGAGTACACGTCTAAATAAAGATATGCATATATTCAAGGAGAGTCTAAGGAGTGCCGGTGTCCAGTATGAGAAGTATCGGTTACGGGTACGGCTTCATGATAGAAGTGTGCTTGCTTATAGATGGCAAAGGAACATACATGTCTTAATCCTGCGGCCCATCATCGAGAGCATAAAAATCAAAACACTTTGGTTTCCTAATGGAACAGACTACAAAAGAAGAAACCAAAAGGACCAGAGTAAATTGAGGTGAACTAAGAAGAGCATATTCACAGCTAGATCCCTCTAAAAACTATCAACCTAGGAGGGGGGCAAGGGGACAAGGAGATCTGGAATACCAAGTTCTAAATAACATTGAACTACTTTGCATTCTTTTTCCCGTAGGGTGTCGAATCAGCAGAGTGTTTTCTCTTCCCTAAACGTTCTCCTCAAATTTTGGGAAGTGTCCAACAAATTCTAAATTGAAGTATGATACACATAAAGGTTTCAGAACTTTACCAAACCACTTTCAACTTCATGTAAACCTAATGACATAAACATGCAAGTTGAAGGGCAAGTCTGGCATTCTTTCGAAACTCAAAGATTAACTATCAATATGGAAATGCTACCTTCTCATTGCATTTTTTTTTTTTAAAAGCTTGAGGAATGAAAAGCAATTGCATCCACAGCTCTCCTAAATTTGCATCCAAGTCTAGTGTAGAGAATGACAGGAATGGAAGGTTGCATTCATTAATAAGCAAAAGGATCCAAATAATCTTAACATAGAATTCTGAATCATAGACAAGAACCCTAAAGATTAGCAGTATGCTGGGCTCACGAGGAAATTTTCTTTAAGATGATAAGACATATATGTTCTAACGCCATGCAGTTCGATGTCCAAATGTAATTGAAGGAATCAATTACGATGCACAACCAAAACTAAATCTCAATTGTGTAATCATTTGATGATCAAAAAAATAACAAGCTGAACTTCTGTTATATACCCATAAGTCCAATCTTAATCAATTTACCCTCAGTCGTTATAGAAGGCCGGGATAAAAGATTTAATTTTAGACCTAGGAAATGAAAGTCACTGCAAGTAATAAAAACGTTCAGAAGTCTGGGTAGCTAGCCAGAATGAGAAAAGGAGGAAATTAATGGGAATGAGATTTTCAAACAAGAAGCAGGAAAATTGGAAATTAACATTAGGGTAAAAAGAATAAAAATAGGTAAATAATATATAATGTGATGAGAAATTTACCTGAGGCTGAGAGACAAGAGCGTCCTCATCAACTTGAACTCGTGGGTTTTGGGGGCTCATCAGTGAAACAAAGGTTTTTTCTCCTAGGAATGCAAATGAGGAAACTGTTGTAGCTGACTGATCTTGCATTCTAATTAACCCACCCCCTCTTTTCAGGGTTATTGCGATATTAACCCCTCAAATCTTTTCATATTTTGAGATCACTCCCTCAAATCGTTGAAAATGCTATTTGGTCCCCGAATCATATAACATGTTTGAAACTAGTCCATCTGCTGCGGAATATACTTCTGTTAATCATGGTCAGGTTAGAGCTCCACTGATGGATGGATATTTACAAGGCTACTCTCAACTCACTCATTCGCTCCACCGAACTGTTAGCTCTCCCCTTTTTTTCTCGTTCTAATTCTTTGTTCATCTTCTGAGAATGGGGAACAAATCTCCCTCTATCGCCCACGAAATTAGGACTAAAATTCTTTTCTCTCACTCCAAATCTGGTTTGAATTTTTATTAAAATGGTACAGATACGATTCTATCGCCAAAATGTTCAAATTGAAGAAATATTCTCTCCAATTCAGAAAGATGCTAACTTGGGGACTAATTTCAAACAACTTAAATGGGTTGAAAGGCCTAATAGCAATTTCCATGATTTGGGGATTCTCAAGATAAGAAACATTTTGAAGGACTAACATCAAGACAACTATTTCATTATATACGTACACACACATGTATATATATCTTGTCCCTATTTATTTCATTTTCTCAATGAGTTGGCATGATTTCACGCGGGTGGAAAATGGTATGAGAGTTCTGTGTTAGTTTATTAATTGCTTTTGGCCATAGTTCCACTTTGAATGAATGGGTTTATAGCCCTCCTTTTATGCACCTCCACACATTACCGATGGTTTTGACACGCGCCAAATCCTCACGGGCTTTTAAACCCAGGTCAAAAGAGAGCTGGGCTTCTTGTCGCAATGAAAACTGACATCTACCAAACTTGTACAGATGCCCTATTCTAATGCAAATCTTGTACAGATTATTATTGTTTGATCTCTGGATTGTAGATATCAAAACTGGGGATCGTCGGTCCCTGCCGAAGCCTTAAAATGCGAAGTGTAAAAGAGTTGCCAAGAAAGACCAAGGCCACTTAACATATTCTTTAGGAACCAAGAGGGGCAGAGGTTGATTTAGGGTGCTTTTGGCAACTCTTTAAAATGGGGTCATGTTTAAACATGTCCTCATTTTAAGAAGATTTTTTTTTTGGGACCACCTCCCCGCTTGCAAAACAAAACCAGTTTGAGAGAGGGCTAGAATTAATCCTAGCGCAATTTGGGAGTAGTTGCTAAGCGCACCCGATCCAATTGCACCCTTAAAAATTTATAAATTACATATAAGTTATTAAAATATTTACAATATGCTCTCCATAAATTTTAAAAATTATATCCCAATCTATCTAAAAATACTAAATAAGTATTAGTAACAAATTGAATTACCTCATTTGAAGCCTATCGAGTGCGTTTCTATTCAATACTATAGTTTTATAATATTGTATTTTTATTTTCAGGTAAATATATATTTGTTCTCCCCCGGTCACCGACCCAAAAAGAAAAAAAATTGGTGTTCAGACTGTCAAATAATTAATAATATGGTTTTTTTTAAATTTGGTGTTTGTCTTTTCTCTATCTCTTTGTACTTTCTTTTTTTCTCTGTAGCCATAAGTCAAACTTTCATTACTATTCTATCGTAATCAAATAATAAAGTTGTTCGCGGTAAAAGTTGGGATGATTGTCATTGATTTGAACTGCTACAAACTTCACGCCGTAAACAAATTCAAAGAGAAATATCGCTTTTATTTTAAGGCTTACAATGAAAATCAAAAGACTACAACTTTTATCCTTTTGAACAAACACGAGGATCTCTGTTATATCGAGGTCCCTGCGTCGGTTCTTTGCTTGTCTTAGGGACTTTTGTGTCCGTGGACCATAATTCCAATCTGGTGTAAGTTGCGGCTCGGACGTCACGAGGGGCTCGTTTCCGCGAAGGAAGCGGCGCTGAGGGGATCACACTCACGAAGGAGAGGATCGCCGGGGATCACACTCACGAAGGAGAGGATCACGAGCGGTGAGATCTACTAGGAGAAATCACGCTATCCCCGAGATTAAGACGAAGCTTAACCTAGAGGGTATCAGTAGTTCGACCAATTCGGTTACCTTTCGCTTGTAGATCTCGATGCACACCTTTTTCATTGTTGCTTTCGGGACCGATGTGATTACTCATAAATCTCGAAGAATTCTTCAAGTCCGAGCTCTTCCAAATCCCCAAGAATCCAAGCCTCCTAAGCCCCCGAAATCCAAGACCGGACCTCTCTCGAAGATGACACCCCCTATTTATACAATGGAGGGTGTCTGACCCATGGTGGCTCGGCCCGCCAGCCGACCACCTCATAAGTTGGCCAGGTGGCTCGACCAAAGTGGCGAACCACCTTGGCCATTTTGGCCGAGGTTTGGCAGCGGCGCTATCTTGCGGCGTTTTCCCGTTGGCGTCGTTTCTCGTCGATTCTTCGTCGATTCTTCGCCGATTCTTTCGGTCTTCCGGCTTAGTTTTGTTCGGTAAGGTCGCCGTTGTGTTTGAGTCCGTGTCCGATCAACTTTCGAGCTTAAGCGGCGTTTGCATTGACGGACTGGCACGGTTGATTCCGCCTCGTCAACGTTTGAGTTTAGTCAACTCGCACGCCGTTTCATTGGCTCGACGCTTTGCCGACTCACTTTATGCGCCGTCGACTCGCTCTACGCGTTTTGTGGCGTGTCGTTTTCGCGGCGTCGGTTTGTCGAATGGATCGTTAGTTGCCAACCCACCGCCACGAAGTTTCGTTCGCATCGATAAGCAATTTTTATGCCTACAAAAGTTAGTAAATAAGAAATAAGTTTACTTTTATTGATAAACTAAAAGCAGAAATGCATTAAAAAAACAAGTGATTGAGGAAATATGGACATCAAAATCAACACCAAAAAGAATAAATTTGCTTGTAAATATAAACACCAAAATCCCATGCTATTGTAAATAGATCCGTTCGAAACTATTTTCCAAAAAAAAAATGTTTTTAGTAATTCCTCGTATGATATTGTTTTCACTAACCCCGGTTTACAAGAAGAAATGTGGGGATAATTAACAGAAACTTTTGAAGTTTCTAAATTCAAACTTCATAAACAATTTAGCAAACAACCATATGTAAATATGTAATCTTGTTAATAGATCCTGTATTTAGCTTGCACGATGGGAAAGCCAGATTGAATTAATTCTTTTTATGGATTTTGGCCTATCACAGCTAATCCATCCTCGTTACATAATTAGATCCGATCAATATAACGAAATAAATCTAAGGAGCTTTTCTTCTGGTTCTGCCCCTTTTAGTTGAACTCTTGTCAGATTTTCATTTAAAGTTTAGAAGGAGAATATATATGCTGAATTTTCAAAACGGATATACATCTAGAAAGAAATAGCAATCTTTTACCATGTAATTGTAAGTATACACCAGCCATACAAAACCGTACATGATCATGTTTTTTTTTTAATCTTACGCTTAAGTCATAACACTATCCGAGAGGAAATTTGCCAGGGAAATTCCCCACTTCCGAGACCTAAAGGAGTTAATGAGAGGTTGACACGTGGGGTTCGGGATCAAAGCATAGAAACAGAAATAGAAATAGGGCCCTACAATCTAAGTACAATTAACATCTTGTCTTTTAAGGCTTTTAAACTAATTTAAAGCTTTGTTAAGATGAAGAAAGTATCAAGTAGAGACAGTTCATAGCATTAAATATGCATCCAAAGGATATTAACCACTGAATTTAAGCACAATTTTTAAAATTTAATGATCTAATGATTGAAATTATTTGAATGGACATTTAATATCATGGACTCGAATAGTGTTTGACACTTTTTCGTAAAGATGTGGTTAGACCTTTCATGTTAATTGTCTACTCAACATGTTATTGCTTTCAGGGAGCTAGCAATTTGCCATGGGCCTCGATTGTGGGCCAGAATCAGACAATCTGTGCCTGGCCCTTGATAGGCTTAACATTTTAGTTTATTATATAAAAAAATCAAGATTAATTAAAAAAGATACACACGCTGGTAGACACCAATAACGACCAATCAACCTTGCCCAGCTTATTCCAGAGGTGCTGTGTTGTGGTGCGGTCCCCACCCTGCGTGCACCTCATCTCATTGCAAAAAGAGAAATGCTACTTAATATTATATAAACAAGCGAGAACATATGAGCTTAAGTTCATGTGAATGAATAATAGTCTTGAACTTTTATCCACTCATCTTGTCTTAAGATTTGTGATGCATAAATCTCAAAGTGGGCTTTATATCTTTCACGGATCCCAAAGCAAGATGATTAGTTAGAAAAATTAGTGCACCACTATTCATTATGAACTTAAGTTCATAGGAGCCTTGCTCTATATAAACATTCATATATATATTAATATCTTATTTAAATTTCAGATGGTCGTTTCTCTGCTAAATCTGCGTGGAAATTTCTTAGAAAGAAGCACTCCATTTTGTCTTGGGAAGAATATATTTGCCTCCTAAAATTACAATTTGCTTACGGTAACAGGCATATGCAAGGGGACAATCGATCATTTATTAATTAGTTTCAAGTGAGTGAGCTAAGCCTCTCTGGAATTGGCTATATAACTTTAACTTTCGGCTTTCAGCTAAGGGTGTCGGAGTCTATTCAAAAAAAAAAAAAAAAAAAATTCCTTAATCTCTATGATTTTCTAGTTATTCTACTTCCCGGCATTTTATGTTGGGAAGCTTGGCTCGAAAGAAATAGGAGAATCTTTGATGGAAAGTTGAAAACTTCTGTGTGAGGATGGGCGAAAGACCTGGTCGGGATTTTTTTTCCTCCGAACTCCCCTTGTTCTATTGTCGAAAATGAGGCTCTCGCTACTTTATAGTGAAGGAGACTGTTTTTTTGTACTGAAGTTATTTTAGTAAAGTGGAATAAGCCGCTAAAATTTCCATACATACTTAAAATAGATGGGTCATATTCGTTCGAGGCGGCAGGGGCTTTCTATTTTGGTATTGGAACGAATTTTTGGGCTAAGCTAATGGCTCTTAAAGTTTATTATGTAGAAATCACGGTATTGAAGCTGTAGAGATTGGTTGTAATTCTCAAATACTGGTTGATATGTTGAAAGAAAGAAAAAACCCTCTCTTGCGCAATGGAAATACAGAAGTATATGGTCAGAAGTTCCGGCCTAATCTTTTATCTGAGTTGGTACTATTCTATTTCTCATATTTTTCTCGAAACAAATAATATGGCAGATAGATTAGCAGCTCATGATTCGAGAAATGATAGAGTGGGCATTTTTGATGATGAGCTAAACATGCCTTTATATGTTAAAGTTGCTCTTTTGGATGATTTATTTACTCGGTCTCCAACAATTAGAAAGAGGGTCAAGATTATTCGGCATTAGTTTTTTTTTTTTTCGTTTTAGTCAAGGTATTGGAGTAAGGCTGCACGTCCCCCCTCTTTGCTTTATAAGGATATTCAGGTCTTACTATTAATAATATTTTTAGGTCTAGCGGGGGAAATGCGATAAAGTTCCGGTTTAAAAAAAAGGGTGTCACTTTCATGCTAGAATATTGTTTATGTTTGCTAAGCCAATCACCATCTAGTGTTATTTTTAAAACAAAATATATACCAAACAGATTATTTCTTCTTTATGTTATTGTTAAATGTAGTGGTTAGGCTATCTTGATTTGTTTTATTTTAGTCACACACCGCTTAGAATTATAGAACTTCTCTCCTTATTCTTGTATTTAAACACTTCAATGCACTAAATAATATAATCAACTTCTCTAAAATTTCTCAATGCTTATCAGAGTATCAGAGCCGTCTTCTTTCATCTTAGAGAAACATCTTCTTCCTTCTCCTCGATCCAAGGGTCGCGGAGGGGGTTTCTTTATGTTTCCCCTCAGTGGCTTCGCTATTGTACTCGACCTCGACAACCAAGCTAGCCATCAATATTGTCGGCCCTCATCACCGGCAGCCTCAACTCTATTTCGAAATCATCGGCAATACCTAGCGTCATGCCAAAGCAACCCACGTTAGGCGGCATTTGCACCATCGGCAGCCCACCACCGCTTAACGAAGACCTGCGGCGTTCACCCCACCAGTCACGTGCTCATCAATGCTCACGAGATCTAACTGCAGATAGCCTACTGTCAACGCTACACGTCACCACATGTGAGATCCCACCTAAAACCACCGTCAACACCTCCATCGCAATCACCGCTGCCTTCATACCACTAGCACCAGCCTTACCCCCCGACCAGCAAAAAATCTCACCCAACCCCCATCTCACGCAGCCATCCCATACACCCTGCAGCAGCAGCCACAGTCCATCACAAAGCACATTGCCTGTTTGTATTTAATGCCTCCCTCAACCAACCCTCACAGCCAATGCTTGCAACAAACACCCCACAAAAACAACCACACTGACAACTTGGCCACCGCCGACAACACTCAGGAGCCGTCACACCACCAGCATTGAGGAAACACCTTCTTCCACCACCAGCATCGTCAACCTCCGCCTGTTGCAAACAACAACCACCCACTGACCATTGTGACTGCTAAGTGTTCGATAGAATGCCAGTGAGAACCGCCAGCATCACCAATTGTTGCCTAGCATCAACCTGCCACTTCCACCGTGTAGACCCCCACACACGCCCTCTGCTTGGCTCCCCATCATCGCCATCAGCAAGCACAAACCCACCTGCTACCATCGCTGCTACCTACCGCTCACCGCGCAACTACGGATCATCAACATCACGTTGTCGTTGCAAACCCGACATCGCATGCAACCACTGCTTTCGCCCATCTCCGTTGGCTGCCGACGACAACCACAATCATCCTCACCTTTGATCGCCGACCTCTTCTCTATCCAAGCTCTCACCAGACAGCCACGCCCTCACCGACTCTGTCCAAGCTCTTACCGGACATAGCACCGCAACATCTCGTAGCCGCAATCAAATCATCATGCACACTCCTTCTCAGCAAATTGTCTATGGTACTCAAACACAGTTTGAGAGGGGATGTTAAATGTAGTAGTTAAGCTATCTTGTTTTATTTTATTTTAGGTCTCACATCGCTTAGAATTCTATAACCTCTCTTATTGTTCTTGTATTTAAACATTTCAATACAGTGAATAATATAATCAAGTTCAATGTAGTGAATAATATAATAAAATTTTATCAAATCTCTATCCTTATTAGTGATAACCCAGATTAAAAATAATAATAAAATAATAAAAATAAAAATAGAATTGGCATACCCTCCTTATGAATTTTTGTACTTGACGCTAGCCTTGTCCTGGCATCGCATTAGATTCTACGAGTCGCTCCTCTTCTGTCTTTATGTTTTGAAGAAAAATATTTCAAACAATCTCTTTTTTATTTTTTATTTTTTTTGAATTCTTTCTTGCATCATTTGTTTCTCAGTGTTTTCAGAAGCACTAATTAATAACACCTGTATTGATGCTACTATGTATAGTTTGCCAGGTGTAGCTCTGATCTGAATTTAGTTGATCATTTGAATTCGAACGCTTAACCGTTGACTTTTTCTATCCGTTAATGTTTTGAATTCTTTAAGTTGTAGCTCAAAACATATAGTTAGAATAGTTCTTACTTGAAATTGTTTATATACAACTAAATATACGTTGTTTGTGGATCCATACATAGAGAATACATATCACTAGAATCCATAATGGGATGCCAGCATAACACCCCCAAGAGTGGGCAGGGGTCTAGGGGCAATGCTCGATGAAAATTATTTTAATTTATTATTATACGGTGAGGATGTTTTGTATTTTTCATTCTTATAGACAAACATCATATTTATAAATATGTATTTTCTATCGCCTATTATTTTTGGATCTACAAGAAAGAGAAAGTAGAAACGGCAAGAAAGTGAGATTAGAAATTGAGAGATTGATAGTATTTTATTGATTAGTGTTAGAATTAATATAAAACTATAATCCTCGATCCGCACCATAACTTCGGAGTTTTGTGTAATGATTAGAGAAACTAAATTTAAGATGGTATCGAGCAACCTGTGTTCAAATCCCACCGCCACCTAATTTTAAGCGGATTTTCTAAAACCGACACCGCCGCGGAGTCCGTGTTTCACCATAAAAGGGTCGTCATGAAAAGTAGACTTGTTATTCATTGCTCGCTTGAACTTGTTTACGCCTTCGCTGGCCTACAACAAAATTTCAAACAAAGGAAATGCCTTTATTTTAGGCGCATAATGAAAACAAAATTACAACTTCTTCCTTTTGTGAACAAACACGAGGATCTCTATTTTACGGGATCCTCGCTATGCGGGTTCTTTGCCCGTGTCGGACTTTTGTTCGTCCGTGGACTACCGCGCAATTCGTGATCCGTGGAAACCCGGGTTCTAGAACTACGACGCAGGTGGGCTCGCTTCACGAGGGAAACGGTTACCGAGGGATCGTGACTCACGGCGAGAGGATCGCCTTCGGGATCACACTCACGAAGGAGAGGATCGCCGAGCGGGTGAGATCTACTAGGAGAAATCCAGCGGACATGCCGACCAGGTTAAACACCTGCGTTTGTAGATCGGCGTGTTGCCGGTGTTGAGCTGTCGCGTCGGCGGCTCGTGGATCTCGCGAGGGCTCTCTCAAGAATATCGAAGATCCATCTCTCAAAATCCACCAGGAATCGAAAGCACCCCCAACTATTTATAGGAAAACAATAGAGGGGCTTTTCGGCGGCCGGACACCATTGGTGTCCGCCTTGCCGACACCAATGGTGTCCGCCTTTGGTCGACACCAAACGGTGTCCGGTTTCGCCGGACGCCGCTTTGGCTTCTGGTTTGGTTTTCGAACTTTCGCGGACGCTCGCTCCGCTCTTGTCGCCGCTCTAAGTCCGTGCTTGGTTCTCTTTGATCGGTTTCATCCCGCCAACGGTTTAAGTGACGATCGGTCAATGTTCAACCGATCTCGCCGACGCTCAATCCGATCGATCTCTTTAAAGCTTCGCTTGTTGGATTCATTCCATAACACGTAACCTCATTGATTCGATGCAGCGTTGCTGACCCACTTTGTGTGTTCGCCAATTTGCTTTATGCGGCGCCGATTTTGTCGAATAGTTCTTACTTGAAATTGTTTATATACAACTAAATATACGTTGTTTGTGGATCCATACATAGAGAATACATATCACTAGAATCCATAATGGGATGCCAGCATAACACCCCCAAGAGTGGGCAGGGTCTAGGGCAATGCTCGATGAAAATTATTTTAATTTATTATTATACGGTGAGGATGTTTTGTATTTTTCATTCTTATAGACAAACATCATATTTATAAATATGTATTTTCTATCGCCTATTATTTTTGGATCTACAAGAAAGAGAAAGTAGAAACGGCAAGAAAGTGAGATTAGAAATTGAGAGATTGATCTGTAGTATTTTATTGATTAGTGTTAGAATTAATATAAAACTATAATCCTCGATCCGCACCATAACTTCGGAGTTTTTGTGTAATGATTAGAGAAACTAAATTTAAGATGGTATCGAGCAACCTGTGTTCAAATCCCACCGCCACTAATTTTAAGCGGATTTTCTAAAACCGACACCGCCAGGAGTCCGTGTTTCACATAAAAAGGGTCGCTCATGAAAAGTAGACTTGTTATTCATTGCTCGCTTGAACTTGTTTACGCCTTCGCTGCCTACAACAAAATTTCAAACAAAGGAAATGCCTTTATTTTAGGCGCATAATGAAAACAAAATTACAACTTCTTCCTTTTGTGAACAAACACGAGGATCTCTATTTTACGGATCCTCGCTATGCGGTTCTTTGCCTCGTCGGACTTTTGTTCGTCCGTGGACTACCGCGCATTGATCCGTGGAAACCCTGTTCTAGAACTACGACGCAGGTGGCTCGCTTCACGAGGGAAACGGTTACCGAGGGGATCGTGACTCACGAAGGAGAGGATCGCCTTCGGGATCACACTCACGAAGGAGAGGATCGCCGAGCGTGAGATCTACTAGGAGAAATCACAATACTGACCAGAGTCGACCCGAAGTTCGCTTACCTCGCGGTTTGTAGATCCGACGCGGTTCGCCGTTCGAACCGTAAGGCCGACGCTGTGGATCTCGCGAGGGCTCTCAAGAATATCGAAGATCCATCTCTCAAAAATCCACCAGGAATCGAAAGCACCCCCAACTATTTATAGGAAAACAATAGAGGGGTTTTTCTGGCCGGACACCATTGGTGTCCGCCTTGGCGGACATCAATGGTGTCCGGCTTTTGTCGACACCAAACGGTGTCCGGTTTCACGGACGCCGCTTTGGCTTCTGGTTTGGTTTTCGAACTTTTCTCGGACGCTCGCTCCGCTCTTGTCGCCGCGCTCTAAGTCCTGTTGGTTCTCTTTGATCGGTTTCATCCCGCCAACGGTTTAAGGACGATCGGTCAATGTTCAACCGATCTCGCCGACGCTCAATCCGATCGATCTCTTTAAAGCTTCGCTTGTTGGATTCATTCCATAACACGTAACCTCATTGATTCAGACGTTGCTGACCCACTTTGTGTGTTCGCCAATTTGCTTTATGCGGCGCCGATTTTGTCGAATGGGTTGTTGGTTGTTAACCCATCGCCACGAGTTTCGCTCGCACCGATAAGCAATTTTAACGCCTACAGATACCCCTCCAAAGCGCCTCGCCTCGATTCTTGATGAGTCCGGGATGCTTTGACATGATGAGCCCTTCACCCTTCAATCGGTGTGATGGGACTTGTGAATGACCTTGGCGCTCAATCTCTCCACTCTTTCAGCCTTTCCAGGCTTTGTAGGATTGCCGGGTTAGTACTGCATCGCATTTTTGTCCGACCGTCGCCGAGATCTTGACCAGAGGTCGGTAGATGAATTCCTTTCGAGGTTAACTCCGTATTTGATTCCTCCAATTCTCGTGTTCTCCGCTGCTTTGTAGGATACTGGATGTTACTTGCCGCATTTATTGCTTGACCGTTGTTGGAATTTCAACCGTAGCTAATTGAGTTTATTTGATGTTGACTCGCCGGTGGATTGTCGCCCAATTGACCATCGAGATTCCTCCGCTGATCGGGAATCCTCACCGCGACGCTAGTGGGCTTGAACCATATAGGTTTTAGCCTTCAATCGGCAAATGCCACGCTGATCGGGCGTGACGATCTTACGTGGATTCAACCGCTGATCGCTGAATCCTTCAGCGACGCTGTTGGTTGGCATCGCTATCAGATACTCCTGGAGTGCATTCATCCACGATGGGAGGTATTCTTCCCGGATTTGTTCCAGTCCCCAATTGTCGATTGGTAGGCCTCGGCGACGCATCTAATCGGCACCGATATAGTGGGGAGTTCTTTCCGTAGAACGCTTGTTCGGCGCCTATATAAGTCTCTAATTTATTAACTTTTCCACAGCGGAGGAAATTGAGGATTATCGAGTTATCCTTAAGAATATGGTAGTATTCTCCAGAACTTCTCGCTAAATTGGGAAATAGTTTATACTCATAATCCTAGTTGAGTAGGATTAGCGACGCTGATTGGCGCCGATGCGATCCGTATGATCGAAGTTATCCTAAGAATATTTTTGTGAAAATACTCTTCCTGAACTTCTCAAAAATTAGGAAACAGCTTTATACCGTAATCCTAGTTGGAGTAGGATTGGGCGACGCGTTTGATTGGCGTCGATGGGCCTTCGCAAGGTGTTATTCTGCGGAATAAATCTTCAGAATCTTTCCAAATATAGCGGAGGGTAGGAGCCAATCAACGGACTGATTTGGCACTTATTTTGACATCCGGATAAGGTTCCATTAGGACTCCTAATCGGGGCTGATTAGAGTTCTAATTAGAATTGGTTTGGGCCCATTAGAGTTGTTATAAATACCCATACCCTCCTATTCTTTTCCTCTACCCCGGCTGCCTCTGTTCTCTCTCTTGTTTTCATCTCGCTTCGCCGTCTTATCTTCCTCGATCAACAAGGTATGCACACGAGTTTTACAAGATCTTTTCATCTTTTTCCTCTCTCTCTTTTTTTCTTCTCTTTTTTTTGTTGTTGGTGTATGCATGCACGGAGGAGAGGAATCGCCTAGGGCGTTTGCTGGCGCTGAGGGCGCCGGCGACGGCTAACGCCAGCGCTCGGTGGCGACCGAGTTCGGCTGGCTGGCGCTGGTCGCGACCGAAGCGCCGTCATTGGCGCTCGGTCGCGCCGAAGCGCTCGTGCCGGGCGGGCTTGGTTGTTCGGCTGTTGTGTCGGACTACGCCGTCCGTTATGCCCTGGCCGGGCTAATGAGCCGCGACTGACCAAACGGAGCTCCCGCTGTTATACTCGCTGATCTTTTAGCCATGTATTTGACTTTTCGCCGTGTTTTTGCGCTTTCGATGTCGCCGGAAGATCACGCCCGAGGAGCCGACCGCCTACTCCGCCTCGCGGATGACGCGCCACCATCATTCGCTGGTGAGGTTTTCATGTTAAATTGCTCATTCACAACTTGTATTTGTAAATTGCACGGCCTTGATTCCTCCTTCGTGGGGAACGACGCCCATATAGCCTCGATTTCTCCTTTGTGAGAATCGACGCTCGCACAGCCTTGTGAATGCACGCCTCCTTCTTTCGGTGGTGCGCCAGCGTCATCATATTCTCGTACATATATGCGTTGTATCCCCGCTTCGTTCTCCTTTGTGAGGCGATTGGGAAGAGCCGAGATTCTCCTTCGTGAGGATTGAGGCTTCAAAGATCACCCATCTTTAACGGGAGCGATTTTATACCGCATTCTTATTTCAGAGAACGGATATATATTGTCGCTTTGTTTATGCGACTATATTTATCGCTCTCCCGTATTCGCACGTGAAATCGCTGCACTCCATTATAAGGTCGCGGACTCAATCTCATGGGTTTCTAAGAAGGGTTCTACGCCTTTATACGCTTCCTTTTTCAAGATATTCCTCCTAAATGATCTGTTAACCCTTTGTTCTCTTGTGGTAGGCGGATGCTCCGATGATTATTCGTCTACTTCGAAGGCTCCCAATGTCAAGTCTCGATTCTTAAGGTCATCCGGGAGAAGGCCTTTCTCCACCGAGGAAGCGAACCGCAATGAGGCTTAACACCCGCATGAAGAAACCCGCTAAGCCCGAGCCTACTATCATAATTTCGATGACGAGTTTGAGGGATCGCCCATCATCCGCTTCCACCGCCTTGCAGCCTCTTTGGTCAAACCGATTTTCCGACCCTTCGAGTATAGGGCGGTGGAGGCCCTGTGTTAATCTTGACGACCACTTCCACGAATTCAACCTATCGCCGAGATTGCCCCGCCAAAAATCGCTGCCTCGACTCGCTCCGCGGATGGGTCTCCTTCTACCGTTGGAGAATGGTTTGAAACAGCGATCTCTATTATCGAGGTTAGATGGGCTTAATTTTATGGTCTTCGCCCATTCATATTGAGTATCTTGGAGGAAATTCAGCGTGTTGGTGGCCCTCGCCTAGTTAATCATTGTGAGCAAAAGCTCACTAGTCGGCTAACTCTTGCGCATCGTGTGGAGGATTTAGCCTTTTGAATCATGCGATGAGGTGATACGACTCATCGACGGCTCTGATCAAGGCTTCGTGAACGCCAGCGAGAGGAAAATATCGAGCAAGAGATCATTTTTCGAACTCATATGAGCGACATTGCCGCTGCGCCAGAAGATAAACTTGTACCACACCCATGTCGAACGCATGTGAATCGACTGCTCAAGGGAGAAGACGCTGAAGAATTTCACGCGTGAGTGCACCAGAGTCCAGGATGTCACTGAACGTGAGAAGCAAGTCCTCGAGGCGATGCGTCGGGAACATGCGGCTGCTATTGCCGCGAACTCTGAAGAGGAACTTGAGAAGGAAGCCAAGGCTCGGGTTCGAGCGATCCAGAGGAAAAATTAGCCGCCAAGGTCGACCTTGCTTCCTTCACATTACCGATTGCGCCAATGAAGTCGATGTCTTTGCGAGACTTTTACGTTCTCTTTGTTCACCGTGTCGTTACGATTTTTATTTAGATGTATTATCATAACTTTGCTTGAATCAATTGTCTCGACAATTGTAGCTCCTTCTATATTTGCTTCAAATGAATAAGATCCATCCCTTTCACTATTTATTATGATTCTTTTACTTAAATAAATAATTAACCATAATACTTATAGGATTTTGGCAAACCCTCACTCAACGGGTTTGATTAGCCTTTACCAACCACCGCTTGAGTTGGGCTAGCGCATGGATTATCGTGATCCGCTCCGACGTGACGTTGTGCTAAAAGAATGAAACTCTTCTAGACTCGCTATGATATTGAATACATAGGTTCTGACTCTTTTACCGCAAGAGACCACCCGGCAACGCTGTGTTACACGACTCGCCCCTTCTTAGGCTTCGGACTAAAATACCCTTAATCGAACTCGTGTCTTCTTCAATCGGAGAAAGACTAAACCGCAACGCTGTGAGGCGTTGGCTTTATCCCTTCTTAGGCTCGATAAAATACCCCGTAATCAAATTTCGTGTCTTCTTCAATCGGAGAAAGACTAAACCGCAACGCGTGAGGCGCTGACTTTAGGGTTATTGGCCAACCCCACCCTCAACGTTTGATGCGCATATATTTATCGTTCTCCCGTATTCGACGGGTGAAATCGCTGCACTCCATTATAAGGTCGTGACTCAATCTCATGGGTTTCTAAGAAGGGTTCTAGCCTTTATATCGCTTCCTTTTTCAAGATATTCCTCCTAAATGATCCGTTAACCCTTTGTTCTCTTGTGGTAGCGGATTCCGCGATTATTCGTCTACTCAGGCTCCCAATGTCAAGTCTCGATTCTTAAGGTCATCCCGAGAAGGCCTTTCTCCACCGAGGAAGCGAACCGCAGCCGAGGCTTAACACCATGAAGAAACCCGGCTCGAGCCTACTATCATAATTTCTGATGACGAGTTTGAGGGATCGCTTCCATCATCCGCTTCCACCGCCTTTGTACTCTCTGGTCAAACCGATTTTCCGACCCTTCGAGTATAGGGCGGGTGGAGGCCCTGTGTTAATCTTGACGGACCACTTCCACGAATTCAACCTATCGCCGAGATTGCCCCGCCAAAAATCTCCTTCCCGACCCTACCGGATGGGTCTCCTTCTACCGTTGGAGAATGGTTTGAAACAGCGATCTCTATTATCGAGGTTAGATGGGCTTAATTTTATGGTCTTCGCCCATTCATATTGAGTATCTTGGAGGAAATTCAGCGTGTTGGTGGCCCTCGCCTAGTTAATCATTGTGAGCAAAGCTCACTAGCCGGCTAACTCTTGCGCATCGTGTGGAGGATTTAGCCTTTTGAATCATGCGATGAGGTGATACGACTCATCGACGGCTCGATCAAGGCTGAACGCCGCTTTCGCGAGAGGAAAATATCGAGCAAGAGATCATTTTTCGAACTCATATGAGCGCCGCCGCCAGTGCCGCAGAAGATAAACTTGTACCACACCCATGTCGAACGCATGTGAATCGACTGCTCAAGGGAGAAGACGTTGAAGAATTTCACGCGTGAGTGCACCAGAGTCCGTGATGTCACCGAACGCGGAGAAGCAAGTCCTCGAGGCGATGCCGGGAACATGCGGCCGCTATTGCCGCTAACTCAAGAGGAACTTGAGAAGGAAGCCAAGGCTCGGGTTCGAGCGATCCAGAGGAAAAATTAGCCGCCAAGGTCGACCTTGCTTCCTTCACATTACCGATTGCGCCAATGAAGTCTCGATGTGGCGTAGACTTTTCGTTTCTTTGTTCACCGTGTCGCTATTTATTTTTATTTAGATGTATTATCATAACTTTGCTTGAATCAATTGTCTCGACAATTGTAGCTCCTTCTATATTTGCTTCAAATGAATAAGATCCATCCCTTTCACTATTTATTATGATTCTTTACTTCGCCGTAAATAATTAACCATAATACTTATAGGATTTTGGCAAACCCTCACTCAACGGGTTTGATTAGCCTTTACCAACCACCGCTTGAGTTGGGCTAGCGTGCGGATTATCGTGATCCGCTCCGCGACGGACGTTGTGCTAAAAGAATGAAACTCTTCTAGACTCGCTATGATATTGAATACATAGGCTTCAGACTTTTACGGGCAAGAGACCACCCGCAACGCTGTGTTACATGTGACTCGCCCCTTCTTAGGCTTCGGGACTAAAATACCCTTAATCGAACTCGTGTCTTCTTCAATCGGAAAGACTAAACCGCAACGCGGTGAGGCGTTGGCTTTATCCCTTCTTAGGCTTCGGGATAAAATACCCCAGAATCAAACTCTGGTGTCTTCTTCAATCGGAGAAAGACTAAACCGGCAACGCGTGTGAGGCGTTGACTTTAGGGTTATTGGCCAACCCCCAGCCCTCAACGGGTTTGATGAGCCTTTACCAACTACCGTTTGAGTTGGGCTAGCATGTAGATTATCTAAACCGTTCCACACACAACGCTGTGCTAAAAGAATGAAACTCTTCTAGACTTACCGCTACGATGTTGAATACGAGGCTTCGCCTTTTATCACGGAATAGACTACCCGCAACGCTGCGGTGAGGCGTTGGCTTTATCCCTTCTTAGGCTTCGGATAAAATGCCCCGTAATCGAACTCGTGTCTTCTTCAATCGGAAAGACTAAACCGCAACGCTGCGTGAGGCGTTGGCTTTATCCCTTCTTAGGCTTCGGATAAAATGCCCCGTAATCGAACTCCGTGTCTTCTTCAATCGGAGAAAGACTAAACCGCAACGCTGCGTGAGGCGTTGGCTTTATCCCTTCTTAGGCCGGATAAAATACCCCAAGATGAATCTTGGCCCCTTCTTTTGACCGGAGAAGGGTTGAACCGGATTAAGATTGATTGGGGTGGGAAAGGAAGAATGTATTCTATTTCCCGAATGTGGAGAGGAAGGAGGATCTTGTCTCCTATCTCCGGATGAGGGATGAACAAGAGAGGAATGTTTTGTATCCTATCTCTTGCTTCTGGAGAGGAAGAATGTATTCTATCTCCGGGTGTTTATGGATGAACAAGAGAGGAAGGTTTTGTATCCTATCTCTTGCCGATGGAGAGGAAGGAGGATCTTGTCTCCTATCTCCGGGCGTTTGGAAAGGAAGGATTTTTGTCCTGTTTCCAGTGAAAGAAACTGAAAGTGGGATCTCCACTTCGAGAATCCTGAAAGGCGAAACTAAGAGCGGGATCTCCACTCTAAGAATCTAAAACAAGAGAGGAAGAATGTATTCTATCTCTTGCTTCTGAAGAGGAAGGATGTGTCCTATCTCCAGGTGAATATGGGAAAGGAAGAATGTATTCTATTTCCCGATGAGAAACTAAGAGCGGGGTCTCCACTCTGAGAATCTTTGGAAGGGTACGGATAGCTTTCGCTTTTATAGGATTGCTAACCAGAATTTGAAAGTGGACCTCTCGTTCGCGGCAGGAATCGAGAGGGGATTTTGCTGGTAGTTGGACCAGAGAGGTTTTTAGTGGGCCCACCGTCAATGAATTTGATCGGTGAGAGAATTTTGGAGGAAAACACAACAACTTAGGGTTATCCTCATGAAAATGAGTGAGATATTCTCTGAGGAACTTCCCATCAAAATGGGTTATCCTGAATGTATTAAGGATAATACTTTTTCAGAAACTTCCCATTTATCGGCATTAATTGCCGGTCGCCATTCTGTGTGATAAGGCGATATGCACCGTTTGAATAGACTGTGTCTATTACAAACGGTCCTTCCCATTTGGGTTCGAATTTACCTTTCTTTTTAGAGGTGAGGATTATCGGCCGTCGAGCAGCGAGGACGAGATCTCCCTCCTTAAAGGTTCTCTGTCGAACTTTCTTGTTGAAAGCCCTCGACATTCTAGCTTGATAGAACTCAATGCATTGTTGAGCCTCCAAGCGCTTCTCATCTAACATCTCAAGCTCTTCGAGACGTTTCTGATGTTGTTCTTCGGTCGTCATCTCTGTTGAAAGGGCGATGCGAAGTGACGGAATCTGGATTTCCAACGGGAGAATTGCTTCACACCCGTAGACCAGAGAGTACGGGGTAGCTCCTGTCGGCGTACGTACCGTTGTGCGATATGCCCAGAGTGCTTCTCCGAGTTTATCGTCCCAGTCTCTTCTGCTATTCGACAAAATCTTGATGATCGTCTTGTTGAACGCCTCGCTAACCCATTCGCAGGGATTATAGGCGCCGACGGCACATCTTGTATCTTGAATTTCTCGCAAAACCTGATGAAGGAATTGCCGATGAACCGACCGTTGTCATGCACGATCCGTCTTGGGACACCGTGTCGCTAGATGACATGGTGTTTGATAAACTTGATGACGGCACTTTACTTCCTTTAGCGGGATTGGTTTCCACTTGGAGAAATAGTCGGTGATTTGAATACGTGAAGCCGTCTTTATCAGGAATAGACTACCCGAAGCAGCGTGTGGCGTTGGCTTTATCCCTTCTTAGGCTTCGGATAAAATGCCCCAATCGAACTCGTGTCTTCTTCAATCGGAGAAAGACTAAACCGACAGCAGCGTGTGAAGCGTTGGCTTTATCCCTTCTTAGGCTTCGGATAAAATGCCCTGAATCGAACTCGTGTCTTCTTCAATCGGAGAAAGACTAAACCGCAAGCGGCGTGTGAGGCGTTGGCTTTATCCCTTCTTAGGCTTCGGATAAAATACCCCAAGATGAATCTTGGCCCTTCTTTGACCGGAGAAGGGTTGAACCGATTAAGATTGATTGGGGTGGGAAAGGAAGAATGTATTCTATTTCCGAATGTGGAGAGGAAGGAGGATCTTGTCTCCTATCTCCTGATGAGGGATGAACAAGAGAGGAATGTTTTGTATCCTATCTCTTGCTTCGAGAGGAAGAATGTATTCTATCTCCGGGTGTTTATGGATGAACAAGAGAGGAAGGTTTTGTATCCTATCTCTGCCGATGGAGAGGAAGGAGGATCTTGTCTCCTATCTCAGGCGTTGGAAAGGAAGGATTTTTGTCCCTGCTTCCAAAGGAAAGAAACTGAAAGTGGGATCTCCACTTCGAGAATCCTGAAAGGCGAAACTAAGAGCGGGATCTCCACTCTAAGAATCTAAAACAAGAGAGGAAGAATGTATTCTATCTCTTGCTTCTGAAGAGGAAGGATGTGTCCTATCTCCAGGTGAATATGGGAAAGGAAGAATGTATTCTATTTCCCGATGAGAAACTAAGAGCGGGGTCTCCACTCTGAGAATCTTTGGAAGGGTACGGATAGCTTTCGCTTTTATAGGATTGCTAACCAGAATTTGAAAGTGAACCTCTCGTTCTTGGCAGGAATCAAGAGGGGATTTTGCTGGTAGTTGGACCAGAGAGGTTTTTAGTGGGCCCACCGTCAATGAATTTGATCGGTGAGAGAATTTTGGAGGAAAACACAACAACTTAGGGTTATCCTCATGAAAATGAGTGAGATATTCTCTGAGGAACTTCCCATCAAAATGGGTTATCCTGAATGTATTAAGGATAATACTTTTCTAAACTTCCCATTTATCTAAGATTAATTGCCGGTCGCCATTCTCAGGTGATAAGGCGATATGCACCGCTTGAATAGATCAGGTCTATTACAAATGGTCCTTCCCATTTGGGTTCAATTTACCTTTCTTTTAGAGGTGAGGATTATCGGCCGTCGAGCAAATGAGGACGAGATCTCCCTCCTTAAAGGTTCTCTGTCGAACTTTCTTGTTGAAAGCCCTCGACATTCTAGCTTGATAGAACTCAATGCATTGTTGAGCCTCCAAGCGCTTCTCATCTAACATCTCAAGCTCTTCGAGACGTTTCTGATGTTGTTCTTCGGTCGTCATCTCTGTTGAAAGGCGTCTGAAGTAGCGAATCTGGATTTTCAAACGGGAGAATTGCTTCACACCCGTAGACCAGAGAGTACGGGGTAGCTCCTGTCGGCGTACGTACCGTTGTGCGATATGCCCAGAGTGCTTCTCCGAGTTTATCGTCCCAGTCTCGCTTGTTATTCTTCACAAGCTTTGACAAAATCTTGATGATCGTCTTGTTGAACGCCTCAGCTAACCCATTCGCTGCTGGATTATAGGCTGTCGACGAGACGTCTTGTATCTTGAATTTCTCGCAAAACCTGATGAAGGAATTGCTGATGAACTGGGGACCGTTGTCATGCACGATCCGTCTTGGGACACCGTGTCGATAGATGACATGGTGTTTGATAAACTTGATGACGGTACTCGCCTTTACTTCCTTTAGCGGGATTGTTTTACCACGGAGAAATATCGGTGATCGCTAGAATAAACCGATCTCCTTTAACTGCGGAGGAAAATAGGACCTACAATGTCCATTCCCATGTCTCGAATGGCCGGATGTGGCGAAGGATGCAAGCTGCTCAGAGGCGATGCATATAATCGCGTGAATTTGACCGCAGCGTGGCATTTCGGCGTGCTTTGCGTCATTAATCATTGTGAAAAGTAGCCCATTCTCTGATTTGATCGTAGAGCTTGGGACCAGGTGGTGTGCACCACATTCACCTTCGTGTGCTTCGAGGACCTCTTACGCCTCTTTGTTTGAAAGGCATCGGAGTAAAAGACCATCGTACCCGGCGATATAGCATCGGGTTTACGTGTCGTAAAGAATCTTGGAGCTCTTCGCGGGATTGACTCTCTCCTTCCGCGTCTTCTAGTAGAATATCATGTAAGGCGTGTCGATGATAGGAAAAACGTCGGGGGCTCAACTTGGTTTGGGTTGCATGTACTTCTTTGGTAACTACCCCTTTATCTTCTTGTGCCTCATTATAATGAGTGCGAAGAGTTGGTGAGTCTGACCGTAACTAGTTGCTCGGGTTCCGGAAGGTTGTGCTAACGACACGCCTAACGCCCGCGTGCATCAGCGTGGCGTTTGGAAGCGTGGAATATATTCGATGAAGAACTCTTTGAACGAGTCGCCATTTCATTGCTACGATGATAAGGAATTAGATCTGGATTCGACTTACCGTAGTCTCCGCGGATGCGCGACTATCGGTTGTGAAAGCGTGCCTCGAGATATTCGACCCCGGCTCCGGCAACTAAGTCAATAAGTAGCGTTGTATTGCGCTCGTTATTGGAACAAGGTTCGGTGAGTGAATAAGCCTGGGCATGACATGATTCCGAAATCAAGACAACTCGACTCAGCCGGAGATTTTAGAACATCAGGAATTTTCGCCATATTGGTGGCCGAAGCTCCATCAAAATAATCGCCATATTTGTTGGTGCGGCGTAGTGTTGACTTCACGAACTTCATCCGATCATCATATAGCTCAAGCTGCATCCGTTGTCGGTGGCCAAGAGATCACAAATCGCTTGTCCTTTGGTGACTACGTTGTTTGAAATACAAGTCATATTGGGACAAGAGCAAGGCCCATTTTGCTAACGCCAACTCATCGAGTTTGGGTCATAAATATTCGGACGGTTTACGTTAGAGATAACGCCATAAAGTCGTCTACTAAATAGTGTCGCATTTTTGAATCGCGAACACTAATGCAAAACGCTTCTCGACCATTGGGTATCGAGACTGCACCGACCAATGTTCGCCGGTAATACACGCGTGCGTGACCGGCTGCGTCGTCGTCTGCAGCGGTAAGGCGCTAACGAGTGATCCGTTGCCTTGGCGTAGATCGAGGAGCGGTTTTCCATGCGGTCGCGGCGAAACGGAGGTTTAGCGAGATCGATTTGATCTCTTCAAGCGCTCGACGGTCGTCCCAAATAAACGTCGCCCTTCTTGTTTAACTTAGAAAATGGTTGGCACTTCCCGGATAGGTTCGATATGAACCGTCGGATGTCATGATAAGCCCTGTAACGAAGTTCTCAGTTTCTCGGAGGTTGCAACTCTTGAATACCTTCACTTTGTCGGGATCGGCGTGGATTCCTTTGTTGGTGACGGCCGGTAGGAACTTACCGCTGGACATCCCAAGGAAGGATTTGGCGGGGTTCATCTTTAGTTGATGAGTCGCATGAGCTCGAATCGTCCTAAGATCTTTGGCGTGATCTCCTTTGTCCCGCTTTTCACGACTAAGTCATCGACGGCATTCGACCGTTTTCGGAGATAATCTGGAAAATCTTAGTCATTGCTTTCGTGATATGTGGCCCGGCATTTTTGAGGCGAGCGGCATGGCAGGTGTAATAATATATCTAGATGGTTCTAGCCGGTGCTTGGCATCATGGGGTGCATCTTGATTTGATTATACCGAAAAGCCATCCATAAAGGACATCCTCTCGAATCCACATGTATTGTCAACTATGGCGTCGGTGATTGGCAGAATCATCCTTTGGGCAAGCGGCGTTTAGGTCTGTAATGGACACCGAGATCCCGTCGAACCATTCTTCTTCATGACCGGACTATATTCGCCACAATCTGGATGTTGAATTTCCTCGATGAATCCGATTCTATGAGTTTCTTTACCGTCAGCGATTGCTTGCAATATTTGTGGGCGAAACCGTCTTCGCGATTGCTTGTGGGTTTGACATCCACTTTGATGTTGAGGTGATGAGTCGCCACATTAGGGTCGAGTCTGCATGTCCTCATAGCTCCAAGCAAACCGTGTATTCCTGATTAGGCGTCGGCTCTTCCTTCTCTTCGAGGAAGACTATTCGACGTTTATGAGCTTAGGATGTTCCTCGTCACCCATGTTAACTTTGGACTACCTCGTCCTTAGTGGGGGTTCTCTTTGTTGAATCTATCCCCATCTGCGGTTGATGGATCCATGGGTCTTCCCATGTTGGCATATCTTCATCATTCTCCATAGTAGCGGGATCGATCGTAGCCATATTTGACATCAAAGCTTTGAAAGCTTCTCAGGGCTAGTGTCGGAATCCCAAACCGAAAGAATCGGGGCAGTATCTGTCTTCTTCATCGGTGAATGGTGGAGTCGATCAACCACGAGCATTCATCTTCGAGGAGGATTCATATCCCAATCCTCGTCTAAATGCGTAGTAGTCATCTGGCTTCCCTTTTGGGACATATGCGCTTTAGGAGGGATTCGAGGACCTCGTCGAAACATAGACCTTCCCTCGTGTCAAGTCGTACCCACTTCTTCATGATACCCGGTGTTTCGGACTATATCGCATGTGTGGAGGATAGGCCCATCGTTATCCTCATCTTCTTCTAAGAGCGATTGGCGTTAGCCTTTGCATCTCCTTTTAGTAAACCAAGTCTTTTCAATACTCGATCTTTCGGGATGGCGAGTGTTGTCCCAAAGGAATCTCGAATTGCTTTTGTATAAGCAAGATGATGCCGAGTTGGTAGGTGCAACTCTGGATTGTTATATAAACTTGTCATCGCATCATTCAAAGACGGAGCTCTAAATCGTCATTTATTGCTTTATTGGCAATTTGCCAATTACAATGTTCATCGACGATTCTTCATCGTCAAGATTGATTACAAGGTACAATGTTATTTAAAACAAATCCTCGCTATAATCAAGCCCGGCTCGGCATCGGCTTCTTCACATTGTCCGTGCCTTGGGATATGATTCATTTCGGACTCATTGCCGAGAGGAGAGAATCGTGAAATAATTCTCCATCCCTTATCGAACGTACTTTGACCACCGTCTTGACCTCATTATTTGTGTCTACATACTTGAGACACCGATGAAGAGTGGATGGGACTATAGCGTTATTGTGGATCGAAGTCGACCCAACAATAAGTTATAGGAAGTCTCGTCAATCACATAGCGGTGACTTGGACTTTAAGTCCCCATTTGGCACTAATCCGGATTTTACCAAGTGGGGCGACCCCGGTGTTAAATCCGTAAATCATGTGCTGGTCGGCCTTGATTCTTGGCGAGGGATTCCAAGATGATACATGGCCTTGAGGGCATGATGCTCTAATGAACGGATCGACTTGGATCCGGTTAACTTCGCTAGAACCAATATACCGGTAAAGTATAGCGGCCTATCGTTGGAATTCTTGGTGCGCATATCCTCCTTTGTAAAGGTGATGCGGGGTAAGTGTTTAGCGCAGGTTGCATATTGAGCCGATTCTTCGGACTCGGCTTGACTGGCGAAACACCTCGAGTCGGCAGCTTCTTGTAGAGCTTCCGGGTTTCCTTTGACAATCGAGCAACTGTAGAAGTTATTGGCGGGATGTTAGCCAGGCTGAGCCATGCGTCAGCGGTATGGAGCTTCGATGTTCCGGTCTATCCCTTCAATCAGGCGATTGAATCGGATCCGGAGTTGAGCTTCACCGGACTGAGGTTGCTTCCCTTAGGCCGTCTGGCTGTTGCCTTCTCTCCTCGAGTGAGAGGAGTTGTACCCTGATTCAGATACGCGTCTTAGCATTCGGGTTTGGAATCTCGGGATACTTGTAGTTGTATTCGTGCCCACTCCTTGTGGCAAAGACTTCATGCTCATCCTCCGAAATCGGAAGGCCACTTCTTCATCGTCCTTTTGCGGAATTGGGCGGCATAATTTGCCTTTTCCCTTGGACTTCTTTTGGCGAAGACGGCGGTCCATCGATCTTCCACAAGTCGGGGTGGACCCAAAGTTTCTCCGTTCGTGGGTGTTGTGGTACGAGTCCCTTCTCGTTGCCGTGAGGATCCTCATTCACCATCTTTATTCCTACCTTCACAATCGGGTCGGTTGAAACCAATCAAAGGGCGATCGAAGCTTATAGAGTGCATTATTGCCCCACTTCTCTTTAGAAGGTTTTGGAGTGATAACTCCAACATCGATCAAGGCTTGAATCTTGTCTCGAGATGGTAGCGAATTTGGTAGGATGATGTCTTGCCGTGATGAAGTGATCTTAGGATCTGTAACTTTGTTTGCCTCCTCTTGGTTTACAATTGGGACAGGCCCGGATTTTGTTGTTCTCGAAGGTACTTGAAAATGCGGGAACTTCCTCATCTTTGAGCGAAGTAAGTCTTGGGAAATCTCGAACTAGAAGGTTTTGATTGAGTTTCTTTGGCCATTGAGGCTGCGATTCTTTGTGGCGCCATTGCGTCTATTGTTGTGGTTGTAGTTGAAGGTTTGATTGGCGTCTACAGAACTTTGGCTTACCTCTGGCTGGAATTTTGTTTGTTCGTGTTTGTCGCGGTGGCCTCTTTACCTTTCTTCCTTTTAAGGAACCTTTCGACTTGCTCTCCACGAACTTTCAAGTCCTTCCGTTACGGATGGTGCCGTCCCCATTGCTTCGAACGCGTCTATTGATAAATCTATGGCAAGTCCGGAGGATGAATTCCTCATATCGGATCCGTGGTTCATTGCCTTGCGGAATCGTTTAACAAAAATATCCACAGTTTCTCCATTCTTACGCTTTCGTCAGTAATGTTCCAATGGATACCTCGGTATCGTCATCAAAAGAAGTTGGAGAAACAAGGACTCCATATCGTCGGTGTTGATGCTCCAAGGCGGTACCATTGAAGGCTCCACGAAGGGTGCCAACGAATGACCGAACCATCGGGGCTCATTGCGAAATAACCAGAGTGCGACTTGAAGTAAATCAAGTGTTGGTCGGGGACCCTTAGATCAAGCGGTGTAAAGTTTTTAAGTTAAACTTTGAAGGGTATGGGATTGATTCCCACGGTATGGGCGAGGAATACCCGTCTTCTTTACCTCTTGGGCGAAATCAGCGAGTTAATGCTCTCGAGGTCTTTAATCTTCGTTCTCATGAGCAACAGCAGCGTCGCGTGGTTCGGAGGGTTATCATCTTCGGTGCTTCCTCGATGCGATCATTTGTTATCTTGATCAACGTCGATGTGTTGACTTGATTCTCCTCGATGCTTTGTTAAAGCTTGGATCCATTGGTCATGCATTTCTCTCATCGTTTGCATGGCCAACTCCATCTCTAATTTGAAGTTTTCGTTGCTTATTCAGCGCTTCGTCCAAAGATCTTGGCCACGATGCATCGCGATCATAAGCTTTTCGGGGTTGGGTCACTAGAAGGCTGTTGTGGGATGCCATTGCCGACCGGCGTCGATACTTCATCCTCGAAGGTAGCCCTCTCAAGAGCTTGTCGTAATTGGACCGTCCGAATAGTCGGACCGCAAGCGAGTTAACGTTCGCGTCTTATTGGGAATAGCCCTTGGCGATGGTTCTTTGCCGATCATATTATTAGTGACCTCGGCAATTCATCCTCTCGGGATGCCATCCTTCAAGGAATCTCCTTGACCTAGGTTTTGGCGTGTTGGTGCTAAGTCTCTGAAAGACCGAGACTCGTTCTGGAGTTTCTTGATGGCAATTGCACTCCGAGAGCACTGTCTTGATGAGCTTAGAGCACAAGCATGACCGTGTTAGTCTGGGAGAACCTCTTCGAGATTTCTTCGACTTCGTGATCTGCAATACGTACCTCGCATGAGTACGGAGCAACCCCGCCGTGGCGCGGCATGATCCTCTGTATAACGCTTGTCATCGCCGATGAAAACGCCTCCGCCCGAGGCCGAATTGTTTTGTAGGCATCGGCGAAGTAACCCGCCACTTTCGCTTCTGTGAGGGTGAAGTTCCGCAGACTTCTGACTTCGACTTTCAACCCAGATGCAAAGCCGAGGAACCTTCTTGTCTTTATGGGTGCCCCCAGAGAGTGACCCGCGATTCCTTTAGCGCATGTGCAATCCTTGATGGTAAGCCCGTTGGTCGGGCGGATTTGGCTTCACGAAAGTTTAGATGTAGACACCGGAGGTAATTTCGGCGCCAACTTTTGTTGAGGTGCTCACAATTTCGATTTGAGCACGAGCAGAGTTGGCTCGCCGGCTGGATGCCGTGTTCGCTTCGGAGTTGAAGCGCCGACGGACTTGGGCTTCCAAACCAGCCGACTCGTTGACGACTTCTTGGTCAGCCTTCTTCAACTCGCGGGCTTGTTGTACCAAAGCCCTTGCGCGAGCCGCGACGCTCCGGATACGCCTCCTCGCGTGAACGGTTCCGCTTTGACCAACCCATTCGCTTGTCACGCCTCAGGAGTCGGCTACAATCTCGCACTTCAATCTCGAAGTTAACTCGATCTTAGGCCTCATAGCGAACCCCATCCATTGATTCTTTTGCCCGGGCGCTTTGTTTTGCCAGCGCTGACGCCGCCTCGACGGCTCTAGAGAGAGTCACGACGCCATTGGCGGAACTACTCCGAGGAGACAGAGGTTCTCAAAATTTGGCCGCTTTGCCGCCGAGGAACCACCTGTTCCAGCCTTGACGGCGGTGGTGGTGGATTTTCTCACCAAGATTCGAGGTCGATGGTCTTCCTGCAACGGACCATCTTGGACTTCATGGGGAACCGATCTCGACGAGGAAGAGAGGTACTCCTCATACTTCTTTTGGTCGAACTCGAACTCGACCTCTTCTATCATCGGGATCCGAACCGCGGTTAGCGACACCACGGCTTCTTTGTTAAGCCGCTGGCTCCCACCGTGGTCGCCAGCCTTGTTCAGGAAAGTAGACTTGTTATTCATTGCTCGCTTGAACTTGTTTACGCCTTCATGGCCTACAACAAAATTTCAAACAAAGGAAATGCCTTTATTTTAGGCGCATAATGAAAACAAAATTACAACTTCTTCCTTTGTGAACAAACACGAGGATCTCTATTTTACTGATCCTCGCCTATGGGTTCTTTGCCCGTGTCGGACTTTTGTTCGTCCGTGGACTACCGCTAATTGGATCCGTGGAAACCCGTTCTAGAACTACAGACGCAGTGGCTCTCACGAGGGAAACGGTTCGAGGGGATCGTGACTCACGAAGGAGAGGATCGCCGGGATCACACTCACGAAGGAGAGGATCACGAGCTGGGTGAGATCTACTAGGAGAAATCACACCATTGACCAGAGTCAACCCGAAGTTCGCTTACCTCGCGGTTTGTAGATCGATGTGTTCGCGTTTCGAATCGTAAGGCCGACGGCTCGTGGATCTCGCGAGGGCTCTCTCAAGAATATCGAAGATCCATCTCCCAAAAATCCAAACCAGGAACTGAAGATTTCCAACTATTTATAGGAAAACAATAGAGGGCTTTTTCTGGTCGGCCGGACACCATTGGTGTCCGCCTTGGTCGACACATTTGGTGTCCAATTGTCGGACACTAAACGGTGTCCGGTTTCTACGGACGCCGGCTTCTGCTTGGTTTTCTGACTTTTCTGCGGACGCTCGCTCCGCCTTGTCGCCGCCGCTCTAAGTCCGTGCTTGGTTCTCTTGATCTGCTTCATCCCGCCAACGGTTTAAGTGACGACGGCCAATGTTCAAACCGATCTCGCCGACAATTGCCTTGGAAGGAAGCAATTGATCTTCGTGATAGGATTACGATGGATATATTGCATTATCGGTTGGTGTGTGATTGTGATTAGTGCTAATTGCCTATTTTCTTGTTCCTCGCATAAAACTTATAAACCTCAAGATAATGATACTGTTACAAAGATAATGGGTCAATGAAAATAGTTCATCATAGCCGGTTTGATCCTCTTACAAGACAAAGAAAACTCGTCAATATGCCACTTAAGAATGTGATCCTCACACCTATAAAGTATGTTTACCTACTTACTACGGATACATGAGTTTTACATGATCAATTGGCAATACAATTGAGGCAATAAGGCGACCATCCAAATATTGGAACATAATTTGCCTAGTTTGGTCGATAACCCAACGGTCGATAACCCAACGGTCGATAACCCAACAACCTTATTCTATTATAATGGCTGCTAGTAAATTGCAATGGGCAAGCCTCTCGGTGTTTATGTAAGTGATCGCTTGCAAATCCTCGTGACAATTGCCACCAAAGGACAAGGAAGAAAAGACGAAAGAAATGCATAACTTGTAGCTTGTGAAACATCCACATGGTAGTTGGTGAATGATACTTGAGTTGATGCATGGCCAAGATAGTTTCATTTCAAAAACTACATTGAAATTGAGTAAGATCATACATTTAAAGTAGCTCTAATCTCACACCAAATATCATTTGACTCCATCTTATTGGACTTGGACCTGAAGGTTTTAGTTTCTCTATGATACTTTCATTTGACTGATTCCCTCGTGTACTTGAGAGATGTCATTTTAATTATACATGTATGTGTTTACATATGCATGTATAATTAAACTAGGAAAAGAGATGTCGAGTGCTTTAGCATATATCACAAGATATTACAAGATATTACAAACTTAATACACTAATACACTAAAATATACTAACCCGATGCATTGTCCGTAAGGTATGGAGTGTGAAGGGGTGTCGTCAGAATCATTTTCGGCCAGAAGTATGGCCGATTTGCTAATCAAGGTAAAATAGTTCTATTAAATAGTAGGAGTAGCACAATTGTGATAATAAAAATACAAAGTAAAGAGATAGAAATAAGGGACAAAGATTAGGTGTCATGTTAAAACGGAATGTAAAGAAAATTAAATAATTACCTCCTACTGAGTAAACTCCCTAATGCTAGGGACCGATGTAGCAACATGAGCAGATTCAAGATCTCCTACGCCTCACCGACGATGCAGTCTCGCACTGATAATTCTACGCTGACCGCCCGTGATGGAACCGCAGACATCTTTGTCAAGTCCTAGAAAGAAGTTTACAATTCATATAAGATATATGCAATACATGTATATAAATTTGAAGGTATAAATTTTAAACAACATGAATTTTATAATAGTTACCTTTTTCGCTTACGTATGTTAGGTTCTACGATTCTCTAGAAGTTGTAGGAATATCTACAAGGATTTCACTATTCAAATCATCCCTAACCCACGAAATTTTATCGATTCGTGAGATTTATCTTGACATACAACTCCTCCCCGCCAAATTCTTCATCATCATTGATCTCTACGACCTCCGATCTTCGAATTGTGGGACATCGTAGTATCCCCGGGCCTCCATCGACATACAACACTCCATCCCGAATGCTTCAAGCACTTCGAGTAATATACTTGAAATGCTTGTTCGAAATATAAATGGATCGCCCTCAAAGGAAAACGTGGTGTTTACACTCGCCAATCCATATTCATCTATCCAAGTCCCAGAGTTGTCTCTCCACTTATCGGGCCTTCATATCATACCAAACACACCGAAGACATAAATGCATCCTACTCGTCCGATAGTTGATACCAAGTATGTTATCAAGGTACCCATAGTATGTCTCATCATTGGTTCCTAGGGTTGCAATTCCACTATTTTGGGTGGTTCGAGATTCTTCTATAGACTTGATTTCAAACTTGTAACCGCCAACACCGAATCCTTTAAAGTATTTAACTTCAAAGATCCGAAGTGTAGCTAAATATCCAAGTTCCTTATCTAATGTTGATTCTACTCCTAATCGGCTCGACAAAAGGTTAATCGGTAATTACATAAAGATGTTAGATTAAATTAATACAATGAGTCAAAAATGAGTTAATAGAAATCTTACGTAATGTTTAAACCAATTGCAAAATTGTCCTGATGATGTGTTTCAACACGCGCCTCATTCCAATTACTATGCATTACATGTAATTCATCCTTGTGTATTCTAATGTCAAAATGAGTAGTTATTGTGAGAAGTATATTATGTCATATAAACATATATAATTATGCTAAATAAACATACTCTCTAACTTCTTCAAGGCATTCGATATTGAGAAGGATAAAGCGATGAATCTTGTTGATAAATGCGGATTCATTCTATTGTAATTCGCTTTTAGATGGTCCGTCATGAATCATAAGAGGTCTGTTGAGTTTTGTCTCAATGTCTTCATCAAGATAACGGAACAAAACGTGGTTACTTCCTCTAGCGATAACCTTCCATAATAGAACCCTCCGGTCGATTTCTATTATGAATATAATTTTTAGAGTGAGAAGGTACCTACAAAACTTACACTAAATCACCATACCCAAGTTGTAAAATAAAAATATATTGATTAGGCTAACTGAAAATCAAGGTACCTTTCGACAGATACATCCATCGATATTGCACCGGTCCGCAAGCCTAGCCTCGGTTGCAAGATGAACAACAGTGTATGATGATATCAAAGAATGATGGTGGGAAAATCCGCTCAAGCTTGCACAATATTAAGGGAATTTCAGCCTCTAGCTTCTTCAACTTATCGCCCTCGATATTTTTAGCACACAATTCCCGAAGAATCAGAAAGATCGTTGATCACTAAACCAACTGATTTAGGAAGGGAAGTCCTAAGAGATAGTGGAAGAAGATGCTCCATAATAATATGGTGATCATGACTCTTCAACCCTTCGATCTTGCCTTTAATAATCTTTATCTTCTTACTAAATGATCCTGAAAAACCCATAGGAACTTTCAACTCATGTAACACCTGAAGAAACTTTTTCTTTTCATCTGGTGACATGTGATACACGGCATTGGGGAGTACAAACTTGTCTGGATTGCCTGCTTTCGGTATAGGATGCAACTCTTTTCTAATGTTCCACGCCTGGAGATCCCTTCGAGCTTTGAGGTTATCTTTTGATTTTCCATCTTTACAAAGAAGTAAGTTAAGTATGTGCTCAGATACTCCCTTCTCAATGTGCATGACATCTAGATTGTGCCGCACTTTATTTGTCTTCCAGTACGGCAGTTCGAAGAAAATACTTTTCTTGTTCCATCCTTGTGGTGTTTCTTGTCTTCCCTTAACTTTTCCGAAAGTCACGCTTGTTTTACCATTCCACGAGCAAGTATATCCTCTCCTGATAATGGGTCCGACGCGACGATTCTCTTTAGTACCATCAAAGTGGATGATGTCATTTCTATACGGATGATTTTCATGCAACATACGCCGATGACCGCAATAACAAGTCTTATTGCTAAAGGGCGCCTTCTTGATGTTGTTTGGAGGTGACAGAAGGACATGCAAGGTAACCATGTACGGACCAACCGTGATAGCATTCCATATGCGTGAAAGTCGCTGATTGTCCACATTAAGGTCGCACGCATGGTGAAGGTTGTCCCCGTGTTCCGCATCGTATGTCTCCACACCATCGATAAATAAAGACCTTAATTCTTCGATAAGAGGTCAAGATAGACGCCAATATTATTTCCTGTGACTTAGGACCATCAATAAGAAGAGGCATCATAAAATAGGATTGGTCCATAGCCAACCACGGTGAGAGATTATAAACCATCATCACAACGAGGCGTCTTTGTGGGGATTGCCCTTAAAACTAAAGGGGCAAAAGCCATCACTAGCTAGTCCGAGCCTGATATTGCGAGGTTCCTGACTAAATGTTGGGTGCCTATTGTCAAAATCCTTCCATGCAGGCGTATCTCTAGGATGACTCATTCGTCCATTTTCACTTGGACGAGCACGATGATGCCAGGTCATTGCCACTGCTGTTTTCTTACACTTGAATAGCCTCTGCAGCCTCTGTGTTATGGGAAAGTATCGTACTATCTTGATAGGTATATCTTTCTTTTGACCATGTACTTTTTCTTATATCTAGCCTCTCCAAGTAGGACACTCTATCTTATCTGAATTTTCTTTCCAATAAAGTATACAATCATTGTGACATGCATGAATCACCTCACAGTTCAGACCCAGATTAGACATTGTCTTTTGAGCTTCATACCAGCTCTCAGGCACATGGTTACCCGGAGGCATAGAATCTTTAAGAAACTTGAGAAGCATCGTAAATGACTTGTTGCTCCATTTATTTAGACATTTAATCTGGAATAGATGGACGAACCATGACAACGTGGAATGTTTTGCATTCTCATAAATTGGCCTTCTAGCATCATTCATGTATTTATCATAATTGTCTTCACGACGTCCTCCGGAAGGAAGATCTTCAGCAGGGTTAGTATTACCAAGAGCTACCTCAACCATTTCCTCCATTTCCTCATCGAGAAACAAGTTGTCTTCTTCTTCTTCTTCATCTGCATCACTGAGACCTTCAATTTCTCCATAATATACCCAAGTTTTATAATCACTAACGAAACCATTCTTCACAATATGAAGTTCTACTTCTTCCTCCAACTGATGCAACTTATTCACACATAATTTACATGGACAAATGAGCCTCCCCGCCGGACCATATCGGTAATGCAGTGCAAAGTCCATGAAAGCACCAACACCATTAACGAAAATAGATTGCATGCGTTCTGCACGACCCACATACATCCAATTCTTATCTCTTATGTAGATACGGGCCATGCTAACCTACATAAAATGATTTATCAACAACGACTTCTAAAAACATGGATTTACTGAATAAGCTAAGCATGAACATGACTTTGCTTCAATATAGGGTTACAATTAAAAGCCAAAAAGTTTAAACATATGAACATGCATGCATGAATTCATGCATTTTAAGGTTCAAACCTAAGCTCAAATATACATACCTACATAAGTACTTATATACCTGCATCATTCTCTTTCCCCCTTTTCCGATTCTTGTAATTTCAAAATAAAGAATTAAAAAAGAATATATGAATTAATAATTTTAGAAGAATTTGTTGACATGAAAAAGCATGAGATCAAACGCAGATTATCTTAAGTACACAAATACACATTGGAGAAATCTAGTAACAGAAACGCATCGCTAGTCTATGTCAGATAAGTTCACAAATAGGTAACTAGAAGAGGAAATTTCAAAAATGATAAAAGTTTATACGACAACGCAAACAGGACATTAAAGATGTAGGTAAGAAAATGGTGACATTGAGTCAAGGACCATACCAAACTTTCGTAATGAACTTCAGCTTTGGAGGACCAAAAGGATAGTTACCTGCAAAAGTATTGACAAATGAGTTTATATCTGTCATGTAATATAAATAATTTATGTAGAAGATGAAATATACACAGTGATCATAACTCAATACCCTTTTACAAGAATAAAAATACACCTACATTCATGAAAGTCTAATTATAATTGACATGTTTTGATGCTGAAAACAAACATAGCTAGAGAAATTTGAATTTCGTAAACGATGAAAGGATGAGCTGATAACATGTGAATCTTGACGAAATACAGAATGCAATCGAAGTGAAATTAATACTTTTTCTAACATACAACATAATTGTTGGAATAATGAGATGAACCCTAAGATATCAGATTTTGGCATCCCAAAGATTTATGGAGCGGACGGAACTGAAATTAATACTAACAGAATTGTTGGAACTTAGTAAGTGAATCAAATACTCTAATAAGGTAAAATCATACTACTTTTTCTAACAAAACCCTTACTTTGATGCAAAACAGCGGATACATGGCACCGGAGAATGCAATGGATGATTTATACTCTGAGAAGTCATAAGTGGTGAAAAGAATGGCCGCACACATTTCGAAAGACATGGGCAGACCCTTCTTAGATATGTGAGTTCTTTATATGTTTTAAATCACCTCAACCTGATGTTCCAACATCCATTCTCTCATACAAGAAGAACTGGATGCTTTATGCAGACAATTTTAACAAATTTCATAGCAAAACGTTCTATTCATCAGCATTCTAACTGATGTCCAGTCCATTTCTATACGAAATCAAACTTGGCATATATTAAAATTTGCAAGAATAACACTAATTAGCACTCAAAGAATCTGATCACGAGCTTTACATCATTTGAAAGCTCATCGTTACCAAAGGATCGCCAAACAACAGCTTTAGGGTTTTGTTATTTTACCTGAGGAGAAGGCAACGACGGAGGCGACGGAGGCGATGCTCGAGGAGGAGGTGGGTGGAGGCGATGCTAGAGCCCCTGACGACGACGGAGGCGGCAAGGTTTCAGCGCTTGGTTGAAGAGGGGGATACGGCCGCGGTTGGACTTCGAGGTCGCCGGTGAGGAGTGAGCAGGAGGAAGAGGTGAGCCCGTCGAAGAAGACGCCGCGTCGAAGACGGATCACCGTCGTCGGACCGAGGGTCGATGAGGGAGGTGGAGGGGGTCTATGAGGGCGATGAGGAGCCTGAGAACGGAGAAAAAAAGAAGTTTTTGGGGAAATTAGGTTTAGGGATTTGAGAAGGCGCGGGGTTTCTTTGGGGAAATTTTTGGGGGGAAGCGGGTACTAGTATAGAGGGAGAACGGAAAAAGAAGTTTTATTCTTTAAAAAAATAATTAAACCTCCCAATCGGTGTAACCCGTTTGGGCTATAAATCCCAAACGGTCTAAACTGTTTGGGAGATACGTTTGGGATCTTTTTACGGCCCAAACGGTTCTGACCGTTTGGGTTTTATCATCCCAAACGGTTTAAACCGTTTGGGCAATTTTCACTTGTCCAAACGGTTACGAGAACCGTTTGGACTGACCTGTTTTGTACTAGTGACTATTCTATCGTAATCAAATAATAAAGTTAGTAAATAAGAAATAAGATTACTTTTATTGATAAACTAAAAGCAGAAATGCATTAAAAACAAGTGATTGAGGAAATATGGACATCAAAATCAACACCAAAAGAATAAATTTGCTTGTAAATATCAACACCAAAAGAATAATTTTGCTTGTAAATATAAACACCAAAATCCCATGCTATTGTAAATAGATCCGTTCGAAACTATTTTTCAAAAAAAAAATGTTTTTTAGTAATTCCTCGTATGATATTGTTTTCACTAACCCCGGTTTACAAGAAGAAATAGCCGGGGATAATTAACAGAAACTTTTGAAGTTTCTAAATTCAAACTTCATAAACAATTTAGCAAACAACCATATGTAAATATGTAATCTTGTTAATAGATCCTGTATTTAGCTTGCAAGATGGGAAAGCCAGATTGAATTAATTCTTTTTATGGATTTTGGCCTATCACAGCTAATCCATCCTCATTACATAATTAGATCCGATCAATATAACGAAATAAATCTAAGGAGCTTTTCTTCTGGTTCTACCCTTTTAGTTGAACTCTTGTCAGATTTTCATTTAAAGTTTAGAAGGAGAATATATATGCTGAATTTTCAAAACGGATATACATCTGGAAAGAAATAGCAATCTTTTACCATGTAATTGTAAGCATACACCAGCCATACAAAACCGTACATGATCATGTTTTTTTTTTAATCTTACGCTTAAGTCATAACACTATCCGAGAGGAAATTTGCCAGGGAAATTCCCCACTTCTGAGACCTAAAGGAGTTAATGAGAGGTTGACACATGGGGTTCGGGATCAAAGCATAGAAACAGAAATAGAAATAGGGCCCTACAATCTAAGTACAATTAACATCTTGTCTTTTAAGGCTTTTAAACTAATTTAAAGCTTTGTTAAGATGAAGAAAGTATCAAGTAGAGACAGCTCATAGCATTAAATGTGCATCAGCTGAATTTGAGTACAATTTTTAAAATTTAATGATCTAATGATTGACATTATTTGAATGGACATTTAATATCATGGACTCGAATAGTGTTTGACACTTTTTCGTAAAGATGTGGTTAGACCTTTCATGTTAATTGTCTACTCAACATGTTATTGCTTTCAGGGAGCTGGCAATTTGCTATGGGCCTCGATTGTGGGCCAGAATCAGACAATCTGTGCCTGGCCCTTGATAGGCTTAAAATTTTAGTTTATTATATAAAAAAATCAAGATTAATTAAAATAGATACACACGCTGGTAGACACCAATAACGACCAATCAACCTTGCCCAGCTACTTAATATTATATAAACAGAGCGAGGCTCCTATGAACTTAAGTTCATAATGAATAGTGGTGCACCAACTTTTTTATCCACTCATCTTGTGTTAAGATTTATGATGCACAAATCTCAAAGTGGGCTTTATATCTTTCACGGATCCCAAAGCAAGATGAGTGGTTAGAAAAGTTAGTGCACCACTATTTATTATAAACTTAAGTTCATAGGAGCCTTGCTCTATATAAACATTCATATATATATTAATATCTTATCTAAATTTCAGATGGTCGTTTCTCTGCTAAATCTGCGTGGAAATTTCTTAGAAAGAAGCACTCCATTTTGTCTTGGGAAGAATATATTTGCCTCCTAAAATTACAATTTGCTTACGGTAACAGGCATATGCAAGGGGGACAATCGATCATTTATTAATTAGTTTCAAGTGAGTGAGCTAAGCCTCTCTGGAATTGGCTATATAACTTTAACTTTCGGCTTTCAGCTAAGGGTGTCGGAGTCTATTTTTTTATAAAAAAAAAATTCCTTAATCTCTATGATTTTCTAGTTATTCTACTTCCCGGCATTTTATGTTGGGAAGCTTGGCTCGAAAGAAATAGGAGAATCTTTGATGGAAAGTTGAAAACTTCTGTGTCAGGATGGGCGAAAGACCTGGTCGGGATTTTTTTCTCCGAACTCCCCTTGTTCTATTGTCGAAAATGAGGCTCTCGCTACTTTATAGTGAAGGAGACTGTTTTTTTGTACTGAAGTTATTTTAGTAAAGTGGAATAAGCCGCTAAAATTTCCGTACATGCTTAAAATAGATGGGTCATCTTCGTTCGAGGCGGCAGGGGCTTTCTATTTTGGTATTAATTGGAACGAATTTTTGGGCTAAGCTAATGGCACTTAAACTTTATTATGTAGAAATCACGGATTTGAAGCTGTAGAGATTGGTTGTAATTCTCAAATACTGGTTGATATGTTGAAAGAAAGAAAAACCCCTCTCTTGCGCAATGGAAATACAGAAGTATATGGTCAGAAGTTCCTAATCTTTTATCTGAGTTGGAACTATTCTATTTCTCATATTTTTCTTGAAACAAATAATATGGCAGATAGATTAGCAGCTCATGATTCGAGAAATGATCGAGTGGGCATTTTTCATGATGAGCTAAACATGCCTTTATATGTTAAAGTTGCTCTTTTGGATGATTTATTTACTCGGTCTCCAACAATTAGAAAGAGGGTCAAGATTATTCGGCATTAGTTTTTTTTTTTTTCGTTTTAGTCAAGGTATTGGAGTAAGGCTGCACGTCCCCCCTCTTTGCTTTATAAGGATATTCATGTCTTAATATTAATAATATTTTTAGGTCTAGCCGGGGAAATGCGATAAAGTTCCGGTTAAAGAAAAGGGTGTCACTTTCATGCTAGAATATTGTTTATGTTTGCTAAGCCAATCGCCATCTAGCGTTATTTTTAAAACAAAATATATACCAAACAGATTATTTCTTCTTTATGTGATTGTTAAATGTAGTAGTTAAGCTATCTTGATTTGTTTTATTTTAGTCACACATCGCTTAGGATTATAGAACGTCTCTCCTTATTCTTGTATTTAAACACTTCAATGCACGAAATAATATAATCAACTTCTCTCAAATTTCTCTATGCTTATCAGAGTATTAAAGCCGTCTTCTTCATCATAGAGAAACATCTTCCTTCTCCTCGATCTAAGGGTCGCGGAGGGGGTTTCTTTATGTTTCCCCTCGGTGGCTTCGCAATTGGGCTCGACCTTGACAACCAAGCTAGCCACCAATATTGTCAGCCCTCATCACCGGCAGCCTCAACTCTATTTCCAAATCATCGGCAATACCTAGCGTCGTGCCACTAGCACCAACCTTACCCCCGGCCAGCAAAAAATCTCACCCAACCCCCGTCTCACGCAGCCATCCCACAGTCCATCACAAAGCACATTGCCTGTTTATATTTAATGCCTCACTCAACCAACTCTCATAGCCAATGTCTGCAACAAACAACCACCCTGACAACTTGGCCACCACCGGCAACACCTGGGAGCCGTTACACCACCAGCATCGCAGGAAACACCTTCCACCACCGGCATCGTCAACCTCCAAGCCATTGTGACTGCTAGATGTTCGATAGAATGCCAGTGAGAACCGCCAGCATCACCAATTGTTGCCTAGCATCAACCTGCCACTTCCACCGTGTAGACCCCCACACACTCCCTCTGCTTGGCTCCCCATCATCGCCATCAGCAAGCACAAACCCACCTGCTACAATCGCTGCTACCTACCGCTCACCGCGCAACTACGGATCATCAACATCACGTTGTCGTTGCAAACCCGACATCGCATGCAACCACTGCTTTCGCCCATCTCCGGTGGCTGCCGCCAACGACGACAACCACAATCATCCTCACCTTTGATCGCCGACCTCTTCTCTATCCAAGCTCTCACCAGACAGCCACGCCCTCACCGACTCTGTCCAAGCTCTTACCGGACAGCACCGCAACATCTCCTAGCCGCAATCAAATCATCATGCACACTCCTTCTCATAGCCGCAATCAAATCATCATGCACACTCCTTCTCATCATGCACACTCCTTCTCATAGCCGCAATCAAATCATCATGCACACTCCTTCTCAGCAAATTGTCTATGGTACTCAAACACAGTTTGAGAGGGGATGTTAAATGTAATAGTTAAGCTATCTTGTTTTATTTTATTTTAGGTCTCACATCGCTTAGAATTCTATAACCTCTCTTATTGTTCTTGTATTTAAACATTTCAATACAGTGAATAATATAATCAAGTTCAATGTAGTGAATAATATAATAAAATTTTATCAAATCTCTCTATCCTTATTAGTGATAACCCAGATTCAAAATAATAATAAAATAATAAAAATAAAAATAGAATTGGCATACCCTCCTTATGAATTTTTGTACTTGACGCTAGCCTTGTCCTGTGCATCGCATTAGATTCTATGAGTCGCTCCTCTTCTGTCTTTATGTTTTGAAGAAAAATATTTCAAACAATCTCTCTTTCTTTTTTTTTTTTTTTTTTGAATTCTTTCTTGCATCATTTGTTTCTCAGTGTTTTCAGAAGCACTAATTAATAACACCTGTATTGATGCTACTATGTATAGTTTGCCAGGTGTAGCTCTGATCTGAATTTAGTTGATCATTTGAATTCGAACGCTTAACCGTTGACTTTTTCTATCCGTTAATGTTTTGAATTCTTTAAGTTGTAGCTCAAAACATATAGTTAGAATAGTTCTTACTTGAAATTGTTTATATACAACTAAATATACGTTGTTTGTGGATCCATACATAGAGAATACATATCACTAGAATCCATAATGGGATGCCTACATAACACCCCCAAGAGTGGGCAGGGGTCTAGGGGCAATGCTCGATGAAAATTATTTTAATTTATTATTATACGGTGAGGATGTTTTGTATTTTTCATTCTTATAGACAAACATCATATTTATAAATATGTATTTTCTATCGTCTATTATTTTGTATCTACAAGAAAGAGAAAGTAGAAACGGCAAGAAAGTGAGATTAGAAATTGAGAGATTGACTGTAGTATTTTATTGATTAGTGTTAGAATTAATATAAAACTATAATCCTCGATCCGTACCATAACTTCGGAGTTTTTGTGTAATAATTAGAGGAACTAAATTTAAGATGGTATCAGAGCAACCCAGGTTCAAATCCCACCGCCACCTAATTTTAAACGATTTTAAAATCGACAACCGTGAGTCAGGGTTCGGCCCATAAAAAGAGCGTTCAACTGAGGGGCATGTTAGAATTAATATAAAACTATAATCCTCGATCTGTACCATAACTTCGGAGTTTTGGTGTAATGATTAGAGGAACTAAATTTAAGAATTAGGCGTGAAATCACCTTGTTATACTCCATAATGCACTAATTATATTGGTTGTTGAATCTGTTAAAATTCTATGTGTCTCTCTGATTGGTTATTGGTTTCTCGTTCTTTTTATTTGTCAATATATGGTTAGCTTTTTCTGTTGTTTGGCTAACAATATATATTTCTCGTTATCAAATATTTGATGCAAAACCTATGCATGTTTTTCAAATTGTGAAACTCAGAACTACATTGAACAAAGTGAAAAAGAGAAGGAAAGGGGAGAAAAGAACATCCAGAAAAATAAAACCCTTTTCCTTTTATTTAAAATTTTTCTGATATTAGTCCCTTAAGAATTCTATATTTTGAAATTAGTCCCTCAAATCATAACAATTGCTATTAGGTCCCTCAATCTTAAGCTATTTTGTAATAACCTATGAGAATTGTGCGACCTTATAAAGGTTTAGGTGATTTGAGGGACAAAGTTCTCTAGCTGATACATTGACCCTTGATTAAAGGGACTAAATTTTTTAAAAAAACTTAAGAATTGGGAGATCTTTAAATTTCAAAAAGCTTATGAATTGAGGGACCTCATAGCAATTTTCATGACTTGAGGGAGTAATTCAAAATATGGAAGATATAAGCGAGTAATATCGAAAAACTCCTTATTAAAAAGGGAAAGACAACTAACTACAAAAGTGGCCTTCTTAAAGCAAATTGTTACTTCTCCAAACCTTAACAAATAAATAAAGAAAAGAAAAAAAAAAGGATGAGTACTTGTCTAGCTCTCAATAAGCACAAATGGCATTTCCAAAAGTCAAAGTCACTATGCATAAAGTTTACGTGTCAACTATTGGCATGCTGCCACCCACTTAATTTAAAGAGGAAAAGTTGTTAGTTATCAACGACGTAATTTAAGAATAAAGCTCGCAATAAAAGTATAAAATTGCGGAGAAGAGAAGGTAAATATAAGTGGGGGGGTATAGGGAGGATTGGGTGCTGAGTAGGACTGAAGGACTCATGGGTTTATTTGGTTTGTTTAATATATATTTTTTAAAAGTAAAATAATGGAATTAGTACTAGAAAATGGGTGGGGGGATAGTAGTAGGTTAATTAGATATCCACGAGGCAAGAGTTTAAAGGGGAAAGAATCAAATAACGCCCTCTGAAGGCCACAAAGACAACTTGTGGCTCAGAATCCCGTCTCCCCTGCTGACGTGGCCCCTACCCTTTCCCCCTTCCTCTTCTTCTTTAATCTCCTCCTCTTCTCTCTCTCTTTCTTTGTTAATAAACAGAGGCAACAACAACAACAACAACAACAACAACAAGAGAAGGAAAGAAAGGAGACAAGAACAGAACAAATTAAGAAGAAGAAAGCGAGGCAGAGAGAGAGAGAGAGAGAGAGAGAGAAAGGAAGAAGAAACAGAGCAGCTGAGAGAGAGAGAGAGAGAGAGCTCCGATCATCTCGCGCTTAATTTAGATATCTCTTGGGAGAAAAAGAAAAGAAAAGAAAAGAAAAGAGGGAGATGTCGTCTTCGGATCCTGCAATCAAGCTGTTCGGGAAGACTATTATTGCTCTGCCTTTACCCACCCAAGACGACGGTGGTGGTGGTGGTGGTGGTCGTGGTACTAGTCATGACAACAAGGTAATTATTCCCTTTATTTTATTTTTCCCTGTTTTTTAGGATTATGTCATGTAATTGAAAGGATATAAACGGTTATATGGTATTCCAAGTGTTATTTTTTTAGTTAATTTTACTTCTTTCAGAAAATATACTACTTTATTTTTAATTTACATCATTTATGCTTTTCTTTAATTAATAATTTTCCTGAGACATTTTATTACCAAGTGAAGTGATGCTGTGGAACCTTTCCAGTTACAAATATACGATATGAGATTTGTGTTTGATTTCTTTTATCTACTATTTACTTATTTTTTTTTAAAAAATATAAGAATAATTGATCGATGTTTAGTTTTCCCTGGCTAAGGATTGAAATTTTCTGGTAATCATCATCCATCGGTTGCTTTTACTTGCAAAAGTTTAAGTTGAAATCGATTTACTAGAAGGTTCTGGTGTCAGAAATCAGAAGGTAGAAGATTCTCTTATTAATGACTGTTTATTTACTCTCATGACTTAATTGTTAAATAAGCTACAGTTTAGGTAGTAGAGAGTTGGGTACAGAAGACTTGTATGTTTCAGCTTTTCCTACAGGACAGTTAGGATCAGTTTATAGCGGTGGTGTTTACAGTAATACGGAAGTTTGGGCTTTGAATTAATTTCAGGGTTTTCCCAGTGAAGAGACAGCAATCAGCAGTCATGAGATCATCATCATGAAGGAAAAGGGAGTAGATGCGTGCCCAGCTCCAGATGATCAAGGTGTTGATGCTCTTATAACAACTCCAGTAGATCACGAGGCTCCCAAAAGATCACAATCCTCCTCCTCCTCCTCCTCCGACGGCGATGACGACGACGATGATGATCGAGCAGCTGGCAAGGACCCAAAGAGTAGCCAAGGAAAGAATAACCACAGTGATTCATCAGGCAGTGCTCAAGAGAAGGCACCGTTAAAGAAGCCAGACAAGATCCTGCCCTGCCCTCGATGCAACAGCATGGACACCAAATTCTGCTACTACAACAACTACAATGTCAACCAGCCTCGCCACTTCTGCAAGAAGTGCCAGCGCTACTGGACCGCCGGAGGCACCATGAGGAATGTCCCCGTTGGAGCAGGCCGCCGCAAGAACAAGAACGCTGCCGCTGCGGCCCACTACCGCCACCTGACCATCACGGATGCTGCTGCCCTCCAAGCCATCACTACACCCGACTCGATTCACCATCATGCCCCCAATCCCAACGGAACTGTCCTCAGCTTCGGGTCCGATGCACCTCTATGTGAATCCATGGCCTCTGTACTCAACCTCGCTGATAAAACCATCAAGAATTGCAACAGGAACGGATTCCATCGGACTGATGAGCAGATGGAAGAGCAGTCGACTGGCTCCTCTACCGCTGCTTTGAATTCCTGTGATGAGGGGAATGGCGCAAATTTACACCGGGAGCCAGCTATTCGGAATTACCAAGGTTTTGTTCCTCATGTGCCATATATAAACGGTGCTTCTTCTCCTTGGCCGTATCCATGGGGTCCTCCGCAGCCAGGGTCGCCTACTGTTCCTCATCCTACCGCCGCTGCTGCTGCTCCGTTCTGCGGTTCGAGCTTCCCGATTCCGATATACCCAGCAGCAGCAGCAGCCTACTGGGGCTGCACCCCTTGGAGCATGCCTTGGATTGCCCCCATGGCTTCTGCTTCTCCGGCAAGTGGGTCTGGGTCTAATTCTCCAACCCTCGGCAAGCACTCGAGGGAAGGGGAGGTTCTTCACAGAGGAGGAGAGAGCTTTAAGCAGAGCAATCAGGAGGAGAAGAATCTGTGGGTCCCTAAAACATTGAGGATTGATGACCCTGAAGATGCAGCAAAGAGCTCCATATGGGCAACCATGGGCTTCAACAAGGATGATAAGCCTGGCAGTATGAGCAGCCGCAAAGGAGGAGGCCTTTTCAAAACGTTCCAGAATAGCAAGACACAGCCCGGCTATGAGTCGAATTCTCAGGTGTTGCATGCCAATCCTGCAGCCTTATCGCGGTCCATCAATTTCAATGAGAGCTCATGATGCAACCGTGAGCTATCCTGCTAAACCTGTGTAAATTGGATTCGGGCATCACCCCGCGACGGAGCACTCTCTGTTTTTGCTAATCTTTGAAGGCTTGATCAGTTTGTGTACATGTACATATATATAAAAGAGTGACAGAGGAATAGTAGGAGAGTTTAGCAGAAGGAGATGCAATAGTTGTAGAAATAATAGCAAGATCCCCCCTTTTTTTTTTTTTTGTAGCTTCATAGTTTGGAGGAATCTTATCTAGCTGCTTGCTTCTCGGCAAGCTTAGCTTTTGATCCTGTGAATATATATTTATATAAAAAAGAAAGAAGAGGTTGCAGGCGTTTCTTCGCAAAACTTCTTATGCCTTCTTCTCAACACTACTCACCAATGCTTAACTCTGCATCTGCATGACAAGTAATTATGACAAAATGCGTGAAGACCATGACACCCATCTGAATTAAATTTCTGGTTTTTCAACGGACAGTCATTCCTCTGCGCTGCGCCATAATATAAAATGGAATGAAAAGAAAATAAAAGGAATGAAATTGGTCGTTTAAGGAAGAAAAGAGACAAGAAAAGGGCAAAAAGTAAGAAGCTAAATGAGCTTCATGTGCCTCAATGCCCATGTGCTCTGCGATGCATGATAAAAAAAAAAGTCAGAAAGTATGTGATAAGGTGTTTCCCTGCCCTCGATGCAACAGCATGGACACCAAATTCTGCTACTACAACAACTACAATGTCAACCAGCCTCGCCACTTCTGCAAGAAGTGCCAGCGCTACTGGACCGCCGGAGGCACCATGAGGAATGTCCCCGTTGGAGCAGGCCGCCGCAAGAACAAGAACGCTGCCGCTGCGGCCCACTACCGCCACCTGACCATCACGGATGCTGCTGCCCTCCAAGCCATCACTACACCCGACTCGATTCACCATCATGCCCCCAATCCCAACGGAACTGTCCTCAGCTTCGGGTCCGATGCACCTCTATGTGAATCCATGGCCTCTGTACTCAACCTCGCTGATAAAACCATCAAGAATTGCAACAGGAACGGATTCCATCGGACTGATGAGCAGATGGAAGAGCAGTCGACTGGCTCCTCTACCGCTGCTTTGAATTCCTGTGATGAGGGGAATGGCGCAAATTTACACCGGGAGCCAGCTATTCGGAATTACCAAGGTTTTGTTCCTCATGTGCCATATATAAACGGTGCTTCTTCTCCTTGGCCGTATCCATGGGGTCCTCCGCAGCCAGGGTCGCCTACTGTTCCTCATCCTACCGCCGCTGCTGCTGCTCCGTTCTGCGGTTCGAGCTTCCCGATTCCGATATACCCAGCAGCAGCAGCCTACTGGGGCTGCACCCTTGGAGCATGCCTTGGATTGCCCCATGGCTTCTGCTTCTCCGGCAAGTGGGTCTGGGTCTATTCTCCAACCCTCGGCAAGCACTCGAGGGAAGGGAGGTTCTTCACAGAGGAGGAGAGAGCTTTAAGCAGAGCAATCAGGAGGAGAAGAATCTGTGGGTCCCTAAAACATTGAGGATTGATGACCCTGAAGATGCAGCAAAGAGCTCCATATGGGCAACCATGGGCTTCAACAAGGATGATAAGCCTGGCAGTATGAGCAGCCGCAAAGGAGGAGGCCTTTTCAAAACGTTCCAGAATAGCAAGACACAGCCCGGCTATGAGTCGAATTCTCAGGTGTTGCATGCCAATCCTGCAGCCTTATCGCGGTCCATCAATTTCAATGAGAGCTCATGATGCAACCGTGAGCTATCCTGCTAAACCTGTGTAAATTGGATTCGGGCATCACCCCGCGACGGAGCACTCTCTGTTTTTGCTAATCTTTGAAGGCTTGATCAGTTTGTGTACATGTACATATATATAAAAGAGTGACAGAGGAATAGTAGGAGAGTTTAGCAGAAGGAGATGCAATAGTTGTAGAAATAATAGCAAGATCCCCCTTTTTTTTTTTGTAGCTTCATAGTTTGAGGAATCTTATCTAGCTGCTTGCTTCTCGGCAAGCTTAGCTTTGATCCTGTGAATATATATTTATATAAAAAGAAAGAAGAGGTTGCAGGCGTTTCTTCGCAAAACTTCTTATGCCTTCTTCTCAACACTACTCACCAATGCTTAACTCTGCATCTGCATGACAAGTAATTATGACAAAATGCGTGAAGACCATGACACCCATCTGAATTAAATTTCTGGTTTTTCAACGGACAGTCATTCCTCTGCGCTGCGCCATAATATAAAATGGAAAACATTTCCTATAGTTGAGTTTTCCATGAACCAAACACCCCCTAAATGTATATCAAATCTTCTTTGGTTGTACTGAGAAGGAAAAAACAAAGAACTAACAGTGAATTCGTGTTAAATGTATGAAGCGGATGCAGGAGCAGAACAGAGAAAAAAAACACATTCTTTTTGCGCTTGAAAAAATTAGAGGTAGGTCAGAATAAAGTGAAGGGAAAGTTTGAATATGGTTGGGGCCCGCCTCTCCCTTTTGAGCAGATAAGCATGAACTGCTACCACAAACGAACCAAGCATATTTCATTTTCATGGGCCACAGGAGTCCACCACTCGCAAAAAAAAAATATTAAAAAAATAATAAAAGGAAAAGGCCAGAGGAAGATACCACTAAAAGATGTGTCCTTTTCTGATTTGATAAAAGGTAAAGCATTACACTTTGCAAGAAAAGTATGCTGCCTTTTACTTTAGTTTGCTACCATGTATATATAAAAGCTAAGGTTATGGTATTTAACCGAAAATTGGAACTATTAAACAAAGGAAAGAAGTCAGTATATCTAATGTATGTGTTGTGACCTTATTAGTGCATCCTAGTATACGCCCTTATCGCCAAGTTTTTTTAAAATTGTTATTAGATCCACTCGCGGATTTTCCGCCGAACTTCAAAGGAAAATGTGTTAGGACCATGTCCATGCAATCAACTTGGTTTGATGAATAAATTTTTCTATTGATTTGATAGATGTTTGAGATATTGTGTACATATTACAAAAAGTTAGAACCAAGTTCGATATTGAAAAGAGAAATGCGATAAATTAATCACACCTGATTTTAAAAAAATATCAAGAGTGAAAATCAATTTTAAGCATATGGTAGTGTCTATCTCGTTGTCATGAATCCACAGAAATAAACGGAACTTAATTCAGAGATGTGTAGCTCGAAATATGAATGTCTTAGTTAAATAACATCGAAATAGTAAGCAGCAGATTGGAGACATACACCGATGTTGAAACTTGCATGAACTGTAACTTTTGACTCGGTTATCGGAATCGCTACTATAATAGCTTCGGAAAGCTCTCAATCTGATCTATAGACCATCGATGGTGCTATCAATCATCGATGATGCAAGCGTCCAGAGAGGTTTGGGTCATCGACGGTGAGACATTAACCATCGATGGTGACAAAGATTTAGGATTTTTTTATCTGTGTTGGACGCAATCTTAGTCGTTCATTGTAGGAGGAATATAGGCTCTGTCCTCACGATTTTCAGAGAGGTTCCTAACCTAATTGAGAGAGAAAAGAAAGAGCGAGAGAGAGAGAGAGAGAGAGAGAGAGAGAGAGAGAGGGTTTCAATTAGGAGAAAGAATCTTGCTCAGGCTTCTCAGAAAGCATCCTCGACATCGTTCTTCATTATTCGATCATCTACCGTTTGAGGAGTGTTGCCCTTGGATCTCAATTTCATCATTGTTCTTCCAGATGTACACTTCAATCATTAGGAGAACAGTTTGCTTAATAAAAGAGCTGTAAGATCATTCTCTCGTTGCGCTTAATTGTTATTTGTTTCTTTGTATTTAAACTTGTTTTACAGTGTACTCAAACCGGGGTGAATTGAGGGTTACAACGCACTCAAGCCGGGTTGACTGAGGAATTGGTCACTAGGTAGGGCTAGGGATACCCATGTGTAAAAAGTTTAGGTTAAACGACTAGTTTGGGAGAAAATAGGATTTTAAAACTCTCTCTCTCTCTCTCTCTCTCTCTCTCTCTCTCTCTCTCTCTCTCTCTCTCTCTCTCTCTCTCTCTCTCTCTCTCTCTCTCTCTCTCTCTCTCTCTCTCTCTCTCTCTCTCTCTCTCTCTCTCTCTCTCTCTCTCTCTCTCTCTCTCTCTCTCTCTCTCTCTCTCTCTCTCTCTCTCTCTCTCTCTCTCTCTCTCTCTCTCTCTCTCTCTCTCTCTCTCTCTCTCTCTCTCTCTCTCTCTCTCTCTCTCTCTCTCTCTCTCTCTCTCTCTCTCTCTCTCTCTCTCTCTCTCTCTCTCTCTCTCTCTCTCTCTCTCTCTCTCTCTCTCTCTCTCTCTCTCTCTCTCTCTCTCTCTCTCTCTCTCTCTCTCTCTCTCTCTCTCTCTCTCTCTCTCTCTCTCTCTCTCTCTCTCTCTCTCTCTCTCTCTCTCTCTCTCTCTCTCTCTCTCTCTCTCTCTCTCTCTCTCTCTCTCTCTCTCTCTCTCTCTCTCTCTCTCTCTCTCTCTCTCTCTCTCTCTCTCTCTCTCTCTCTCTCTCTCTCTCTCTCTCTCTCTCTCTCTCTCTCTCTCTCTCTCTCTCTCTCTCTCTCTCTCTCTCTCTCTCTCTCTCTCTCTCTCTCTCTCTCTCTCTCTCTCTCTCTCTCTCTCTCTCTCTCTCTCTCTCTCTCTCTCTCTCTCTCTCTCTCTCTCTCTCTCTCTCTCTCTCTCTCTCTCTCTCTCTCTCTCTCTCTCTCTCTCTCTCTCTCTCTCTCTCTCTCTCTCTCTCTCTCTCTCTCTCTCTCTCTCTCTCTCTCTCTCTCTCTCTCTCTCTCTCTCTCTCTCTCTCTCTCTCTCTCTCTCTCTCTCTCTCTCTCTCTCTCTCTCTCTCTCTCTCTCTCTCTCTCTCTCTCTCTCTCTCTCTCTCTCTCTCTCTCTCTCTCTCTCTCTCTCTCTCTCTCTCTCTCTCTCTCTCTCTCTCTCTCTCTCTCTCTCTCTCTCTCTCTCTCTCTCTCTCTCTCTCTCTCTCTCTCTCTCTCTCTCTCTCTCTCTCTCTCTCTCTCTCTCTCTCTCTCTCTCTCTCTCTCTCTCTCTCTCTCTCTCTCTCTCTCTCTCTCTCTCTCTCTCTCTCTCTCTCTCTCTCTCTCTCTCTCTCTCTCTCTCTCTCTCTCTCTCTCTCTCTCTCTCTCTCTCTCTCTCTCTCTCTCTCTCTCTCTCTCTCTCTCTCTCTCTCTCTCTCTCTCTCTCTCTCTCTCTCTCTCTCTCTCTCTCTCTCTCTCTCTCTCTCTCTCTCTCTCTCTCTCTCTCTCTCTCTCTCTCTCTCTCTCTCTCTCTCTCTCTCTCTCTCTCTCTCTCTCTCTCTCTCTCTCTCTCTCTCTCTCTCTCTCTCTCTCTCTCTCTCTCTCTCTCTCTCTCTCTCTCTCTCTCTCTCTCTCTCTCTCTCTCTCTCTCTCTCTCTCTCTCTCTCTCTCTCTCTCTCTCTCTCTCTCTCTCTCTCTCTCTCTCTCTCTCTCTCTCTCTCTCTCTCTCTCTCTCTCTCTCTCTCTCTCTCTCTCTCTCTCTCTCTCTCTCTCTCTCTCTCTCTCTCTCTCTCTCTCTCTCTCTCTCTCTCTCTCTCTCTCTCTCTCTCTCTCTCTCTCTCTCTCTCTCTCTCTCTCTCTCTCTCTCTCTCTCTCTCTCTCTCTCTCTCTCTCTCTCTCTCTCTCTCTCTCTCTCTCTCTCTCTCTCTCTCTCTCTCTCTCTCTCTCTCTCTCTCTCTCTCTCTCTCTCTCTCTCTCTCTCTCTCTCTCTCTCTCTCTCTCTCTCTCTCTCTCTCTCTCTCTCTCTCTCTCTCTCTCTCTCTCTCTCTCTCTCTCTCTCTCTCTCTCTCTCTCTCTCTCTCTCTCTCTCTCTCTCTCTCTCTCTCTCTCTCTCTCTCTCTCTCTCTCTCTCTCTCCCTCCCCATTGTCTCCTTCCCAAAACTCTCTCTCTCTCTCTCTCTCTCTCTCTCTCTCTCTCTCTCTCTCTCTCTATCCCTCCTCCATCTCTCTCTCTCTCTCTCTCTCTCTCTCTCTCTCTCTCTCTCTCTCTCTCTCTCTCCCTCCCCATTGTTTTGGAGGAGGGGATGGAGACAATTGGGGAGGGGGGGAGATGGAGGGAGAAAAAGAGAGATGGAGGAGGGGATGGGGAGAGAGAGAGAGAGAGAGAGAGAGAGAGAGAGAGTGTGTGTTTTGGGAAGGAGACAATGGGGGAGGGGGAGGGGGAGAGAGAGATGAAGGAGAGGATGGGGGAAAGAGAGAAAGAGATGGAGGAGGGAGGGAGGGGGGAGAGAGAAAGAGGATTTAAAGTTTAGAGGACTAAAATGCAAAAATTTTATACTTTTCACGATCAAACCAAAATTCCGGTCGCCGGAGTAGGCTTAAACGGTTAAGTGATTCACTTTTTATGCCTTATTGTCGCCTGAGTCAATTTTTAGGCCTTAATAGAAACTGCGTGTCAATTTTTAGGCCAATTTGATAATTTAGCCCAGGGAAAATAAAGGCGTACAACTCTCAAATTATAATATTAAACATAATTTAATTTATTACATGCCAAATTGTGCATCATTATAGTAGTAAATAAATAGTGAACAAAAACATATGCAACATGAAAAAGAAATGCAAGAACATTTGCTAAGAGAGAAAATAGTATTTAAATTTAAAACGTGATGTAACATTCTAAGCAATGTACTATTCCTCTCACAAATTCCTTGTACCACCTGAGGACATACATGTGTGTGTGGGTGGAAATGTAACTGATGACAAGGATGTCAATACTTCCCAACAACCTATTAAAATGAACTTCCATTAACAATCTATCTTGATTACTATGTCAAGGATTTCATAGCGGCAATGTCAGAGAATTAATGTGTTTTACTTTTCACCTACCTATTAAAATTAATTAATGTTTAAATTTCGGTTAAAAAATATGGCCGACCAGATTGAGTTCTATATATCTCTATAAAACAAATATTATAAAAAATTACAGAATTGTATCTCTCATTTTTAACCATAACTTTAGGTCGTGTTTAGATTTCGCTGGGTGTGGGGGGAGTTAAGGGAAAATATGGGAGAGAATAGAATGGAAGATAAGTTAATTCCATTTCCCTAGGATGGAAAGTAAAGTGATTTCATTTTCCTAGGTTCCACCTCAATTTTGGCCGTGGGGATCTATTAATTGTAGAGAACCAAGGAGAACGAGGGGGAACTTTTTCACTCTTAAAAACTTTCTAAACGGGTGAATGTGTTCCCCTACCTTCACTTCTTCTCTATTCTCCTCTATCTAAGCAGGCCCTTAGAGATGCGAAGGTAATATTTTTAATTTAAAAAAATGCAAAGGTAAGGCTATTGCTCCACTTGAAGCAAATATGCAGAATTAGTGTGGTAGGGTCAAAGGTAGGGCTTGTCTGGCTGCCCAATTCCCAAAAGATTGCAGAAGGTGTCCAGTGTTAATGAGAGATATTACTAAGCATGGACCCGCGAGCACGTGAAGCAAACCAAATTGTGGATTGTCTCTCTCAACATTATCTCTTTAATTGTCTCTTGTTTATGAATCTGCATGAGATGCATTAGGATATCATCCATTCATCCCTTTTCAGTTAGTTTGTCCATCAGGTCGGGGCCCAGCCAAGCTATTTCTCAATTCCTCTCCAATTTTACGCCTCACTCTAAATATTGCCAGAGGACAATTCCATGGCATTTTGTATACTGTCATATCCTTGCCCCGGCCCCTTACCATAATTAGACAAACCCTCCCTGCCATTTGCTTGCTATATAATTGCTATCTATCTAACTCGATCATTTTCTTATGGTTTATTTAATTTTGGTTATATGTTATATATAATATGCAAGCAAATGCTTAAGTACTTCGTTATGCAAGATTTCATTTTTTGAAGCTAAGAAATTAAAATAACAGACTAAAAAATAGCTTGCGAGCGAGGAATTGGTAAAATATATGATTCGTGAGGAGGAGTATAGGTCTATATAACACACACATATACATAGACACACACGCACGCATAGGTGTCATTTTTTGAAGCTCTGATCTTCAATACTTGGTAGGGGAAGTCTCTCGCCTGATCATCATCCAAGCAAAGTCAGCATCAAATGTACTTTCATCACATTGCACACTTTACTGTCTCTTCACACCAATGGTGGGTATATCAGCCTTACACAATTAAGGACAAAAGAAACGCACTTCCACTTTGCAGAGGCAACGCAAAAGCGTGAACTTTTCGCAAAAGCTAGAATAAAAGAAGCTAAGGTGGAGGGAGGCCAATTAAATGGTCTCGCTGCAGTTCACAGTGTGCTGCATAAATAGAAAATAATCGATGGTTATTACAGATACACTCAATTTAGTACAGAGAGTTAGTCATTTACTATATCCTTAAACCTTTTTATAGCTCTTAGATCCTCAAACGATAGATCGTTTGATGTACTATGAGGAGCATGTTTGCAACACATTGAACCATGCACAAGTGGCTCTCTCGAGTCCACTTCTTACATGAACTGTCTGCATATGCCGAGAGGTTCCGAGTCTTTATATGGAAAAAGTATAGGGAGTAAAATAGAAATTGTGAGACTCAGAACCACTCGTCACACGCCTGCGTTTTTTTAATGGTATTTGCAATGGGCTTTCTCTGCAACACTCTAAAGTCACTTGACGGCCATGTGACATATATAGGTACACGTAACGGAGGCACCAAATATCCTAAAAATATTTAGGAATAATAATTAGCTAACCTCTAGGGTCTGTACGCTGAATCTGTGATTAACCTTTAAATTTAATATAATTTTGAACTACATTTTAAGGCTAATGCCATTTTAAAAAAATATAGTATTCAAATTCCTATTGCCACTAGTCTTAGAATAATGACGCGTGTGTGCAAAAGAGATTGAAAAAGTGACGCCTTAAAAGAAAAGGTTATCAAGTTGGGAGTGATACAAGCAATGTAATATATTATAGGGGTTTTATAATTGAGTTGGGTTCAAGAGTCAAAGGCACATACCACCGTCCACTTAATCCTGTGAAATCATGGATGCCGTGATTAACATATCTTTAGAGGTAACGGAATATTTCTTTCTCCCCAAGTGATTGCACGGTATCATGTCTCATATCAGTATTTAAATTTCTAATTAACATCTCTCTCTCTCTCTCTCTCTCTCTCTCTCTCTCTCTCTCTCTCTCGTATCCGAAAGTGCTTTGCCAAGGCGGCAATGAGTTAGGAGACGGAATCATCAAAGGCAAACAAACAGAAAGGGGGAACAGAAAAATATTAAACTTATTGTAGGAAATTTCAGGACAATACTTAATGGATAGATAATCTAGTATGGATGAGCTTGCAAATAAAAACAAAATCTTGAGATTAATTAGGCGGCCACTTAATATATATGTTGACATAGAATTGGGGGAATGGTTTACTACGGTGGAACTACTTGAGATTAACTAGGTGGGGTTCAAACTGACCCATTATCCAATCAGTATCTGCATCTATATCGAAACTAATTTGATCGGATGCGGTCGTTTTCGTCTAATTTATCAGCAGGAAATTTTATAGTTTTAAGCTGTGGACTTTGAGAATTATGTATCCAAACCTTTGCATTACTTTGAGAATTATGTTCATTTGTTCCTTGAAATGTGAGTTTGTATACTCAGTTTGGAAATCCATCCAATTCAAACTTAAAATTGGGGATGATTTCAGATTGGAATCATTGAAAGACGTGTGGTTAACCTGGGGCTTAAGCAGTGATAAATGGGCAAATTTGAAACGTGATATATTCATCAGTGCTCTAACTTGGTGTGTTTGGCAAGAGCGCAATGATAGACTTTTTTCTAACAAGAGAAAGAGATCTATTGAGCTTCTGAACAAAATTATGACCTATTCAACCTTTTGGTTAGGTGCTCATGGATTGTCTGCTAGAGCTGCAAGATTACAAGAGAGGCGCAGGAAAAGAGGGACACGGAGGACTAATGGAAGAGAGGTTGCTCAGTTTGGAGATTCTGCTGGTAATAATGGGGGGAGACTAGCGGTGAGCACAATTATTCTTGAATGAAGATCAAAGACAGGGATCTACCTACTGCAGCATATTTTTTGGGATCAGTTATGGGTTTATGCTGTAGTTGTGTCTACTCTTTTGTGAACTTTTTAGATAGTAATATGTACAAGGGTTGTGGTCTATCTTTTGTTCATATGTAGTCTTCAAAACTGATAGTGCATACTCTTGGAGTTGGGAGTATGTTCTAATTTTGTAACAACCATGTTATATGATATTTAGCTGGCTTGGGTACCTTTGTGGTGCTCCATCCTTTTTCTCAAAAATAAAAAATAAAATTATATATAAAATTATATATATATATATACATATATATATATATATATATATATATATATATATATATATATATATATATATATATATATATATATATATATATATATAGTATATCTATGAACTTAAGTTCATAATGAATAGTGGTGCACCAACTTTTTATCCACTCATCTTGCCTTGAGATTTGTGATGCACAAATCTCAAAGTGGCCTTTATATCTTTCACGGATCCCAAAGCAAGATGAATGGTTAAAAAGTTGGTGCACCACTATTCATTATGAACTTAAGTTCATATATATATATACATATATATATATATATATATATATATATATATATATATATATATATATATATATATATATATATATATATATATATAGTATATCTATGAACTTAAGTTCATAATGAATAGTGGTGCACCAACTTTTTATCCACTCATCTTGTCTTGAGATTTGTGATGCACAAATCTCAAAGTGGCCTTTATATCTTTCACGGATCCCAAAGCAAGATGAATGGTTAAAAAGTTGGTGCACCACTATTCATTATGAACTTAAGTTCATATATATATATATATATATATATATATATATATATATATATATATATATATATATATATATATATATATATATATATATATATATATATATATATATATATATATATATATATACACTTTAACCCAATGCAATCATCAGAAGCTATCCAAAGATTCAACTATAACGCACCAAATTTGCACCCACCAATGGTACCTAATGTTGAAGGCCTAAAAGTGGGCAGAGACAACCAAATTACAAAGTTATGGGCTACTCTTTTCTAGCCCATATCTCAAACATAACAAAGCAGGACCCACATGTTTTCTAGTTGGACAAATTTAATTATAAGAATCAATCACAGCTTCCCTATATTTAAAAAAAAATTTCTTAAGAGATTTAACTATAACGCAAATAAATAAGGAGACTGGTCCAGTTTGATCTATTTTAAGAAAAAATAAAAGTAAAATTAAATAAATAAAATAAGAAAAAAAACGTTGATCCCGATAGCTGGCTCACATACTAACTGAGATTCGATCTGATTCACATGACATGTATATATTAATTTTGCTAATTAAATAAAATCATACAGTGCTCTCGATGTAGATGTAGGGTACGTATTCTATACTTGTACGCCAGTACAGTGGTAAAAGGGTTGGGTTACCGGTGGTGGTGGCAAAAGGAGAAGGGGTCATTAAAGTAGGCGCAGGACCCGGTAAATAAATTTAAATGCGATTATTATTAAGGAATAAAAATAGGAACAGACTATAACAGAGGAGCGGTTTCCAAATTCAACTCCTCTCTTTCCTCTTCCACCGACACGTTCCTTCTCCAAATATTCATATTCCTTCAATATTTAACTTCAATTAAATTGGCACTCCTCACGCAACAAAAATACAACAACAACAACAAATCCTCTTATTCCCGACGACCTCCTCCTGTTCTCTGTTTTCCTTTCACAAGAATAAGAAGAAGAAGAAGACTAATAATAATAAAGATGGGTAGCCGTTGCTTTCGAACCGTTCTTCTGCTTGCACTGCTTCTCTCCCTCTCCTTCTCTCAAGGTCTTCTTTTTTATTTCCTTTTTCTTTGCTTAAATCTTTTTTTTCTTTCTTTCTTTATTACTTCTCATCACAAAGCATTTGTTATAGATTTATTAAAGCCTCTTATGTATTTGTTTGTTTGTTTTTGTAGGATTTGGAAGAAGGGTTAAGGTTGTGAGACATAATGGAAGCTGGCATTCCCATCAGCCTCTGCCGCCCAATGAGGTATTTGATACTTGCTTATCATTACTGCGTGTCGGACTTAATTTTGTATCTGGTCATGTTTGATCTCATGATGAACAATTTTAGTTGATGTGGAAAGGATCCAGATCCAATGTGGGGTGTGGAGTCGGGGCCTGATTGCATGCATGCTGTGTTTCCTTAATTCTTTTTGTTTTTTTTTTTATTTATTAATTATATTTGTAATTAATTTTTCATAATATTTAAATCAACAGCAGAAGCAGAAGGAGAAGCTTGATGTGGCAGAGAAATCAACACCAGGAGTAGCAGCTGGAGCAGAAGAGAAGAAGACGGTGGTGGAGACGACGATGGACTATGAATATCCAAAGGCTAACACCAATCCAAGGAATGGGGCGGCTGTCTTCGTGCCTCCCCCCTCACCCCCTGCTCCTCCTCCTCAAATTACCATCAACCATTAATTAATTAATTAATTTTTATTACTAGCTCCCACTTTTATTTATTAAAAACATTAAGCATTAGCATTGGCATTCAGTCCTAACTTCCTTGTTTATTTTTTGTAATAGGAATAAGATAGTATGAATGGACGAGACGGAGGAGGATTTCAACACATCCTTCCTCTCTTCACCAAATTAGCTTTTGGATGATTTTGTGGTTCCTCTATTTGTGTGTGTTGAGTGAGGGTATTCCAACCCGGTTAATAATAAGGGATGCAGCAGCTTCATCTTTCTTTTCTGTAGACAACAACAATGTGTTCCTCCTACATCTGAATGTCTTCGTTGGCCAACCTGTTTCTATTGGAACCAAAGAATTACCAGCAAAAAACAGCGCGTGTTATGTGAAAAGGGAGAAAACTTTCTCCAAAACCCAATGTGGCGGCAATTTAACATAATATTTGATACATCAGAATATAGACTTTGGTATTAGAAAGTCCATCATATGATCCAGCGTTTCTTTAGATTTATTACACATTTCACAGATTGAGAACCTCACCATTAATTGCTCATTGTTTAGTATTACAGTCTTCTTGAGGTGGTTATCAGACAACCCATTACGTGTAATTTTACCGTTACGAACAAACCTTTCTTGTAATCACAAAATAACAAAAAAAAAAAAAATCTAAGAAATTCCATGACAAAAAAATTAAACTCATGTTTCATTGGAGTACATGCATTTCTCACAAGTATGCTAAGAACAATAAATCATACTACACAAGATCTGTGCCAATAACTAGTCACATGCAAGCAGGCATCAGTTATCACAGTAACTTCTGCAGTTAAGAACTCATAATACCTCAGATTAGCCAGTAAGTATATTTAAATATTTGGAGAGTGAATAAATCTAATCATGCCTCTATGAATTAACACGACTAACTTCTGTAATTATATGTTAATGAATATAAAGAGACCATAGATAAGTAATACCTGGTCTAAGTACACCATCCAGACGAGTATAAAGAGAGGAACTTGTTGAGCGTAGTGATTGACCACGAAACATATTGATGAATAGTAGCACGCACAAACAAACACCCAGTGAAATCAGCCCAGCTACAATGGTAAACCAATCGACAGGTAGAGATGAGCACCAAGCAAAACAAATCACAAGTTCTGGAATTTGGTGACATCCTGTGTGGGCGGAATCAGAAACAAGACAGCCCATGAGTTCTGTCGCAAATTATCTAGATTTCAAAGGAATGTGTACACAACTAACACTGACTTTCCAATTTGATCAGCTCCATATTTTACAAAAGATAAGATGATATGAAATGATCCTAAACAAGCTTAGATTCAAATCCTTTTTGTGATATACAATAAGAGACTTTAACTCATTAGGTCAAGGGAAAATTCTAAAAGGAAAATAATATCAATTAAAAAAATGAATCAGGCCCACAATTTAAAAATGGAATTCAATCAGAAGGGTGAGATTTAGTTAATGTTGTAGGGGTCATACCTCTTTGATTCTATCAGAATGGTTCAAAGTGCTAAAAGTTAAAACGGAAAGCTTCATCTTGAGCAACTAGTCTACTCATTCACCGCTGAGAGCATTGTGATTGGCAATATATTTGCAAAATCCAATCTAACTAACTGCCAGTTCCACGAGTCTGTTCTCAACTAGCCTAGTCAGAAGCAACGAAGCTTCCTTTGGTTGTTCACCTTGCAGGAGGAATCCTCCCTCAATCCCTTCAGAATCTTCATTATTTTTCTAGAGACTTCCTTATCATGCTCGCGCTGAGCAACCAGCAACATGTTATGAGACAAATAAAATTAAACTGTTTCTTGCCTGTGTATGTATGTGCACACATCTCCACTAGTGTTCTGTGTCATTGCACGTATAATGAGTAAAGTAGGGAATGATAAATGACAATCTGTATAGTCGCACATATAATGAGTAAACTAGGGAACAATAAGTGACAAACACATTGGGACCAAGAGCAAGAGATTGAGAGTAAAACCAAATTCTTGTACATAATTAAAGCAAAATCGTAAATAATAAACTACTATTGGGATCCCAAATGAGGAATCTAATATAAACGATTTAATTCAAGTTAGAATAGTAAAAACCAAATGATATGAAGCCACTCCATTAATATTAATTAAAAAAAACCCAAATGATATGAGTATAATTTTTCTGTTCATTTAAAGTTCAGAAGACTAATAGTTATAACTAGTGTGTTACCTATGTTAGTCCACATGAAGAGTGTTGAAGGGTTGAGTTGGTTTGATATATGTTAGTCCACAATCAAACAACTTAAACTTTTGGATAAATCAAGCAAGTACAAGTAATGGCTGAAATACAACATTTATTCTTTTTAAGGTTTTAGTAAGCTTCATGTCGAAAAATCAATGCACCATTGTTTTCCTATGTTCAAATCTGATTCAGTGATACTGTGTCAGTGTCACTGTGAATATCAATCACTTCTTAAGACAAAGAAAGCGACATATATCATCTTTAAATGCACCTATACCTTATTTCCTCCAGGTAAATTGCATCGGTTACTTTACATTGTGCAGCAGCCTCAAATTAAATGCATTATGTAACGTGTAATTTCTTTCCTCTGATTTTTTAGTTGTGTGCCTGATGTTCCTTAAATATTTTATCTATACGCAAGCTTACAAAATCATTATTTTCTCCTTTGTGTATCTCATGACCTTCAGACTAAGAAGGTGATTAGTGGGGGCTATGAATGTTATGGGCACTATAGTCTTGATTATATTACAACTAAACTGAGTACAGTAGTAGTATTTCTTCCTTCAGAAACTACCAAGCAGTTGCATTATCTGCTTTTAAGTCCATATATTGTCTTCGAGTTTATCAATTCTATCTATTCAGTCCGTTTCATCTTTAAAATATGAGTCTACTGAGCTTGGGAAACATGATGGGGTGTCCTTTGCTCCTTAAGTGAAAAATGATGCGGTTCTCCATCTGAAATGGTTCGTAATAATATGTGTTCCTGAAAGAGTCAAGAATTTCAATGGTTTTTCTTATTCTGTATTTTTGCCAGTGTCTTTTTTAAGGATAGCATGGTAATCTTCAGTGGATAACATGGTTATCTTCAGTGAGTTATCGTGAGCTTGCCTTGTTTTTCAGACAGTTCTATAGAAATTTATACATATTTATTCAATTCGCACCTCACGATCTAAAAGTTTCCTGGAAATAGTTTAAACATGAATGTTCGCGGGGAAAGTTGGTTTCTCGATCTTCATTGCCGAACTCATTATAGCTTTTTGCTTTTACAAATGAATTCGAAAAAAAATTTACCTTTTTATAAGGCTACAACGAAAATCGAAGAAAAGAAAAATTATAACTTTTCTCCTTAAACAAATACGGGATCCATTTATCGAATCCTCGCTTGCGTGGGTGTCTTTACCTGTGCCGGGGTTTATCCGTGGACCGCCGCGTGATCGTGATCCGAAGTTAGATCTACACGATCAAGGGAATTATTTCACGAAGGAAATAATCGCCTAAGTAAGTGAAATCGACCAAGCGAGATCACTACTCTTCTCGGGATCAAAACAAGGTTTGATCTCAAGGAATCACGTGTAGATCTTACCTAGCATCTCTCGAACTCTTTTGTTTTGCGTCGCCGGGTTCGCCAAAATCCTAGATCTGGTCGTCGGATCGCCTCCCCTTCTTTCTTCAAGTCCAGATCTGTGCAAAAATTCAGATCTTGATCCGGTAGAGCTTCGGCTTCTTTTAAAAATTCCGGATCTGAGAAAATGAGCACCCCCTCCCCTATTTATAGGTTTTAAAAGCGGGTAAAATGGGTCGGACATCAAAAAGGCCCGCCTAGCCACCTCTTGGTGGCTAGGCCTTGGCCGAGCCACCACAAGGCCAAGCCACCACATGGTGGCTCGGTTTTGGCCGAGCTACCAAATGGTGGTTCGGCCTTGGCCGAGCCACCTCCTGGTGGCTCGGCCACCGAGAGGAGGTGGCTCGGCCACCGAGCCGCCCCAAGTGGTGTCTTTTTCAGTCTTTTTCGCCGTTTTCCGAGTCCGATTCCGTTTCCTGGTGGCTCGGCCACCGAGCCGCCCCAAGTGGTGTCTTTTTCGATCTTTTTCGCCGTTTTTCGAGTCTGATTCCGTTGGTCCGAGTCTGATTTGGTTCGGAGTTGTCGGTTTCGTTGATTCGAAGCTTCGGAATTAGGTTTATCCCATCGCTCGCATGTGATTCGTCGCTTCTTTGACTTGCACGCTTCGTCGACTCGCTTCATGCGTATGCCGTCGACTCGCTTCGCTGACTTGGACGCCTCATCGACTCGCTTTATGCGTTTCGTTGACTCGCTTCATGCGTTGGCGTCGCGTTGTGTTGTCAACGGTTCGTCGCTACGTCATCGGATGGTTCGTCGATTGTCAACTCATTGTTACGAGCTAGGTTCGGGGACTTATAGGCAATTTTCAACGCCTACAATGAACTTGCAAAATTATTGAGATTTTCAACGGTAGAATCCACAAGTCATCAGACTTGCTTTTATATTCCTCAACAAAAATAGATTCAAGATGCTTGCACTGCCTTGAGAAAAAGGTAAACGGTAAATGGAGAGGGGAACCATAAACTGGAGTACAAGCTCCGGGCACTAAATAAACGTAGGTTATTACTCTACAAAAAGTTGATTTTATTATTAAGTGTTTACAAGTCCAAAAATAGGTAAATAAGACAGTTGCGTACAGTATCACTATCACAACAAATCTAATTGCTTTTGGTTTGGTACAAGAACAAAGCAATAATCAATTTTCAACTTAGCTTCTTTTTTTCCCCTTTTGTTTTCTTTGATGTCACAATTTAATTTCGGTTTCTGTTGTCGGTGGCATTTTCATCTTCTAATCTTTTGGGTTGTTATGTTAAACTCTAATTACTGGTGCGGCGTGGGGATTTCACCCACCGCTTCACTTTAAAAATAATAACAATAATAAAATTTTCAATCTCTCTTTGAATTCCCGTCTTTCTTTTGTATCAATGAAGATTAGGCCCCACGCCTTGTCACCAAAGAAAACATGGTTTCCAAATATTCAGTCTTCTAATTTTCAACTGACATTACTCTTTTTCATCTTCTAATGTTATCCCCTCCTCCTTCCTCCTCTTCATCTACAATTTGTACTGTTTACTTTGGTTAATAAATGCACAAATAGGTATCTTGACCCGGTTAATAAAGAAGAAGAAAATGATCCAAATTAATAAAAAAATAAAAAAAAAACTTAAATTAATTGAATAAATGAAAATGACAAACCACTTCAGAGCTTGATAGGCTCCTCTTCAAGTATCGGATTCCCCTTGCGATTGCGAGCGAGCTCCTCTTCTTCATTCTCAATCTCCTCCGACCGCTTCGGATCTCTCAGAGTCTGATGATTTTAAAAAGGTTAAGTATTACTAGAGAAAGAGAAGGAGAAGAATGAAATTGGCGAATAGAGAGAGAGAACCTTAAAATAGAAATACAAGTATTTAGGGTTGGAGTGAGAGAAAAAGAGAACGGAGACGGGAGGAGGATTTTGTTTGGGAATGGTAGGGATCATGGCCCATGGTATCGAGGAAAGCTGCTGTAGAGCAGGGAAGAGCAGCAAGAGAAACTGGACCCAAAGCGATTTTATTTAGGAGAAATTTTTAAAATAGACCTTTTTGTGAAACTTTATTACGAAAAACGTTCTCTTCTTTATTTAGTTAGCAAAATCGGACTATTTTTTATTACGTTATGGCCGGTCAAAAATAGATCGATTTTGTAAAATTAACACTTTAAAATATACGGAACGTAGTAGTCTCATATAATTAGTGGTGACTAATTACATCTTTTAGTAGTCCCGTGTTATCACAGAGCCATTCTAAAGCATAATGCAAATAATTCAAATGAAAATGAGAAAAAAAAAAATTACGAGTGACAAGCAGCAATCCAGATGGCAACTACTTCAAAAACACAACCCTTTTCCCCCATGAACACCCTCAGAAGCTAATCAGCACAATCCCCAGATAATACTAGCCTTAAAAAACACAAGAAACAAAAATTTTAAACGACAACACAAGAAAAAACAAAACCCTATATCAACACCTCAAATCTCACAAAGACATGAGCTTGGTGGGTTTGGGCTTGCACCGATTCGAAATGGGAGTCTTAACATCATCAACAGGATAAAACTTGGATGGCTTCTCAGCGGCCTTGGCTGGTTTCACGTTGTGTTTAGGGAAAGATCCATCATTTTTGGCACTTCAAAATACACGGGACTAGTAGTCCCGTGTACTTTAACCAAGCCACTAATTTATGATTAGTGAGCACTACATACACGAGACTAGTAGTCCCGTGTATTTTGAAGATGATATTTTACAAAATCAATCTCTTTTTGATAGCCTTGGTGCCGTCACCAAAAAGAGATCGATTTTGCTAATTATTTTTTTCAAAATGTCTTTTTCAAAAAAAATCTCCATTTATTTATTTATGGGCTATTTCAATATTACTCTCTCAAATCATCACAATTTTTATACAACTCCTTATAGCATCATAATAGCTATTGGGTCACCATAACTGTGTTGAAATAGGTCCTTCTATTTAGGTAAGGTTATAATGAAGGAGCAGTATTTCTTTATCTTTGATTTTTATGGTGGATACCATTATACCCCTCCCTTATCCTCACAAATATATAACCCATTTAACTATACCCGTTAAGGACCCAAACCTAAATGTGTTTGAAAAAAAGATACTGAAACCCATTTAATTCACATCTTCCCCAATAAGGGTGTCCTCTTTCACCCATGATTCTCCTTCAACTGTTCTTTTGATGGAGTCTATAAAATGACACTGAAGCAGCTCCAAGCATCTATTATTCTCCATTTCTCCAACCCTAACCCTAACCATAGATTTCCTTGAGATTTACAATTAGAGAAAGAGGAGGAAAAACTCTTTCTCTTATTAAATTAACCGCACTACAATAAAAATTGTATTTATCCACACTTATTTTATGACACATATAAAAGTGTCATTTTATTTGCATAAGATTAAACAATAGTGACACAAATAAAAGTGTAACAAATCACGACACATATTTGTGTCATTAGATATACAATTAAATATTATTGAAAAGGCTAATAGTCCAACATGGATTGTGAGAAGATCTATTAATATGTTTAAATAATAAATCTTAGATTTTAATTATAATGATGATTAGATATTTATGATAGTGTATATACTAAAAAGCTCCATAATTAATTATGCTTTGGAGAGAGTAATCATAAGATGGGTGACCTTCTGGGAAGTTATAGTGTTGAATGATGATACTCTTTATATTTTTAATGGTATAGACATAACTATGTGTCACCACTCTTGACACATATATGTGTCACGAGTTTTGTGACACTTGTATGTGCCACTATGCTCGGCATATATATATGTTGTGACTTTGTGACACATTCGCACATGTGTAGAAAAACGCTCTCCACACATGCTTTAACCACACTTTTGTTATGTGTCGCGCTCTATTTGTGCGACACAAAAATGTGTCGTAGAGACAAAAAATGTATCATAATTTACATTCTTTGTTGTAGTGGCGGGAAATGACACAGACACACACACAAGCAGGATAGAGAGAGAGAGAGAGAGAGAGAGAGAGAGAGAGATATGAAGAGTTTTGGGGGGAATTAACTCCCATGGGTAAAAAAAAGTAAATGCGAAAATCCTGTGGCTATCCTTAACCCAACCCTAATTAAAGCATTTGGACAGTTATACTAATATAGAGACTATTTCGACTCACTAATATGATTTGGAGACCTAATAGCTGTTATGATGATTTGAGGGAGTTATATTAAAATAGTCATGATTTTAGAAGGTAATATCGAAATAACCTTTTATTTACTTATTTGTCAGCTTAAAAATAGAATGGGCCAATGGGATTCACCTTTATATCACATTACTGGGTATAAAATTTATCGAATTATAATCAATTTGTGAGAATTTGAAAAATAACATTGTTGGATACTTATATTCCATAAAATTTGTTGGTATGCATGACTTCACATTATATTTGGAGAGTGTGGTACTAAAACTTAACTCCCAGAAAAATAAAAACTAAAAACTTTTCAAACCAGACTGTTCTTTTTTTTTTTTTTGGGATCTGATTGGGGTTATCAAACCTGATGCAGTTAAAACCTTGAACATTATAGGTAAATAAATAAACAGAGTAAGGTTGAATTGAATCAATGTTACAATTGACTTTAAAAAATAACTTTGCAAAACTGGAGAGTCTGCATAATAATAATACAATAATACAGAGTGAGATTGCTATATAGTAGCTAGCTTTGTATGCTGTATACGGTATACCCCACCAATATAGGAAGGGACAAAAATGAGAGTTGGCGACTGGGCCAGGCTGGGCCAACACGGGTCCAGGTCCATCGATTTCGAGCTTCTTCGGGCTGGGTCGATCTGGGATCTGGGCTGATCTTGAGTTCGGTTTGTGCCAAAGCCCGGGTATTCGGGCTCGGAATACGGCCTAACGCGGCTGACTGACATGGCCCATTCGAGTCGGGCTGGGTTGGTCAACCCAGCCCACTACCTTTTCTTTTCTTTTATTTTCTTTTTCTTTTATTTTATTTTTTGACTTCTTTAAAACTTGATTTAGATGAATTTCGACCAATCGGTAATAATTTTGTCACATCTTGAGGAAGGTTTTGGACTCGATCTATTAATTTTTTGCTTGAAAAACATACACATTTGACTTTGTAATTATTTTTTATTTACTAAATAGTTACTAATAGTTAGTTAGTTACTATAATAGCTAATTTATTTTATTAAAAACTAATGTTAGTATGGAGAATGAGTGTGAGTTAGGTTCCGAGCGCGGTCCGGACCGGGTTCGATCCGTGCGACGTTGGGATTGCGGGCCGGGTTCGAGTTCGGACCTAGGTTTTAGAAATAGACCAGTACTCTTCCAGCCGACTTTGAGATCCAGCCGAGCTAAACCGAGCCCGAATTCTTCCGGAACAGGCTGATTATAATGAGCATACGCTGACTAACTTGGACCGACTGCATTATGTCACTCTTTGTATAGCCACAGTCACATTTGTACGCTTTGACAAGGTAAAATATTAACGATAGTTGAATTGAAAATTGACAAACCCAACTGGGAAGAGAGAAGAAACCCCACCAACTTGGGAATCCATTCCCCTTAATTTCCCCGCTCCTTCCATCAAACTTGGCCTTAATTTCGGAGAGCTCATTGTTCGCGGTAAAAGTCGGGATGATTGTCATTGATTTGAATTTGTTTACAGCTTCTTTTGCCTACAACAAAATTCAAAAGAAATTGCCTTTTATTTAAAGTACAATGAAAATCAAAAAGATTGCGACTTCTTCCTAAACAAACACGAGGATCTGTTATGTCGAGGTCCCAAATTGCGTGAGTTCTTTACTTGCCGGGGGACTTTTTGTGTCCGTGGACCACCTTGTAATTCGATCGGTAGGGCAGGGTTGCGGAACTACGGATGTGAAGGGCTTGTTTCCACGAAGAAGCGGCGCGAGGGATCACACTCACGAAGGAGAGGATCGCTGGCGGGTGAGATCTACTAGGAGAAATCACAGCTATCCCCGAGATTAAGACGGCTTAATCTAGAGGGTATCTGTGGTTCGACCGAATTCGGTTACCTTTTGCTTATAGATCGGCGTGTTGGACTTGAGCTCCGCTTGCTTTTCGGAACCGTGCGTAGATTACTCGTAGATCTGAAATTCTTGAGAAGTCCGAGCTCTTCCAAATCACCAAAATCCAAGCCTCCTAAGCCTTGAAATCCCCCAAATCCCGATCTCCCAATCAAGTCCCACCTCGAGAAGACCCTCCCCCATTTATACAAAATGCGGAAGAAGGGTGGCTCGACCCTTGGCAGAGCCACCGACCACTGGCGGTACCTCGACAAGTTGGCGGGAGTGGCTCGACAAAGTGAAAGCCTCTCGACCACTTGGCGAGGCACCTCGACAAGTTGGTAGGGCCTCCTCGACCATTTGGTAGGCACCTCGGCGAGTTGGCGAGGTGGCTCGACAAAGTGGTCGACCACCAACCACTTGGCCGAGGGTGTGCCCTGCCCTCGATTCTTCCGCGTTTTCGCGTCGTTCTCGGCGTCGTTTACGTCTCGGGGCTCGGGTTCGTGCGTATTTGATTAGGAACTAATCTTTGGTTCGTTCGGTTCAGCGGTCGAAATCGATCATCCGTTCGAGTCGGCTTAAGTCGTGCTTGTGGCGGCTTGCGAGTTTGCCGTTGGGTTCGCGTCTCAACCGTTTGATGTTCGTTATCATTCGATGGGTCGTCATTCGCCGACTCCTCGTCCGCGAGTTGGTTTGGGGACCTTGTAAGCATTTTCGCGCCTGAGATACCCCTCAAGCGTCTGGTTGATTTAGATGAATTTCGACCAATCGGTAATAATTTTGTCACATCTTGAGGAAGGTTTTGGACTCGATCTATTAATTTTTTGCTTGAAAAACATACACATTTGACTTTGTAATTATTTTTTATTTACTAAATAGTTACTAATAGTTAGTTAGTTACTATAATAGCTAATTTATTTTATTAAAAACTAATGTTAGTATGGAGAATGAGTGTGAGTTAGGTTCCGAGCGCGGTCCGGACCGGGTTCGATCCGTGCGACGTTGGGATTGCGGGCCGGGTTCGAGTTCGGACCTAGGTTTTAGAAATAGACCAGTACTCTTCCAGCCGACTTTGAGATCCAGCCGAGCTAAACCGAGCCCGAATTCTTCCGGAACAGGCTGATTATAATGAGCATACGCTGACTAACTTGGACCGACTGCATTATGTCACTCTTTGTATAGCCACAGTCACATTTGTACGCTTTGACAAGGTAAAATATTAACGATAGTTGAATTGAAAATTGACAAACCCAACTGGGAAGAAAAGAAACCCCACCAACTTAATCCATTCCCCTTAATTTCCAGCTCCTTCCATCAAACTTGGCCTTAATTTGGAGCTCATTGTTCGCGGTAAAAGTCGGGATGATTGTCATTGATTTGAATTTGTTTACGGCTTCTTTTGCCTACAACAAAATTCAAAAGAAATTGCCTTTTATTTTAAGTACAATGAAAATCAAAAAGATGCGACTTCTTCCTAAACAAACACGAGGATCTCGTTATGTCGAGGTCCCAAACTGCGTGGGTTCTTTGCGTCTTAGGGGACTTTTGTGTCGTGGACCACGCGCAATTCGAT